>JAYESA010000020.1:100696720-101296720 GCA_036927795.1 Iris macrosiphon | reverse complement strand
GGTAAGGCTCTAGTTAATGTTTAGTGCTTACAAATGTGTATTGTTTTGTATCCAAAAACAGTTGTGCAGATGTATACTATGTTGCTGAAATTATTTAATATCTTTTTTTTATGTTCATATAATTTTTGAGCATGTCTGTGTATGATTGTGTTCCTACTTTATTTTCCTTTCGAAACCTCTCAATATGTACAGTGCTAACTGTAGATGTTGATTAATTTACTTAGTTCACTGTTTTAACAAACTTGGATTATGTGTCACAAGTACATACATGTTTCCTTTCAGTTATCTATACCTGGTACTTGCATTAACATATTGATATTGAGCTCTCTGCTCTCGGCATGGGTATATACAGATTTCACTTTTGTTCTTCTTCTATTCTTTTACATAATTATTTTCTTCATTCTAGATAGAGGGATTACCTTTTTGTATGAATCTTTTACCAGAATGGAAGGGTTGATGAAGATGGATGCTTGAAATGCTTCTAACATGGGTGGTCCTTCGATGAATCGAGTTCCTACACCAGAATCCCACATGAATCTGAAGGCCTCAAAAGTGATATTTTTCTGTTCTCTTGAGCTTTTCTGGTACATAATTACCATCAAATGTTAAACATCACCTTAACCTTGAAGTATATAATTGAGCAGATGTGCTTCTTCTCATGATCTATATACATTGATACTTTTATTTCTTAATTATATATTATTGGTTTTGTTAATATAGTTTTTCTTATGTTCCACGTTTTTTTCACTCCTCTACAGGAAGATAAGAATCTTGAGCTGTGCTTGCTTGTATGCGTATGGAGGAATTCAATCAAGCATAATGTTGTTACGGAGAAATTTAACTTGAGCTAGGCTTTGCCTTAATGCGTGTGGTCAGGAGAAGCAAACGATTTGGAATCATGTTGTTCTTGTTCGAACCTAGACCAATGTTATATGAATGGGAAGGATTAGAGCTCTATGATGAATTTTTAAGAGCAATACACTCTTTTGAGAGCATTTGGATTTATTTTAGATAAATGTATTTTTTGGACTGGATTGTACATGTATGGATTGAATGATATGTTTAATTCAAAATAAATATTTTAAAGGTTTCTTAAATTGATGTTGTACCTAGTTCAAGTTCTTTTGAAATTAATCAGAATTTGAGTATTGTTTTTTATAACACTTTGAAAAGTGATATATATGTTCATTACAATTATAACAGCTTAAAAAATAAATGTTATATATAGATTTTCTATTTATAATGCTTTGAAAATAAGTGTGATATATATGAATCTTATTTATAACTCTTTGTCAAATAAGTGTTATATATGTTTGTCTTATTTATAACGTTGTTATGTACGAAACATTTATGATGCTTTTAGAAAACATTTATGGCGCTTTTAGAAAACATTTATAACACTGATTTTTATAACGTTCGAAAGCTTGCGTAAAAGCGTTATAAAATGTCATTTATGACGCTTTTTAGCCGTCATAAAAATGTATTTTTGTTGTAGTGTGTGGAAAAGGTGACAAAACAGAGAGGAAATGGTGGTTTTGCTCGGGTGGAGTTATCCTACCACTACCTCATGGGTTGGTTGATATTACACCACCTAGCTGTGATGAATCTCGGGTTGAGGGATGGTACCCTGGAGGAGGACGCCTTCATTCGCCGCTACCGTAGGATGAAGTGGCTTCACTTGAGTGTACCTATGTGCCGGAAGGTGTTGAGCTACATGAATGGCTACGACTTCTTCGTGATACCTCCTACCTATGCCGGGTTTGCAGAGGGTGAGGACCTTGCAGATATCGGAACCGGGTCTTCTAGTTTGCCAGAGAATGCTTTTCAATGGTTGTTGTTGATTCAGTCATCCCACCTGGTGTATCGGAACAAAAATTAGGTATTTCTAAAGCCGTATCTGTCGAGTCGATTTTGTCACGTCCCAGTCCCAAAATACCGAGGGACTAGTCAAGCGGCAATGGCCAGCAGCACAACTCCAATGAGCAAACCCAATTTAATGGACCCGTTAGAGTGCACTTAAGCTGTAATAAATATAAATGCAGTCTACACCATCTATCACAGAATAATTCTAATCTCATCCACAGAAAAAAACATAACTAAATATGATAGACTAATCAAGATAATAGATAAAGAAAATAGTCCATCATTAAGTCAACATATGTAGTGTCTCGGGGAACAAGCCGATAAAATAAGAAAAGAGAATAAGTCAATACATAAGTCCATGAATCAAGATATGAAATAACTTGAAGCATAAATAATTGAGTATGTCACAGAATACTCAGGAGAAATCCTTTGGCACAATCTCGTCCTCTGGTGCCAGTACTGCTCCAGCGTCAGCTCCTGTCCCGTATATCTCGGGATAAATCTCCTCTGCTGTACCTGGGGACATAATCCGGATCCAGGTCCTCAGGGGACATAGCAAGGTACAAGAATAACTCAAGGCAAATGAAATACAGTATATAAAAATAGATCCTCAGGACAAGCTATGTAACCAGCTAAGTGAAATGCAAATGAGAGCATCACTAGTACTCAGGCTGAGACAACTACAAGCTCTGTGTCGGGGAGCCCGTAGCAGCAAGAATATCACGTAATGGGACAAGCTCTGGAACAGAGACTAAAGCACCTCAATAATAAAGTATATATGTATATAATCAGCCTATAGCCTATGTGTCTCTCCCCACCCAATGTAACCACACGTCTCATGTCCATAACACGCAAGATCTTGACCTCTAGCTAGTACAGCAAGTCATAATGATATCTATGTATATGCAAGTCTCATGTCACGAATCCTCTAAGCCTATACAGAATCATCATGAATAACTCAAGAAAGATTCTGTCACATGAATAGTGTCAAGTGTCCTATGGTATGACATACTTGATAAAGCAAGCACGTAAAAATATATAGGTTTGTGGTATCAACTCTCTAAGTAACGTTACACGACTCCGCATACGGCGTCGACATCCGAATCTTGTTCGGACGCTAAGAAACGTCTCACGGTCATAAGTTGAACAGGTACATCTCAAGAGTATATATATATAGAAATAACTTAAGCAAATATAACAGGATCTCTGCAGGTTTAGGAAGGTACACTTGCCTGGGTTCTGAGCTCCGTCAGTTGCTCCGATATAAGTGGAATCTCCAGGTACACCCCCGGATGCTGAAAAAAATATTACCATTGCTCTCAGAATACTTGAAATAGCTAGGATTGACTAAACATAAGTCCAAAATGGACACAGGGGCAGAATTTACAGTTTCGGGTCAAAGTGGTGTGACCCACTTCGTACCGAAAAATGTGCCAGAGATAAAGCTCTTCAAATTTATCAAACTTAGTGTCTATGAGTCAAGAACGATGATAGAACCTAATGGAACTTCCAGAACTGGATTCCGATGAGCCGATCACGAAATCGCCCGTCAAGTGAAACCGTGGGACCCACGAAACTGGGTTTCGTCAACGTTCTCAGAATCGAACCAAACTTGAGTCAGAGGACCAGCGTAGCTCTGCGAATCCGATGGCGCAAGTTTCGTTTGTGAAACGACAAGCACACACAAAATTATGATGAGTGTCAGAATAGGTCAATACGGGACTTTTCGATCGATACTCGTTGATTTCGGTGTGCACGCACATCAAAATCAACTTCCGCAAAATCTCACAAGTTCGTGTAGACGATACGCGCCTTTCGGTATAATTCGCACACGACGAAGTCTCCTCGTTTGCGGAACGCACCCCGTTTCAGAAAATTTTGGGTTTAGAAAACCAAGTTTTTGGTCAAATTCAACAGCAAATAAAATACTTCATACATCGAATTAAAATAAACTAATTAAAGAGATTAAAATTTGTTTATATTGTCTAAATTATTGTTCAAGTAGAATTTATAAATATTAACTAGATTGAAAGAAAATCAGACATGAACATGGGTGGTTGAAACAGTTTCTGAACTACAAACTGGGTCATTTTTTCATGTTTTGTCGCGAATTACGACCGACACAGTACACGATACACCGAACTAATTACACAGGATTCAACTAGATCATGTGGTCTTCGCATAGGATTCGACGGATCAATATTTAGTTAACTGTGCAGAGAGTTAGGGCCTAGAAGTGGTGTACCTTGCTGTGTGCTATGCTCGGGATTCTGGCGGCTGTGCGGAGGCGTCTTGCGGCGTGCGGCAGTGACTGTCCGGTGGTCGTCGTCGGCTGGGGTTGGTCGGGGTGGTAGAGGAGATGATGGTGGTGGGGGTTGGCTAGGCGAGGGTTTAAATAGGGTGACGGAGAGGGAGTTACAAGGAGCTGAAGATGAGGGGTCGGGGAGATTTCGGGAAGAAGAAGAAAAGAAGTGATCGGGGGGCTGCGGGTATTTTGGGTTGCTACAGTAGATGGGGATTGGTGGGTTTGGGTTGGTGGATTTCGGGTTCGGGTATGGGATCCGGGTTCGGTTGGTTTGGTTTGGTTGGTTTGGTTTGGTTTAGGTTGGTTTATTAAATATATATATATATATATATATATATATATATATATATATATGGCCATTAAAAATAGTTTTAGACCCCAATAAATTTAGAATTTTTATACAAGATCCTATTATTAACTAGATTTAATTTGAAAAAATTTATACATAATTTTTTTTTTCCACTATTTTGATAATTAATTTAATACACAAAAATATAAATCCATGAATGAACACTTATTATAATTAACTAAAAAAATAAAAATTTTCTACAATAATAATTAATGTTATTTTTAAATTAAATTCTAAAAAATCAGAGTCTTTACAATCTACCCACCTTAAAAGAATTGCATCCTCACAATTAAGAAAACAAAACATAACCGGTCAAGAAAGGTTTGCTCTAGAAGAGATGACGCGGTTGCAAGACATGTTTGTTGAAGCACGACAGAAAGGATAAGGAACCATGAACATAGAAAAAAATTGAGAGGAATTGTGAGAGTTTTGTTCAAGCAGAACACGTAAGGAAGCAATGAAAACACTTCCCTAGGCAATGAGAGATAAGTAACTCAAGAGTAAAGGAGCCTGGTTAGAACGAAGATCAACTACAAATTATAAAAACTTTGGTACCACTGACATATTACTAATCTAGACTAACAAGTTCATGCTAACATAATACTAGGTATATGCTAGGAAATGGAACTAACAGGCACATGCTAAAGTATTACTAGAAATATTCGCTATTATAGCTAGCTATGATAAAATTAAATCTTACTCATATTCACTACTCCTCGAGTCCGTGCCTCCTCCACCGTCATTTCAAAAGCTTGTCCACGTCATTGTGGTGGTTCCCTCTGCTGTTGTTGGACCTGTTGGAAGAGTGTCTGTGATGCCAAGGGTGGCCTCGACTGATATCCTCCTAGTGCTGGTGGTCTGAATCCTCCCACTTCCGTCTGTGGTGCTCCTAGTGCTGGATAATCTGGTCGATGTGGCTGCTGGACTGGTCTCGGTGCTGGTAAAGCCTGTCGGTGTACCATCGATGCTCCTTCTCGACGCTTAGGGCAATCCCTGGCTGAATGCTGGCTGGATCCGCAAGCTAAACATAATCCTTATTTACGTCTACATTCCTTCTCAAAATGGCCTACCTTGCCACAATAGTAACAAGTAGGAAGGACTTGTGCTAGTGGTGTAAATGCTCTCTATGGTGGATTCATCTGTGGTCGCTTTGCAGCTTCTCCCTACTGTGCTCGGTCTGGTGCTAGTGCATGCAGCCGCTTCTGGCTGGACTTTCTCCTGATAATGCGCTTCATGCGTCGGGCTGAAGCAAGGACATCCGTATAAGAAGTAGTTGCAACGGAGCTGGTTAATCTCTGTAGCTCAAAGCTAAGTCCGTCAAAGAACTTCTCCGCCCGACATTGTTAGGCCTCTTGATGAACTTACTGTTGTGCTTGCATTATTGCATAGAACATTTGGAACATCTGTTGTCTGTCCATAGGTTATCCTGGTGAAAAATGGACATTGGTGGATTAAACTGCGGCGATGGTGGAATATCGTCTCGCCGGAACCTCGAGGCCTGCTGATATGCTTGATTGCTTTGTTGAGTGGATGGATCTCCACCCAATGGTGTCACTCCATCGTCGTAGGTGACCACAGCACCTTGTTGTGTACCCACGAGAGTCTCGTGGCTGGCTCGTGGATCCATTACTCTGCATTTAAAGTAAACTATAAGAATCATACAGAGGAATCAAGGCAGGATGCAAGTCAAGAAAATATTTTGAAGTTGATATAGAGGTCAAGAACAAATCAAAAAGTGGATGAGATCCTATAACTTATCCTATCCTAATCGCAGGCTTGCTCGGTTCCTTAGTTGAAACCAAAGCAATATAGTCGTAGACCTGCATGGGCCACCACAAAAACTATGTCACGCTCCAGTCCCAAAGTACCGAGGGACTAGCCATGTGGCAATGGCCAGCAACACAACTCCAATGGGCAAACCCAATTTAATGGACCCGTTAGAGTACACTTAAGCTATAATAAATATAAATGCAGTCTGCACCATCTATCACAGAATAATTATAATCTCATCCACAGAAAGAAACATAACTAAATATGATAGACTAATCAAGATAATAGATAAAGAAAATAGTCCATCATTAAGTCAACATATGTAGTATCTCGGGGAACAACCCGATAAAATAAGAAAAAAGAATAAGTCAATACACAAGTCCATGAGTCAAGATATAAAATAACTGGAAGCATAAATAACTGAGTATGTCACAGAATACTCAGGAGAAATCCTCTGGCATAACCTTGTCCTCTGGTGCCAGTACTGCTCCAGCGTCAGCTCCTGTCCCGTATATCTCGAGGTAAACCTCCTCTGCTGTACCTGGGGACATAATCCGGATCCAGGTCCTCAGGGGACATAACAAGGTACAAGAATAACTCAAGCCAAATAAAATATAGTATATAAAAATAGATCCTCAGGGCAAGCTATGTAACCAGCTAAGTGAAATATAAATGAGAGCATCACTAGTACTTAGGCTGAGACCACTTCAAGCTCTGTGTCGGGGAGCCCATAGCAGCAAGAATATTACGTAATGGGCCAAGCTCTGGAACAGAGACTAAAGTACGTCAATAATAAAGTATATATGTATATAATCAGCCTGTAGCCTGTGTGTCTCTTACCATCCAATGTAATCACACGTCTCATGTCCACGATGTCTCATGTCCATGATATCTCATGTCCATAACACGCAAGATCATGACCTCTAGCTAGTACAACGAGTCATAATGATATCTATGTATATGCAAGTCTCATGTCACGAATCCTGTAAGCCTATACAGAATCACCATGAATAACTCAAGAAAGATTCTGTCACATGAATAATGTCAAGTGTCCTATGGTATGACGTACTTGATAAAGAAAGCATGTAAAAATATATAGGTTAGTGGTATCAACTCTCTAAGTGACGTTACACGACTCCGCGTACGACGTCGTCACCCGAATCCAGTTTGGAGGCTAAGCAACGTCTCAAGGTCCTAAGTTGAACAGGTACATCTAGTGTATATATATATATATATATAGAAAGAACTCAAGAAAATATAACAGGATCTCTACAGGTTTGGCAAGGTACACTTGCCTGGGTTCTCAACTTCGTCAGTTGCTCCGATATAAGTGGAATCTCCAGGCATGCCTCCGAATGCGGAAACAAACATTACCATTGCTCTCAGAATACTTGAAATAACTAGGATTGACTACATATAAGTCCAATTTGAACACATGAGCAAAATTGACAGTTTTGGGTCAAAGCGGGGTCCACATGTGGCCTACTTCGCACCAAAAAATGTGCCAGAGATAAAGTTCTCCAAAATTGTCAAACTTAGTATCTATGAGTCCAGAATGATGACACGAACCCAACGGAACTTCCAGAACTGGATTCCGATGAGCCGATCACGAAATCGCTCGTCAAGTGGAACCGTGGAACCCACGAAACAGGATTTTGTCAACGTTCTCAGAATCGAACCAAACTTAGGTCACAGGATTAGCGTAAATCTACGAATCTGATGGCGCAAGTTTCGTTTCGAAACGATAAGCACACACAAAATTATGACGAGTGTCATAACAGACCGATATAGGACTTTTCGACAGATACTCATTGATTTTGGTGTGCACGCACATCCAAATCAACTTTCGCAAAATCCCACACATCCGCATTGACGATCCGCGCCTTTTAGTATAATTCTCACACGACAAAGTTGCCTCATTTAGCGGGACGCACCCTGTTTCAGGAAATTTTGGATTTACAACGCCAATTTTTTGGTCAAATTCAACAGCAAATAAAATACTCCATACATCGAATTAAAATAAACTAATTAAAGAGATTAAAACTTGTTAATATTGTCTAAATTACTGTTCAAGTAGAATTTATAAATATTAACTAGATTGGAAGAAAATTTGACATGAACATGGGTGGTTGAAACAGTTTCTGAACTACAAACTGGGTCATTTTTTTCCTGTTTTGCGTCACAAATTACGACCGACACAGGACACGATACATCGAACTAATTACACAGGATTCAAGGGGGTCATGTAGTCTTCGTATAGGATTCGTTGGGTCAATATTTAGTTAACTGTGTAGAGAGTTACAGGGGCTAGAAGTGGTGTACCTTGTTATGTGCTGTGCTCGGGATTCTGGTAGCTGTGCGAAGGCGTCTTGCGGCGTGCGGCAGCGACTGTCCAGCGGTCGTCAACGGCCGGGGTTGGTCGGGGTGGTAGAGAAGATGATGGTGGTGGGGGTCGGCTAGGCTAGGATTTAAATAGGGTGACAATGAGGGAGTTACAAGGAGCTGAAGAGGAGGGGTCGGGGAGGTTTCAAGAATAAGAAGAGAAGCGGTCAGGGGGCTGCGGGGGTTTCGGGTTGCTACAGTAGATGGGGATTGGTGGGTGTGGGTTGGTGGATTTTGTCTTGCGAGTTCGGGTATGGGATCCGGGTTTGGTTGGTTTGGTTTGGGTTGGTTTGGTTTAGGTTGGTTTGGGTTGGTTTATTAAAACTATATATATATATATATATATATATATGGCCATTAAAAATAGTTTTAGACCCCAATAAATTCCAAAAAATTTACACAATATTCTATTATTAATTGTACACCCAAAAATATATTTTTTGCACTATTTTAATAATTAATTTAATATACAAAAATATAAATCTATGAACAAACATTTATTATAATTAACTAAAAAATAAAAAATTTCTACAAAAAAATTAATGTAATTTTTAAATTAAATTCTAAAAAATCAGAGCGTTTACAGATTTTTCGCCAGTTTTTCTATTGTCAATTATAACTGGGTACCCCAAGCTCTGGCTTAGCGTGTGAGGGGAGCCCCCTTGATGCCCCCCGAGGGTGGCAGTATTATAACGTCAGATGTTCCCGAGCGAGCTTCATTGCACCCCTGCGGATACCTGACACTCACATCTTGTACGCCGCTGTGAAGTTTTACTGTTCAGCGAACAACTTGATTCCTAGGCTATAATCGGGCATGTTCAGCGAACAACTTCACATCGAACAACTGTAAAGTTTTACTATTCAGCGAACAACTTCTGGATGGCGTCTTGTGATGCGACCAAGTTGGACGCATCACAAGACGCCATCAAGAAGGCCCACTCTTAATTTTCTTCAGGCGTCGGTGTGGTAGTGGAATTAGAATCGGCCGCCCAAGAAGTAAACCCGTCGACGGGGTCGGCTTTGGCCCCTCCGAAACGACGAGCTGTGACAAAGCAGGAACTCCCACTCCTAAGAGAGATGAAAACTGTCATCTCCAAGATAGTAGGGGTAATACGACCCGCCAGTCGACCGACCGGCGGGGCCAGGGAATGATCCACGGTACCAGCTTCGCCGGTATTGAGGCCATACCATGTGTGTGTGTGCGTGTGTGTGTGTGTGTGTGTGTGTGTGTATATATATATATATATATATATATATATATTATTTTTGTTGGCATATTTGTACCACTAAGTCACTTTCTACTTATGCAGGAGGA
Source organism: Iris macrosiphon (assembly GCA_036927795.1). Taxonomy (NCBI): domain Eukaryota; kingdom Viridiplantae; phylum Streptophyta; class Magnoliopsida; order Asparagales; family Iridaceae; genus Iris; species Iris macrosiphon. Next base: position 101,286,736 of record JAYESA010000020.1, on the reverse strand, counting down.
AGTTGTCACCACCTCTCCCGGGGAACCTTCATTCTCGGAACCTGCAGCCGAGGAACCTGCACTCGAGGAACCCATCCCAGAAACTGAGGATGGGATAGCCCGGGAAACGAAGAAATCTCGGTTGACAGCAGTTCTCCGTTTGACTTTACGAAGTATGATTTTTCGAATATAATGGCCGCTTTTGGCGCCGATGACGGACTTCGAGTGCAACCAAATCCTTCGGGTACTTCTTTTGATAATTACACAACACATGAGCTTTTTCGGCTTTATTTTTCTGTACTTCTTGTGAGGGTGACTACAATTATGACACGTTTTGTAGGCATTCCATGAGAAGAGGCCCCAGGTGGTGAGAGAGATGACGCCGTGGGGGCCAAAGAGAAAGAGCTTCACGTTCCCCCTCAGGAGTCGAACGTAGAACCCCTCAGAGTCAGACCTAGAACCTGCTGTGGAAGTGCCGGGACTTGGAGAGGAAGAGACCCAGACTATGTAGCAGGATCCAATAGTCACGCAACGTCTACATCCGGGACATGGTCCTCGGGGGTTGAAGGAGTGGCGGCTACACAGCCTTTCGGGACGGTAACAGGGCCGTCAGTAGTAGCCACACGACCTCTGGCTTCCTCCAGTAGGTAGCATGATGAACATATACTTCTTTATATCATGACTTCTTACCTACTGATCCTGTCTTCTTTTGTCATAGCAGCTGTCCCAGTAATGACCGCGGTACCATCCTTCGTGGGACCTTCGTCAATGTTGCCTCCGATGACCCCGCTGACTCTGGCCGATGTTGATGATTACCTAAGATCTACGTCAAAGCAGATATCCGGCTCCTTGGAGAAGGACCGACCTTTTACTATGGCCCGGGCCTCGGCGCTGCGTCAGATAGGGCTGGTCAGGGGGTACCCTGGTTATGAGGCTATTATTGATGCCATGGAAATGTCTGTGACTGAGCTGGAGCATCGCCTTACGGAGCTCAAGAGTTTATAGGCGGGCGACTTCACATCCCTGGTTGCTGAGGAGAAATCTCGGCTAATTACCGAAGTCTCCGAGGATAGGTCAACCTACCTGCTTCGTAAAGAAATCATCGATCGTGAAGCGTAAAAGCGAGCGCGAAGGATCTAGAGTTCTCTGCTGCTAAGGAGGCTCGTGCTTGTTCCCGAGAGACGCTGGCCAAGCACCTGACGGACATTCAAAGGAAGATCCGACAGCTCCAAGAGAAGGAGGCCAAACTGTAATCCGACACACGTTGTGTGGTGGAGGAGCAACTCACCCTTCGCCAACAAGCTGATGACAATGCTCAGTACCTTGAGAGCCTGAGTTTTCAGATGACTGAGCTGGAGGCAAAGAACTAGAGGCTAACTGCCTTCCAAGATGAGGCTCTGCTGCAACAGGAAACCGAGCGCCGAGCTGCGGATAGTGGCCGAGCTAAGGAGGTTTTATTGAAGTGTCAGATTGTCGATCTATGTACCAACATTGAAGATTCTTAGTGGCCATGGCTTTTGGTGATGATTGATTTTTTTTTTTGACTAGGGCCTTACCTTAGCCCTTTTGATGTAGGTTATTTTCTTTTCCAATGCCAAAGAACTAAGAATTTTCCTTGCATCACCTTTTTTTGTATGAGCTTTGTTTAAGAAGTAAGGTGGGTATTAGGGAACGTTTGTGGACCCATTGTCTGTGGTGTACTTAATACTTAAGTACAAACAATAGGTTAAAGTAACTTACATCGTTAGAGGTATTGTGGGCGTAATGACGCAAAGCCAATAAGCAGGAAGGTTGCTCATAGGAAGGTATCTTACTTAGAGGTAATGTGGACGTGGTAAGGTAACTTTGTGGAGATAGAGAAAACAAAACAGTGGTAATATGGAAGTGATTGTTTTCTTTTGCTTCACAATTTTACTTTACTTGGGAGAATGAACAGCTTGTAGTTCGGAGGTAATATGGACATGAACTACTATTTTGGAGAATTTTTGTGGATCCTGTAAACCCTCTCAAAATTTTAATTTAGGTAGACTAGATTGAGTTAGAAATATTGTTGTAGCGTCAGTGTATTTGAGATTTAGAAATTAGTTGCAGTTATTTTGTTCTGTATTTAAACCCTTGGTGCACCCTACCGTTGTTGCAATATTCTGAGCCCAACAATAACCCATAATTTCCAACAAATTATTGCACTCTTGACTTGACAATCCAACCTAGGCACTGGACTTTTCTGTCACTCACAATCGCAATCCCTTGTGCTCTAATTTAATTGCACAACTTCTCGGTCCCGAAATCCATTCTTTAATCCTGTGTCGCGTACCTTTGTCGTTGCCATCAATTTTGAGACACAGACTCAACCCGTTTAGCCGGACCAATTAAAGGGTCCAAGACTGACACCAAGCCTACACCTTTCATGACCTTTGTGTCACTCCTAATTGAGATCCCATGTGCCTCCATTTAATTTAAGAGCACATAACATTTTATTTCGATTAAATTGGGGATACCAACTTTGTCTAATCTCAACTTAACCCTAATTTAACCCAATACCTCATTCATTAAGTTCATGCAAAACACACAACAATCCCTCACCCTACATAACACCAAACACCACTTTCCACACAAAATGTCCTTTATTTTATATGTTTGTGCAAATATCCAAAAGTTAAGTGGCTTATTTGCAAAAGTGGTGATAGGTGTCACCACCCTATTGGCCAAGACACATGAAGAAACTCTCACCCTCATCTCTTGACCGGTCAAATCAATCCCTCTCCCACATTTGGATGTACAATTCTTTCATGAAGAATCTGAGTCCTCTATTCAAATTAAAGCCCGCATCCTCACCACACACTCCCCTATAAAATCTCTCCATCACTCCCCTTTTCCCAAGGCCGGCTATAATCCCTAGGGATATTGAAAACCACCATCCTCTCTCTCTCTCTCTCTCTCTCATTCCTCTTTCCTTCACATCACAGCCAAACTCCATTCTTTATTTTCTTTCTTCTTTTTCTTCATCTTCTTCTTCTTCTTCTTCTTCTTCTTCTTCCTCTCCACTCCTCCTTCTCCAACACAAACCGAACAGACCGGCCTCCCCTACTCCGGCCAGCCGAGCTCCCCCACCGGCCAGCAAACCTCCACGCTGCCACATCTCTCTACGACCAGCACCTCCATCCTACTGAGCATTGACCACCCTCGGTCGAGCTCCCCCACCGCGTCTCCTCCACCCGCTGCTGCACCTACGCATCGTCTTCATCATCCTCACCACCATTACCACCCGGCCACCCGCACCTCCACGAGCTGGCCACCCCCGCTCACCTCCTCTATCACTTCCTCCCCCTCGGCCATCCAACACACGTAGCCGACGTTCACTCGAGCCAACACCGACAGGAGCACCACCGCCATCTCCACCACCTTCTTGACCAACCTCCTCCATCACTTTCTCTCCCTCGGCCATCCAACACCCGCAGCCGACGTTCACCCGAGCCAACACCAGGAGGATCACCACCGCCATCTCCACCACCTTCTCGACCAATCTTCTCTATCACTTCCTCCCCCTCCGACCATCACTTCCCCCTCCGGTCATCATTTTCATCATCATCACCAGCACCGTCCCACCTTGACCGGCAACCCAGCCTCACACCACCACCACAACACCTCCACCTTGCTTTCGACCCCCTCCGGCCATCACCTCGCCCTCCGGCGTGTAACCACAGCAACTTCACCCGCGGCCACCACACTCCACCGAGGTAGCCTCTCTCCCCTCTCCATGTGTACTGAAATATTATTGTGGTTTATTGTTATATATTATAGTTAGGGTTTAAGTATGCTAGATGTGAATCTTAGAGTTTGGTGTTATATTTGTTCCATGCATAATAATAAATTTATTGAGCAGGATTATTTATTGTCAAATGGTAGAGTGATATCAAACCATTAGTTATTATTGAAAACTAATTTTTAATAATGAAGTTATTGAGGAGTAGCTGTGTATATCTGGGAAAGGATGTTCAAATAATAAAATGACGTTTTGAGGGTTTAATAAATTAATAATTATTTTATTCGAGGATGTTACCTTTAAACATGCATGATAACGTCTGTGAATACCGAGGTAAAATCTGAGGATTGATCATGGCTCGAACTACTGATAAACACTATGATGAATAGGGGATTGAGTATTTATCTGATGATATTATACAAGTGATTGATAGTATTAGATGTAACGTACCTCTAGTCAACCGTTGTCAACACTCTAGCTTTGTGTCTATGTGAGCTTGTAACTAAGATTGAAACACATGCTTGACGTGTGTCACCTCTTATTTTAGTCTCGTGATAGTTTATTGATGGAGCTTGTATCTCGTCTCTAGGTACTACGGGACCCGCGGACTTGGACGTTGTACCGGAGACCCATATTCAACATCCGAATCCAGGCAAGTGTACCCTGCCACCCTATATTCCAGTTACCAAATTTTTATTATTTTATTATATGCATTGTGCGTGTTTTGGATTAGAATCGTTACTTCGCGTCCGGGTCATAACCGGGTGCAGATGTTCGTCGGTAATGTCTGGTAATGATTGATAGATGTTTGCAACACCTTAATGTACATACTTGGTTACATGATAATCCTAGGACACATCCAGATACTGTCATCGATCCAGATTTCTTGTATCCTGATATTGTTAGCTTGACCGAAAACTGGGACGACTTTAGGGTCGTGATAGTTGATAGTTACTTCAGCATGACGAGACTGTTAGATAGAGATTTAGGTTCAACGAACACTAGTTGACCGCTTGGGAAGGGAAAGATAGTTACTAGACGTTTTGGCTCCTCTGCACGCGCTTTATATATGTATATATCCTATTGGTGTAGTATTCCTGTATCCGGAGTAGTAGTATCACCCGTATGACTCTGTGCTCGGAGCTACGGTACGCCCCATGTGTCTCTGTGTTCGGAGCTACGATTTTATTTTGGACATCCCACGCGTCGAACATTGTCTTCAAACTATGTCTCACTTATGTGGTTATGCTAGATTATACCGTCATTGCACTTGTTCTTTCTGTTATACTTAGAATGCTATATTTTTGTACCTTGTTACGTTCCTCTGAGGACCTAGTTCCCTTCCAGGCTTAGGCGAGGAGGATTACCCGGAGGAGTACGGACCGGGAGCATATCTAGCAACAGGACCCGTTGCAGAGGACGAGATCATTCCCGAGGACTTTGTTTGATTTCTGGTAGTGACTTCACCCTGAGACGGTATTACTATCAATCTTTCAGATACCATTCCTAGTTATGTTACTGCTTTCCTTTATTTCAGTATTTGTACTAGCGGGTTTATTCCCGTGTGACTCTTCTAGTATTTATACTATGATATATTTCCCGTGTTATTTCCCTTCTGTACATTAGTAGTTATAAGTACCTCTATGTGCTCTTATATCTGTTGCCTGTGGATGAGATTTAGTTTCACTGTTTATGTATTATGTGTTTGGATTTTATCATTGTACTTTACAGCTTAGGTGCACTCTGTCGGGTCCATTAGATTGGAATTCCCGTCGAAGTGTGCTGCTGGCCATTGCCACGTGGCTCAGTTTCTTATATTTAGAACTGGGGCATGACAAGATTTTTGTGGTTGCCCATGCAGGTCCGATTTAAATTGTCTTGGTCACTTGACTATGCCAAGCGAGCCTACAAATTAGGAATAGATATTAGGAATCTCATCTACATATTTGAGTCATTCACATGATACCTCTATTTCGATTTCTTTTGCTAATTTGCATCTTGTTTAAATTCCTCAACGCTGATCTTAATCATGACTTCTTTTCAGAGTTATGAATCTCCGTAGCGGACGTGTCACGCAGCCGGGCGATGTCCTTCGTGATGCAGGATCATCCGGGGAATCGGAACTGGGGCATGTTCTTCTGTTGACTCTAGCTCCCCAGTTACAGTCTTCTGGGCAGCCAGAGGTGCCTTCGGATGGGCACCAGACTCCGCATCAGGCAGGTCATGAGGACCAGAGGACCCCAAGACAGGAGGAGCAGCAGTTTCCCCCACCACCTCCATTCCATCCGCAGATGCCATATATTCCTTTTCCAACAGGGCAATCCAACGACGGGCCTCAGATGTTTCAGATGGTTTACGCGATGATGCATGCCCAACAACAGGTCCAGCAACAGGCTCAGCAGTAGGCCCAGCAACGCCAGGTTGAGACCTTGAGGGAGAGTATTGTGACGGCCTTGGGACAGGCGTCATTACCGGCTCACCAGCATTCAGCACCAGCTGGAGGCCACCGATCTCCAGCGGCACAGATGGATGACTGCCGTCAGGATGCAGCTTACTGGCAACGCTCATCACTGGTGGCTCTCAAAGGAGGAGCATTTAGGACCCGATCGGGTCACATGGGAGGAGTTCTCTAGGCTCTTCCAGGAGATGTATATACCTTCCACTGCCTGAGCAGAACTTCGGGATAGATTCGAGAACCTCAGGCAGGGCAGTATGACTATAGAGGAATACAATGTTGAGTTCCTTCGCCTGAGCAGATTTGCACCGTACCTGATCCCGACCGAGGAGACGAAGGCCGAGAAGTTCTATGAAGGCCTGAGTTTTGAGTCACAGAGATTTATTGGGTCTATAGCCCCCACCTTCTACTCCGAGGTGTTATTAGCAGCACGACGCCAGTACCGCATCAACAATATAGAGGCTAGTCTGAAGCGCTCCTGTGCATCGTCATCATCAGTTCGAGCTCCATAGGGACGACCTGCGAAGCGTCCCCTGGTACAGCAGCAACAACAGAGAGTAGCACCCCTGCAGGGACCAGTGATTCCCATATGCCATTACTGCAGCAAGCAGGGACATTTATTGAGGGTCTGTCAACGGAGGCTGGGCGTATGTCTGAGATATGGGTTGGACCAGCACGCAGTCCGAGATTGCCCAGACCAGAGGGCTCTAGTACAGATGGTTCATCGGCTAGCCTTGCCAGCACCGAGGCCTTATCAGCAGCCTCCCAGACTGAGGCCGCCTTACGCAGGAGCTGGAGCACTGCGACTACCAGCACCAGGAGGAAATCAGAGGAGGCCACCCTTGGCCGCACAGGCAGATCGATTCCAGCAGGCTCGACAGCAGCCGAGAGCACCAACACCGAGACATGGCCAGGCCTATGCGATGACTATAGAGGAGGCAGAGACAGCCGGAGAAGTGATCGCAGGTACTATCTTAGTAGATTCATTACCAGCAGTAGTATTATTTGATTCTGGTGCCACATACTTTTTCATAGATGTTAGTTTCATGGCCACCCATAGAATAGCAACTGCACCCCTTCTGAAGATTAAGAGGATTCTTACGGGAGGTAGAATAGTACCAGTTAGCGACACTTATAGATCATGTTCAGTAGTTGTTTGCGGGCGAGAGATGTGTGCCCGATTTTTGGTCTTCTCCATGCCGGACTATGACATTGTCTTAGGCGTGGATTGGTTGAGCCAATACCACGCAACGCTAGATTGTTGTCGTGGTTGCGTCATATTTAGACCACCAGATCACCCTGAGTTTGAGTTTCTTCGGGGAGGCCGAGACCATGGTGTCCAACCTACCTTAGCGACACACATTACAGAAGGTTAACCGATGTACTCTCACTTTATATCAGAGTTTGAGGATGTATTTCCAGAGGATCTTCCAGGCCTGCCATCTGATAGAGAGATAGAGTTCACTATAGAGTTGACTCCCGGAACCGAGCCAGTTACTTCCCCCGTCTAAAGGCTAGCGCTGAAGGAGTTGGTTGAGTTGAAAGTCCAACTAGATGATCTCTTAGATAAGGGTTTCATTCGGGCTAGTATTTCTCTATGTGGAGCACCCATCTTATTTGTGCCGAAGAAGGACGGGACAGTACGGCTGTGTATCGATTACATGACGTTAAATGCTGTAACGATAAAGAACAAGTACCCTTTGCCGTATATCGATAATTTTTTTGATCAACTTAGTGGTGCATGTGTATTCTCGAAGATCGATCTCAGATCCGGCTATCATCATATCAAGGTACGGAGAGAGGACATTCCGAAGATGACTTTTCGGATGAAGTACGGGCACTATGAGTTTCTAGTCATGCCGTTTGGTTAACCAACGCGCCAACAGTATTTATGAGTCTGATGAACAATGACTTCCATCAGTACTTAGATAAGTTCATGGTGGTATTTATCGATGACATCTTGGTATATTCCAAGAGCCAAGAGGAGCAAGAGAGGCATCTCAGGATTGTATTGGAGACGCTGAGGCATGAGAGGCTGTATGCCAAGCTCAGCAAATATGAGTTCTGCTTGGATAGAGTATCGTTCCTGGGATACATAATCACCGAAGATGGACTATCAGTTGACCCGGAGAAGATTGCTGTAGTAGAGACGTGGCCTACCCCTACATCAGTTACAGAGATTAGGAGTTTTCTCGGACTTGCCGAATATTATCGAAGGTTCATGGAAAACTTCTCGAGGATCGCTACGCTTATGACGCGACTGACGCGTATAGGCGAAGAGTTTATCTGGACTGAGGAGTGTCAGACGGCTTTCGATAAGCTGAAGAAGCGTCTGACATCATCACCGATTTTGATACTTCCTTCAGGATCAGGAGGATTTGTAGTGTATAGTGATGCATCTGGAAGCGGATAAGGATGTGTACTGATGTAACACAACAAGGTGATAGCCTACGCATCGAGACAACTGAGAGTTCATGAGAAAAACTATCCGATGCACGATCTAGAGCTAGCTGTAGTGATATTTGTACTAAAGCTATGGTGGCACTACCTTTATGGAGAGCGTGTTGAGATTTACACAGATCACAAAAGTTTGAAGTATGTCTACACTCAGAAGAAGATCAACATAAGACAGAGGCGATGGCTAGAGTTGATGACAGACTATGATATAGAGTTGTAGTACTACCCTAGCAAGGCGAATGTAGTAGCAGATGCCTTAAGCAGGAAGCCCATGGCATACTTTTTAACGACTCAGCGACAATTGTTAGAGGATCTTCAAGAGATCGGGATAGAGATTGTACTGCCAGGCATGGATGGAAAGATGGCCAGTATCGAGGTTCAGTCTACATTGATTGAGAGGATCAAGGCAGCTATGCCTACAGATACGAGATTTTGACGATTGCGAGAGAGGACAGAGGCCGGCATACAGACGGGACTCAGGATTCATGAAGGTGGAACATTGAGGTATGGAGATTGCCTATACATTCCGAGTGGTGAGCTACGCCAGGAGTTGATGACCGAGGCTCATAGCTCAATTTATTCCATTCATCCCGAGGGTACGAAGATGTACCAAGATTTAAGACAACATTACTGGTGGCATGGGATAAAGAGGGAGATTGCGAGATTTATGATGAGATGTTTGGTCTGTCAGTAAGTCAAGGCTGAACATCAGAGGACTACAGGACTATTGCAGCCGCTTCCCATTCCCGAGTGGAAGTGGAAACATATTACCATGGACTTCATCACAGGATTCCCGAGGAGCCCTAGCGGGAAGGATGCAGTCTGGGTTATCGTAGACCGACTCACCAAGTCTGCACATTTCTTGCCTTTCAGAGTTGGGCAGTCCACGAAGATATTAGCTGACATGTATATGAGGCAGATAGTACGACTACATGGAGTGCCTGTCAGCATTGTATCAGATCGTGATTCCAGATTCACATCATATTTTTGGCGGAGTATGCAGGAGAGTCTAGGAACTCGTCTCAAGTTTAGTACTACATATCATCCACAGACTGATGGCCAATCAGAGCGTACGATTCAGATACTAGAGGATATGTTGAGAACGTGCATGATCGACTTTGGAGGATCTTGGGAGGACCATCTACACTTGGTGGAATTCTCCTACAATAACAGTTACCAAGCCAGCATACAGATGGCACCTTATGAGGCACTATACGGCAGGAAGTGTAGGTCACCGGTATGTTGGAGTGATGTGGGAGAGCATCAGATACTTGGTCCAGAGTTGGTGACACAGACAGTAGAAAAAGTAAAGCAGATTCAAAGCCACCTGCGTGCAGCATAAGACAGACAGAAGCATTGGGCATATGCGCACCGTAGACCTTTGGAGTTCAAGGAAGGTGATCATGTATTTTTGAAGATATCGTCCACTCATGGTACCATCAGATTCGGTGGAAGAGGCAAGCTGAGTCCGAGGTACATCGGACCTTTTGACATCTTGGAACGAGTTGGCGAAGTGGCTTATCGTCTTGCATTGCCTCCATCATTAGAAGGAGTACACGATGTATTTTATGTATCGTAGTTGAGGAGATACGTGGCAGACCCTAGCCACGTGCTTGATCATTCAGAGATTACAGTCGGGCCCAGTTTATCGTATGCAGAGAAGCCAGTGGGGATACTCGATTGCAGTGAGAAGACTTTGAGGGGTCAGACTATTCGACTGGTCATGGTAGCATGGAAGCATCACTCGCCAGGCGAGTCTACCTGGGAATGCGAGGATTCCATTCGGCAGTGTTTCCCGTATCTATTTGAGGACCAAGGTATGAATTTACGTACGACATTCGATTACCAGTTTACTTTTAAATTCTCGTAGCTTATTCGTGCTTTACTTTTAATTTTGGGGACAAAATTTTTCTAAGTTGGAAAGGATGTAAACCCCCTCAAAATTTCAATTTAGGTAGACCAGATTGAGTTAGAAATATTGTTGTAGCGTCAGTATATTTGAGGTTTAGAAATTAGTTGCAGTTGTTTGGTTCTGTATTTAAATCCTTGGTGCACCCTACCGTTGTTGCAATATTCGGAGCCCAACAATAGCCCATAATTTCCAACTAATTGTTGCACTCTTGACTTGACAAGCCAACCTAGGCACTGGACTTTTTCGTCACTCAAAATCGCAATCCCTTGTGCTCTAATTTAATTGCACAACTTCCCGGTCCCGAAATCTATTCTTTAATCCTGTGTCGCGTACCTTTGTCGTGGCCATCAATTTTGTGAGACAGACTCAACCCGTTTAGCCGGATCAATTAAATGGTCCAAGACTGACACCAAGCCTACACCTTTTATGACCTTTGTGTCACTCCTAATTGAGACCCCATGTTCCCCCATTTAATTTAAGAGCACATGATATTTTATTTTAATTAAATTGGGGATACCAACTTTGACTAATCCTAACTTAACCCCAATTTAATCCAATATCTCATTTATTAAGCCCATGCAAAACACACAACATTTCCTCGTCCTACATAACACCAAACACCACTTTCCACACCAAATCCCCTTCATTTTACATGTTTGTACAAATATCCAAAAGTTAGGGGGCTTATTTGCAAAAGTGGTGATAGGTGTCACCACCCTATTGGCCAAGACACATGAAGAAACCCTCACCCCCATCTCTTGACCGGTCAAATCAATCCCTCTCTCACCTTTGGATGTACAATTCTTTTATGAAGAATCTGAGCCCTCCATTCAAATTAAAGCCCTCATCCTCACCACACACTCACCACATACTTCCCTATAAAATCTCTCCATCACTCCCCTTTTCCCAAGGCCGACCCTAATCCCTATGGACATTGAAAACCACCCTCCTCTCTCTCTCCTCCCTCTTCCCTTCACATCACAGCCAAACTCCATTCTTCCTTTCCCTTCTTCTTCTTCTTCTTCTTCTTCTTCTTCTTCCTCTCCACTTCCCCTTCTCCAACACAAACCGAACCAACCGGCCTCCCCTACTCCGGCCAGCCGAGCTCCCCTACCGGCCAGCAAACCTCCATGCTGCCACGTCCCTCTACGACCAGCACCTCCATCCTACCGAGAATCGACCACCCTCCGCCGAGCTTCCCCACTGCGTCTCCTCCACCCGCTGATGCACCCCCGCATCGTCTTCATCATCCTCACCACCATCACCACCCGGCCACCCACGCTTACCTCCTCCATCACTTCCTCCCCCTTGGCCATCCAACACTCGCAGCCGACGTTCACCTGAGCCAATACCGGTAGGAGCACCACCGCCATCTCCACCACCTTCTCGACCAACCTCCTCCAACATTTCCTCTCCCTCGGCCATCCAACACCCGCACCCGACGTTCACCCGAGCCAACACCGGGAGGATCACCACCGCTATCTTCACCACCTTCTCGACCAACCCCCTCCATCACTTCCTCCCCCTCCGGCCATCACTTCCCCCTCCGGTCATCATCTTCATCATCATCACCAGCACTGTCACTACCACATTCCGAAATCAGGGGTATTTTTGACTTTTTAATAATTAATATTATTGTAGTTATAATTAATTAATTGCATGATAGTATTTAATTTAAATAAATATGTGTGATGTGTAACTAAATATAATTATATGCAGTGTCCATTTATTTTGAACTAGCAGACTAGACCTAGAAGCCCAGTAGATGACCACCTGTCCGAATTATAGAATTCTGGATTTTACTATTTTATCTAGAATTTATCTATTGGAGATTTTAATTAATTATCGTAATTTATTTAGTTAATGCGCATTGCCTTTGCTTCGATATTTGGAGCGCTACCCTGACTTTTGTCTTCCAACAAATTTTGCCATCTTGCCCTAGACATGCCCGCCTTTCATTTCTGCTATCTTTGCAACTCATAATTATGCTCCTTGTGCATTGTTTCTAGCCGCACAAAAATCGTCGCGGACGTTATTTTTAATTTCCTATTTTTGTATCGTTGTGCGTTCTAATCGAAAATTGGAGGCCATCTTGACCTATTTTTTGTGCGACCCAAATTAGGGTAATATTCTGTTCTGAGTCTTCTTCAATATTGGTATTGATGACTTGATCTGATTTTGACCCCAAGTACTCCTAATTAATTGTTGAACACAACTTGCATTTTATTTCTATTTGATTTGAGGATACCATTTTATCTGATTTTAAAATCCCAAATTAATTCTAGTGCCCTGCAAATTCAGCCCATACCCATCTTACAGTGCCCCCTGACCCTACAAATTATCGGACCCCGAATCGCCCGCCAAATTTTCGTCATTTTATGTGTCGGTGCAATTTCCCGAATTTAAGGGGCTAAGTTGCAATTATTCAATTGTAGGTGCCAACACCTAATTATTTTAATCAATGAGGGAGCCTATTAATTTTAATTAAGAACCCTCATCCCCCATGAATAATTTCCTCATGTTCAATCCTAGCCATTCACTTGAAATTGGCCCATCATCACCCTACATCATTCCCTCTCTCTTCCTATTTAATGACTTGTACCCTCAAACCCTAATCCCTAGGCAACATAGAAAACCCCACCTCCTCACAAGCCCCCACATCCCCTCTCTCATACGTAGGGTTCTTCCTTTCTTCTTCTCCTTCTTCCTTTCTTCTTCTTTTCCTTTCTTCTTCTTCCTTGCTTTTCTTTTAAATTTAAAATAGAGAAGGGGGGGAACACCCCCACTGTTCTTTGAATCCCGGCCTGTCCGGCCATTCCCTCCGGCCCGGCGGCCCTCTGGCCACTCCGGCGGATCAGCCAAGCCCGAGCCCCCGTCCGCTGTTGTTCTTCCTCGAGCTCCTGCCCGCTGCAACTGCTCACCGCAGCCCTTGCTCCCCGCTCCGGCGGTGCACCCCGCACGGCTCAGGCGAGTCTTCTCCATCCCCCGGCCGCTGCTCATCCCTCCATCTCCACCCGTCAACCTCCCTGCTGTCTCCGGCGGCCGGCTCCATCCACCACCATCATCTCTATCATCACCACCACCTCCACCTTCACCATTCACTCCCTCCGGTCCGGCCCCTTCACTCCGGCGGGTCACTGGAACCCCGCTGCCCAGCCCGTCAGTGATCTTCCGACCGGCGGCTTCCCCCTCCGGCCCGGCGGCCGGCGGCAACCCCCTCCCTGTAAGTATTCCTCTTCACCCCTTCCTTCTCTTTATTTATATATATATATATATATATATATATATATATATATATATATATATATATATATATATATATATATATATATATATATACATATATATATGTATATACTTGAATATCTATATATGATATGTATATGTATTGTAGGTACTTAAATTCATGTAAATGTATAGTATTTATTTTATTAAAAATTAATTGTATGTATATAACTTGTAAAATATATTAGTGTATATATGTTTTATATATATAAATCTCTATATTTTAATACATATGTATTACATATATTCTAGTATAAATACGAATTAGTATATGTATATGCATATTGTTTATTAATTAATATTTAAACATAATGTTTAAAATATGTATAAGCGTATTGATTATTTTATTAAATTGTAATTGAGTATGTATCCAATTAATATTTTAAATACATGAAAATGAATAGCATTTATTTAATTAATATTTAAAATACATAATGTAGTGTATATATTTTTGTATTAGTATATAAATGTATTATTGAAATTCTATTGTATGCTTAATATTGTAGATATATAATGTATGTATGTATGTATGTAATTATGTAATTTAAATTAATGTATACATGGATATGTATGGTATATATATATACATTGGGTTATTTTTATAATATCTATTAAATAAAAAGTATATGCTAGTATAAATTCTAAAATGTATTTTTGGCATATATGTGAGTATACACTAGTATAAATCAAATAGGTAATTTTAAAAGGAATATATATGTATATATATTGTAAACACATTTAAATTGGTGCATGTATAAAATATTGTAAGTACAAATTATTATGTTTATATATACATACAAGAATCATTTATTTTAAAGTATATATATATTTATACATATATCTATAAATGTAATGGATGGAAATTATATATATATTAATTAATAAGATGTTTATTTAAATACGTAGTCCTACTAGATGACCTTAGTTGACTAGTGCCCTGCCTGGCATGGCCCTGAGGCCAGTGTATTTCTATTGTGTGTTAGGATAGTTTCTGATACAAATGTCATATTGTGATGTGTTTATAGGACTGTTGGGTTACCCAGGGGGTACTCTGGAACAGGACATCCATAAATACCAGCTAAGGACCAAGGCAAGTACATTCTCTGATAATTTCCAATTCTTGATAATTTCTATAAGTTCAATGATCTTGAAATGTTACAACTGAATCTTTGACACTGTGCTACACGGACTAGTATAGCTTGGATCTGCAGTCATGAGATGTTATCTTGATTATCGTATTGACATTGTACACGACATGTATATTAGACCTCGTACATGATAGACTTGACTTGCTCGTGTATCGTGACGTGTCATGGTTGGATCCACAGTACTAGTTGGGGGCGGGGAAGTAGTTAGTAAGAAATGTGATCATAACCTCTTATTGTAGTATATAAAATTATAAGTGTTAATCATGCTCTTCACCCATGATTAGCCAGGCCCTGTAGCTACTGTACATGTTCCCAAGCCGATCACATTTCGAAACTACTATTTCAAACACCTAGAATAGATTACAGTTCTCTATCTTTAATCATATACTACATCACCCGTATATGATACTGTACCTTGTTCTTCCATTTTTATACATGCACTGACTGTATCATATTGCCTATTGCCTGTCTCTTTATATTGCCTGTCTCTCTTAAACTGTCATTACATTTTCTTCTCAGTAGCTAGCATAACATGTTTTATTGTATTATAGACATTATCAATTAATGGAACTGTTATTTGAGATTGTGCTTTGCTCCTTCCTGACTGGAAATATTTTTCCAGACTATGCCTTAGAGGACCGCTGTCCGACACTTATGGTGAGTAGCTGCAGACTTGGTAGTAGTTGTGATTCCAGGAGGTCTAGCTGGAAATTACTATTATTGTTAGTTCTTAAGTAGACTATTTGGTACCGGATTTGTCTCCGGCATTTTGATGATTCTTGGATATTGTTAAGTTAAGTTTTCTTGTGGACTTGTGTTGTGTTAGATTTTAATTTCTATTTCGAAATCTTATCGTGCTGTGATCCTGTGATTGAGTATATGTTCATCTATTTGTGACATCCGTGCCTCCTAATGGAGATTTGATATTTGCGTGACATTAGTTAGATAGTATCAATACCTAGACAGCGTTCTACCGCCGATGCTGCGGCGTAGGCTGGACGTACCCACGCATTCGTGCCCCTAAACCGGGTGCGGGTCGTGACACGTTTTTAGTGGTGGCCCATGCAGGTCAGACTTCGCGAGTTGTGCGATGTCGTAGTAGTGTGACATCCTTGTTATACTACTGCGTGCCTGCTATAAAATCTAGGACATAGGATACTAGGACGAGAGCAAATACTCAATCACAATTCCTTGAGAGATTCCTGAGATGACCCCTGAGAATCTTGTTAAAACTTCCAATTTAAAATCATTCCCTTGTTCTGTCCATTCTCACTTGTTGATATTGATTTGATTATTGTTGATTAGGTATTTAAATTAGGATTTTTGCTTCATTATAGAGTTGATTTCATATTAAGAGAAATTATAGACTAATTTATGGTACTATTTGATGATGTCCGTCAATGAGGATAGTGAGAATGATTAACATTAGAGCTATTGGACTACAGAAGGTGGATTTAAAATTTTTATTGAAGATTGAAAATGAATTTCAAATTTTAGGACTCTGAGAAGATTGAGATTGTTATTAAAATTTTATTTTGAAGATTTCAATGAATTGCAAAAACTTTGAAATTGAGGAGTTGAAATATTGTTATTAAAAATTTTATTTTGAGGATTCAGATTCGATTCAATAAACCTAGACAAGTCTGTAAGGATTTTGTGTGATTAAGTTTTATTTCAGTATTTAAATAATTGGTCTTGAGAAAAGTATATGCAATTTTACTTTAAAATTTATTCGAGGAGTTATTTTGAGGAATTTTATTTGAGGATAAGATCTTATAGTGAGAGAGATATATTAGTATATAAGTAGATAAGATGCATGTGTAAGATCTGTTGGCTTGAGCGTGATTGAGATCTCACTGTCAACTAGCTTGGGTGTTCAACTAGGATTGTATTAGAGAGAGAGAGCAGTAGTTAGTATGGTGTGTTGCAACTGTTATGCACTTGAGTGATAAGGATAACTAGTATCAGCGATTGCAGTAGGTAAGGAAGCTAGCAGTGAGTGTGTTTGTGATAGAACTGTGGTACCTAGGGGATAGAGGTATCAACCATGGATGCATCTTTGATCTGTGCAATCAACTAGGATTATTCAAATCTTTTATCTTGAATGTTGTTCCTTAGAACTGTACTGTCCTTCCTTGATGATATCGTATTTTGCCTAAATTGAATCTTTGGGATCTGTCTTCAGGATGTCGCCGCAGACATGGTCTATGAGAGCGGGAACATCAGCTTTAGAGGGGTCTGCCACCTCTCCACCTGATGGACAGACAGCCGTAGTTCCTCCTACATCTCCGATGCACGTAGGTGACCCTCCTCCTCCACCTATTCAGAAGATTGCCGCAGCTGTGACAGACAACCTTCCTCCTCCATCAACTCCGATTCCCGGAGGTTTGCCCATTGACGGAACGCAGATGTTTACCTTGATCCAAGGCATGGTAGATGCCCAGAGAATAACGGCAGACGCTCAGCGAGTTCAAGCTGAGGCTCAGAGGGTGCAAGCAGAAGCGCACCAGGCACAAACCGAGCTGATGAAAGAAAACATGGAGAATGCTCATCAAGTGACTCTCCAAGCTTTGGAGAGAGTAGCACAATACCAGCAGTTTCCTGGCCAGCAGCAGAGATCAGGCACTATAGTGGATTTCAAAAGAATGATGCCTCGAGAGTTCAAAGGCACCGAAGGGATACTTTACGCTGACGACTGGCTAGAGGATATAGAGAGAAGTCTGCGATTGACCCAGATTCCGGAGAACTTGAAGATAGAAGCCGCTGGCAGTCAGATGTTCGATATCGCACTCACGTGGTATCGCACGGAGCCGAGAATTACTGCGCAAGGACTTACTTGGGAGACCTTCAAGGAACTCTTCAAGGAGAAGTTCTTTCCCGACGTGGCATTGGGAACCTTGGAAAGTCAGTTTCATGACTTAGTTCAAGGAAACATGTCGGTCGACGAGTACGCTGCGGAATTCTATAGATTGAGCCGTTTTGCATCGTCTATGATTCGAGACCCAGGAGATCGAGCCCGGAAATTTAGAAAGGGACTGACGAGAGAGATTAAGTCGCGCACTTCTGGTCGTCGTACCGCTACCTTTGAGGCTATCTTGATGGATGCTCAGATTGCAGAAGAGGATCTGGACCTCAGGCCTAAGAGGAGCCACAATACTTTTGGAGAAACGAATGGTAGCCCAGGACCGGCCAAGCATCCCCGTATTCAGCACCAACAACAGTACCAAGTACCATTTCATATTCAGCAACAACCATGGATATTTCAGCATCCACCGCAGTACCTAGCACCAGTTCCTATCCAGCGACAACCCTGGGCATTTCAGTATCAACAGCAGTACCCGGCACCAGTTCCTGTACAGCAGGATCAACGAACTTGTCACTTCTGTAAGAAGCCAGGTCACCTTTGGGAGAGCTGTAGAACGAGGCTAGGACTTTGTTTGCACTGTGGCGCTGCGGGACATCGAGTAAGGGATTGTCTTCGAGTCCCTCATCTTCTCAGCCAACACGCAGCTTCAGACTATAGAGATCCAGTTAGGCTACCTGTGGAACCGTACATTGCTCAGTACCTGCAAAGGGAACCACCCCAGCAGGGCGGGCATTTGCGATGACGGTCGAGGAGACCGATACTGCAGGTAATGTGTTAGCAATTTCTGTTCTTTCCTTCCTTCTGTTCCTATCTATTTGATTGATTGATTGCTTAGTACCATAGCTTGTATGCATGATTCTTGTTATAATGTTAGTAGTACCCCTGATACATAGACTGCAACACCATAACAAATGAGACCATAACCATGTATGTTCCCCCTAGATTGTATGTGGTATGACTATAGGTAGAATTTTCTTAGACCGTGATTATTGGTGTTGACTGTAGTGAAGATTCATGAAGGAGTTATGACTTGACAAGAGGAACAAGATGATTAAAAATTTGAGGATAATTATTGATTTAAATAAATGGTTAAGAAAATTAACATGGCATAATTGGTGGTTAATTAATTCCAGGAAGATTATGACATGCTTAAATTGGTTATTAAAATTTGAAAATTTGGGGGATTATCAATATATTTATTTGATTGCAAGTTATGAAATTTTAAAATTTTATATTGATGTTGCAGTTGGAGAATCCTTAAGTATCGCATTGTTAAGTATTTTGAGGAAAGAGGAAATCGAGAAATAAAATTTTTGATGGACTAATGTTTGAATTCAAACTTTTTGGACGAGATTACATTATATATCGGTGCATTGATTAAAATCAAGTTAGAGGAGTGGATATTAAATTCCGAGTATGGAATTATTAACTAAAAATTTCAGAAAATTTTGATAAAATGGACCTTGATTTTATTCGAGGATTTTTGGAATGCAACAATTTTAGAATTTTTGACAAATTGTGAAAGGACATCATGAATTATTACCTGATTTCGTGGATTATGAATTTAAACTTTGAAAAAAATGATAACGTGTATGATTAAACACTACTAGGAGGATTTTAAATTTCGAGGACGAAATTCTTTTAAGGTGGGTAGACTTGTCACTACCACATTCCGAAATCAGGGGTATTTTTGACTTTTTAATAATTAATATTATTGTAGTTATAATTAATTAATTGCATGATAGTATTTAATTTAAATAAATATGTGTGATGTGTAACTAAATATAATTATATGCAGTGTCCATTTATTTTGAACTAGCAGACTAGACCTAGAAGCCCAGTAGATGACCACCTGTCCGAATTATAGAATTCTGGATTTTACTATTTTATCTAGAATTTATCTATTGGAGATTTTAATTAATTATCGTAATTTATTTAGTTAATGCGCATTGCCTTTGCTTCGATATTTGGAGCGCTACCCTGACTTTTGTCTTCCAACAAATTTTGCCATCTTGCCCTAGACATGCCCGCCTTTCATTTCTGCTATCTTTGCAACTCATAATTATGCTCCTTGTGCATTGTTTCTAGCCGCACAAAAATCGTCGCGGACGTTATTTTTAATTTCCTATTTTTGTATCGTTGTGCGTTCCAATCGAAAAATGGAGGCCATCTTGACCTATTTTTCGTGCGACCCAAATTAGGGTAATATTCTGTTCTGAGTCTTCTTCAATATTGGTATTGATGACTTGATCTGATTTTGACCCCAAGTACTCCTAATTAATTGTTGAACACAACTTGCATTTTATTTCTATTTGATTTGAGGATACCATTTTATCTGATTTTAAAATCCCAAATTAATTCCAGTGCCCTGCAAATTCAGCCCATACCCATCTTACAGTGCCCCCTGACCCTACAAATTATCGGACCCCGAATCGCCTGCCAAATTTTTGTCATTTTATGTGTCGGTGCAATTTCCCGAATTTAAGGGGCTAAGTTGCAATTATTCAATTGTAGGTGCCAACACCTAATTATTTTAATCAATGAGGGAGCCTATTAATTTTAATTAAGAACCCTCATCCCCCATGAATAATTTTCTCATGTTCAATCCTAGCCATTCATTTGAAATTGGCCCATCATCACCCTACATCATTCCCTCTCTCTTCCTATTTAATGACTTGTACCCTCAAACCCTAATCCCTAGGCAACATAGAAAACCCCACCTCCTCACAAGCCCCCACATCCCCTCTCTCATACGTAGGGTTCTTCCTTTCTTCTTCTCCTTCTTCCTTTCTTCTTCTTTTCCTTTCTTCTTCTTCCTTGCTTTTCTTTTAAATTTAAAATAGAGAAGGGGGGGGGGGAACACCCCCACTGTTCTTTGAATCCCGGCCTGTCCGGCCATTCCCTCCGGCCCGGCGGCCCTCTGGCCACTCCGGCGGATCAGCCAAGCCCGAGCCCCCGTCCGCTGTTGTTCTTCCTCGAGCTCCTGCCCGCTGCAACTGCTCACCGCAGCCCTTGCTCCCCGCTCCGGCGGTGCACCCCGCACGGCTCAGGCGAGTCTTCTCCATCCCCCGGCCGCTGCTCATCCCTCCATCTCCACCCGTCAACCTCCCTGCTGTCTCCGGCGGCCGGCTCCATCCACCACCATCATCTCTATCATCACCACCACCTCCACCTTCACCATTCACTCCCTCCGGTCCGGCCCCTTCACTCCGGTGGGTCACTGGAACCCCGCTGCCCAGCCCGTCAGTGATCTTCCGACCGGCGGCTTCCCCCTCCGGCCCGGCGGCCGGCGGCAACCCCCTCCCTGTAAGTATTCCTCTTCACCCCTTCCTTCTCTTTATATATATATATATATATATATATATATATATATATATATATATATATATATACATATATATATGTATATACTTGAATATATATATATGATATGTATATGTATTGTAGGTACTTAAATTCATGTAAATGTATAGTATTTATTTTATTAAAAATTAATTGTATGTATATAACTTGTAAAATATATTAGTGTATATATGTTTTATATATATAAATCTCTATATTTTAATACATATGTATTACATATATTCTAGTATAAATACGAATTAGTATATGTATATGCATATTGTTTATTAATTAATATTTAAACATAATGTTTAAAATATGTATAAGCGTATTGATTATTTTATTAAATTATAATTGAGTATGTATCCAATTAATATTTTAAATACATGAAAATGAATAGCATTTATTTAATTAATATTTAAAATACATAATGTAGAGTATATATTTTTGTATTAGTATATAAATGTATTATTGAAATTCTATTGTATGCTTAATATTGTAGATATATAATGTATGTATGTATGTATGTAATTATGTAATTTAAATTAATGTATACATGGATATGTATGGTATATATATATACATTGGGTTATTTTTATAATATCTATTAAATAAAAAGTATATGCTAGTATAAATTCTAAA
This sequence comes from Iris macrosiphon, assembly GCA_036927795.1. Lineage (NCBI taxonomy): Eukaryota > Viridiplantae > Streptophyta > Magnoliopsida > Asparagales > Iridaceae > Iris > Iris macrosiphon. Next base: position 101,264,887 of record JAYESA010000020.1, on the reverse strand, counting down.
ATGTATTTTTGGCATATATGTGAGTATACACTAGTATAAATCAAATAGGTAATTTTAAAAGGAATATATATGTATATATATTGTAAACATATTTAAATTGGTGCATGTATAAAATATTGTAAGTACAAATTATTATGTTTATATATACATACAAGAATCATTTATTTTAAAGTATATATATATTTATACATATATCTATAAATGTAATGGATGGAAATTATATATATATTAATTAATAAGATGTTTATTTAAATACGTAGTCCTACTAGATGACCTTAGTTGACTAGTGCCCTGCCTGGCATGGCCCTGAGGCCAGTGTATTTCTATTGTGTGTTAGGATAGTTTCTGATACAAATGTCATATTGTGATGTGTTTATAGGACTGTTGGGTTACCCAGGGGGTACTCTGGAACAGGACATCCATAAATACCAGCTAAGGACCAAGGCAAGTACATTCTCTGATAATTTTCAATTCTTGATAATTTCTATAAGTTCAATGATCTTGAAATGTTACAACTGAATCTTTTACACTGTGCTACACGGACTAGTATAGCTTGGATCTGCAGTCATGAGATGTTATCTTGATTATCGTATTGACATTGTACACGACATGTATATTAGACCTCGTACATGATAGACTTGACTTGCTCGTGTATCGTGACGTGTCATGGTTGGATCCACAGTACTAGTTGGGGGCGGGGAAGTAGTTAGTAAGAAATGTGATCATAACCTCTTATTGTAGTATATAAAATTGTAAGTGTTAATCATGCTCTTCACCCATGATTAGCCAGGCCCTGTAGCTACTATACATGTTCCCAAGCCGATCACATTTCGAAACTACTATTTCAAACACCTAGAATAGATTACAGTTCTCTATCTTTAATCATATACTACATCACCCGTATATGATACTGTACCTTGTTCTTCCATTTTTATACATGCACTGACTGTATCATATTGCCTATTGCCTGTCTCTTTACATTGCCTGTCTCTCTTAAACTGTTATTACATTTTCTTCTCAGTAGCTAGCATAACATGTTTTATTGTATTATAGACATTATCAATTAATGGAACTGTTATTTGAGATTGTGCTTTGCTCCTTCCTGACTGGAAATATTTTTCCAGACTATGCCTTAGAGGACCGCTGTCCGACACTTATGGTGAGTAGCTGCAGACTTGGTAGTAGTTATGATTCCAGGAGGTCTAGCTGGAAATTACTATTATTGTTAGTTCTTAAGTAGACTATTTGGTACCGGATTTGTCTCCGGCATTTTGATGATTCTTGGATATTGTTAAGTTAAGTTTTCTTGTGGACTTGTGTTGTGTTAGATTTTAATTTCTGTTTCGAAATCTTATCGTGCTGTGATCCTGTGATTGAGTATATGTTCATCTATTTGTGACATCCGTGCCTCCTAATGGAGATTGGATATTTGCGTGACATTAGTTAGATAGTATCAATACCTAGACAGCGTTCTACCGCCGATGCTGCGGCGTAGGCTGGACGTACCCACGCATTCGTGCCCCTAAACCGAGTGCGGGTCGTGACAAGCACCGTCCCACCTCGACCGGCCACCCAGCCTCACACCACCACCACAACACCTCCACCTTGCTGTCGACCCCCTCCGGCCATCACCTCCCCCTCCGGCGTGTAACCACAGCAGCTCCACCCGCGGCCACCATACGCCACCGAGGTAGCCTCTCTCCCCTCTCCATGTGTACTAAAATATTATTGTGGTTTATTGTTATATATCATATTTAGGGTTTAAGTATGCTAGATGTGAATCTTAGAGTTTGGTGTTATATTTGTTCCATGCATAATAATGAATTTATTGAGGAGAAGGATTATTTGTTGTCAAATGGTAGAGTGATATCAAACCATTGGTTATTATTTAAAGCTAATTTTTAATAATGAAGTTATTGAGGAGTAGTTGTGTATATCTGGGAAAGGATGTTCAAATAATAAAATAACGTTTTGAGGGTTTAATAAATTAATAATTATTTTATTCGAGGATGTTACCTTTAAACATGCATGATAACGTCTGTGAATACTGGGGTAAAATATGAGGATTGATCATGGCTCAAACTACTGATAAACACTGTGATGAATAGGGGATTGAGGATTTATCTGATGATATTATACAAGTGATTGATAGTATTAGATGTAACGTACCTCTAGTCAACCGTTGTCAACACTCTAGCTTTGTGTCTATGTGAGCTTGTAACTAAGATACATGCTAGACGTGTGTCACCTCTTATTTTAGTCTCGTAATAGTTTATTGATGGAGCTTGTATCTCGTCTCTAGGTACTGTGGGACCCGCGGACTTGGACGTTGTATCAGAGACCCATCTTCAGCATCCGAATCCAGGCAAGTGTACCCTGCTAACCTATATTCCAGTTACCAGATTTCTATTATTTTATTATATACATTGTGCGCATTTTGGATTAGAATCGTTACTTCGCGTTCGGGTCATAACCAGGTGCAGATGTTCGTCGGTAATGTCTGGTAACGATTGATAAATGTTCGTAACACCTTGATGTACACACTTGGTTACATCCTAACCCTAGGACACATCCAGATACTGCCACCATGCCAGATTTTCTGTATCCTGATACTGTCAACGTGACCAAAAACTGGGACAACTTTAGGGTCGTGAACATTGATAGTTACTTCAGCATGACGAGATTGTTAAATAGAGGTTCAGGTTCAGCGAATACTCGTTGACCGCTTGGGAAGGGGAAGACAGTTACTAGACGTTTGGGCTCCTCTACACGCGCTTTATATATGTATATGTCCTATTGGTGTAGTCTTCCTGTATCCGGAGTAGTAGTATCACCCGTGTGACTCTGTGCTCGGAGCTACGGTACGCCCCGTGTGTCTGTGTTTGGAGCTACGATTTTATTTTGGACATCCCACGTGTCGAACATTGTCTTCAAACTGTGTCTCACTTAGGTGGTTATGCTAGATTACACCGTCATTGCACTTGTTCTTTCTGTTATACTTGACATGCTGTATTTTTGTACCTTGTTACGTTCCTCTGAGGAACTGGTTCCCTTCCAGGCTTAGGCGAGGAGGATTACCCGGAGGAGTACGGACCGGGAGCATATCCAATAGCAGGACCCATTGCAGAGGACGAGATCATTCCCGAGGACTTTGTTTGATTTCTGGTAGTGACTTCACCCTGGGACGGTATTACTATCTAGCTTTCAGATACCGTTCCTAGTTATCTTACTGCTTTCCTTCATTTCAGTATTTGTACTAGCAGGTTTGTTCCCGTGTGACTCTTCTAGTATTTGTACTATGATATATTTCCCGTGTTATTTCTCTTCTGCACATTAGTAGTTATGATTACCTTTATGTGCTCTTATATCTGTTGCCTGTGGATGAGATTTAGTTTCACTGTTTATGTGTTATGTGTTTGGGTTTTATCATTGTACTTTACAGCTTAGGTGCACTCCATCGGGTCCCTTAGATTGGGATGCCTGCCGAAGTATGCTGCTGTCCATTGCCATGTGGCTTACTTCCTTATATTTGGAACTAGGGCATAACAGATCCATTATCTGTTGCGTATTCATGACTCCTAAATACAGATAATAGATTTTGCCATCACATTGTATGTTTGTACTTGCTGGGGATAACCAAAATATAAATATTGTACATCTCGGATTAACCTGTTGGGGATGAGAAAAAAATATGCCTAGGCTTAGACATAATACTTTTTGAGAAACTTACCATTGAGCAGCATCATTAGCAAGTCTCTGTTGGACTTTGCGAGCCGGTACGTGCCATTAGAATACACTGATTCCACTATGAAGGGCCCTTCCCATTTGGCTTGGAACTACCCCGTTGTCTTATGGGTCATGACCATCGGCCTTCTCACTGTAAGGACGAGCTTGCCAATTTGGAAGGCTCTTTTCTTTACCCTTTTATTGAAGGTTCCAGAAAGGCGGGCTTGATATAGCTCAATGCGATGTTGAGCTAGGAGACACTTTTTGTCAAGTGCCTCTAATTCCTGCAAACATCGTCGATGGTTGTCTTTGGTTGTTAGCTGGTTAGCGAGAGCCACTCAGAGAGAGGGAATTTGGTTTTTCAGGGGTAGCACGACTTCTCTTCCGTAGAACAAAGGAGAATGGCGTACTTCCAGTTGTGGTTCGAACCGTCGTGCGATAGGCCAAGAGACATTTGCCAATATTCTCTTTCCAATCGTTTGTTAGACAAAACAAACTTCTTGAGAAGCTTTATGATTGTCTTGTTGTACACTTCTGCCAATCCATTTGTTGCTGGATTGTAGACAATCGAAGCTACATTTTGAATTCAATTTTTATCGCAAAACCGAAAGAAAGTGTGGCTTGTGAATTGCGGACTGTTATCGTGGATGATCCTCCGAGGCAGTCTGAAGTAGTAGATGACATGATGTTTGACGAAACCAATATCATGTTTGACATTTTTACTTCTGCGAGTGGTACATAATCTGCCAACTTAGAGAAGTAGTCGGTTATGGCAAGAATAAACTGGTGTCCTTTCAACGATGGTGGGCTAATCGGTCCGATGATGTCCATTCTCCATGATTCAAATAGCCAAGATGCCACAATTGGGTGCAAGAATTCTGATGGTTGGTGGATGAAGTCCGCATAGATTTAGCACATCCTTCATTTCCTTGCATAGTCGATGGTATCCGCTACCATTGTCGGCCAATAGTAGCCCATACATTGGAGACGATCCTGCAGCTTAGGTCCGGGTTGGTATGCACTGCAAACACTGCTATGAGCTTCACGGAGTGCCTTCTTTGCTTCTGTGTTCGATAGACATCATAGCAGAAGTCCGTCATATGAGTGGCATGATAAAACATTATAGTAAAACCGGAGGGAGCATCTTCTAAAGGAAGTGGCTTCCATCGGTCGTCTGGAAAGATTTTGTAGACCGTGTAGTCTATGAAAGGGAACCTCCAATCTTTGGTGTTGATGTACGTCTTCGTCGAGTAACTCAGACACATGAAGAGGTTGTTTCTCAGGCAGACCAGTTCTTGACTAATTCCTGTAATCAAATGATGAATGTTGACCGGAACTGCCAAGGATGCAGTGAGACCGGCAAGAGCGTCAGCCTTAATATTTTGCAACCGCGACACATGTTCTATGAAGAACCCGGTGAAGGTGGAAATTATGTCGATCGCGACTTGGTGGTAGGGGATTAAGTACTCATGTCGAACCTCGTACTCGTCCCGGACCTAACTGAATATCAGCTTGGAGTCACCATAGGCCTCTAAGTAGTCCACTCCCACCTGGTTAGCCAATTGGAGCCCAATAATAAGCATTATATTCTGCTAAATTGTTGGAACATGGCTCCGTGAGTGAATAAATGCATTGGATGACCAGGTCATCGGGAGAAATTAGCACTACCCCAACTCCGGCGATAATATCCCCCTTGGACCCTGTTCTTGAAGCACCGTCGAAGAACATTCGCCAAACGGACTCTTCCGTCATCGTGAAAGATACTAACACTTCGTCCAGGATCTCGTCGTAGAGCTTCAATATTTCTCGCACAAGGTGAGCTGCCAGAAAGTCGGCCAAGGCTTGGACCTTAACTTCCTTCTACGAGATAAAAACTATGTCGTATAGTGACAATAGTATCGCCCATGTGGCTAGGCGGGCATTTAGTGCCCCTGGATTAGTCATGAGCACTATGAGGGGATTAACCTAGGAAATGATGTGAATTATCTGCATGGTTATATAGTGGCGCATCTTCTAAATGGCAAAGACCAAGGCGATACTCCTTCTCGACATGGTGGTATCTGTGCTTGGCACTGACCATCATTCTGCTGAGGTAGTAGATGGACTATTTTTTGGCCTGTATAACTCTTTTGAGCTAGTAGAGCTCAAGAGAGTGATCTATTGCACGTATGTAGAGTAAGAAAGGCTTTTCCATGACTGGAGCCACCAACACTAGAGGATTCATGAGATACTTCTTAATATCGTCGAACGCTCGGTGGCATTCTTCGGGCCAGACGAAGGAGACTCCCTTCTTCATTAGCTGAGTAAAGGGTTGGCACCACCCGGAGAGGTTGGATATGAACCTCCTAATGTATGCCAATATTTCTTGTAAACCACGAAGCTCTCAAAGGTTCTTCGGGGAGTGCACATCAATGATAGCCTTTGTCTTCTAAGGGTCTATGTGAATATCCTTCGAAGTTATGATGAAGCCTAAGAAATTGTCTCTGGAGACTCCAAAAAAAGACTTGGTTGGGTTCATCTTGAGCTGGTGTGCTCGCATCAGGTCGAACACTGTCTTAAGGTCATGGAGATGATCATCCCGAAAATGGCTCTTGACAGCGATGTCATCAACATACCACTCGACTGTCTTACGTATTTGCAGAAGATGGTGCTCTTCGCTCGCTAGTATGTTGCACATATATTCTTCAGACTAAGGACATCACTGTATAACAGTATACCCCTATTGGTGTTCGAAACGACATGTGCTTCTCGTTGTTTGGGAATATTTTGATCTGATTGTAGCCTGAGAACCCTTCCATGAATGCCATACGCTCGAAACCACAAGTATTGTAGATGTCACGTCCCGATCTCCCGTAAAATTAGACTTCCCTGCTAGGCGTGAATGTAAACCCCCAGATTTTTCAGGATTTAAAAATTAATTTTCAGAATTTTTCGGGATTTTTCTGTGATTTTTAACTAATTAAAATCAAGGTATTTTGGAATTAAATTTTTTTTAATATTTTTATTAAATATTAAAATATTATAAAAATAATAATTTTGGGTGTAAAATAAAATATTAGACATAGGATAATTTTTCTAGAATTTATTGGACCCCGAAACCATTTTAAAGACCTAAAAACTAAGTAATTTATTAAAGCCAAAATAAACCAATATAAAACCAAAATAAACCCGGTTTAATTCTGAACCAAACCAACCCAGACCGGCCCAAAATCCTAAACCGGGCCTAAACCCTAGCGGGTCGGGTCGGGTCTGAACCCAACCCGAAACCCGTTAACCCGAACCCGACCCATACCCTATCGGATCGGGTCGGATTCAGATCCTAAACCCGAACCCGCTTAGACCCGATAACCCGCTAAAACCCAATCCCTAACAGCTCGAATTTCAACCGTCGCCCGCTCGGCTTTTCATCGGCCACCGCCGACTGCTCGGCTTCTAGAGCCGTTCAACCGCCCCAGCGCCTCGCCTCCAGCCGCCGCATCACCTCCCGCAACCGCCGACCGTCCACCTCCCTACCCGCCGGCTGTCGCCCTATAAAAATCCCCAACTACCACCACTTCCACCACCTCTCTCCACCGCTCTTCTCCGGCCACCACTCTCCCCAAGCTCCACCGCCTTTCTCCGCTGACCCCTCGACCCGCTGCACCCAGCCACAGCCACCACCGTCCCTCCCAGCTCCGCCAACGCCGCCCCCGGCCGACGACTCCACCTCATACCCCGAGACACCGACGACCCCTCTCCGCCATCAGCCTCCGGCCACCACTACATCTCTCCACCACCAGAGCACGACGTCCCCGGCCGACCTCGACCCAGCCGACTCCGCCGCAGCTACCTCCGGCCGCCGCAGAATCCCTAGCGGTCGTGTCGCGTCGCCCCGCCTCGCGGAATCACATATTTCAGTCTTCTTCGGAGCCCTATTCAGGTGATAATTTCTCTCTCCTCGCTACCCCATTTTTTATTCCGTCTGCTGTGACGCGTAGACTACGTGACCCTCTCGATACCCGTGCAACTTGTTCGGGGTATCGCGTCCTGTGGCAATCGCAAACAACGACCCAAAATCAGGAAAATAATTACCCTATGTTTCCTCGGAACTGGGTACGTCCCGCTAAACGGGACAACTTGGTCGTATGCGGACTTCACCGAAAGGTGCGTGCCGTTAATACAGACGTATAAGATTTCGCGGAAGTTGATTTGGATGTACGTGCACACCGAAATCAACGCGTATCCGTCGACAACACCCCATATCGGCTCTATTCTGGAACTTGTTGTAACTTCGTGTACGCACGTCGTATCGAAACGAAACTTGCGCCATCGGACTCGTAGCAATACGTTGGTCCTGTGACCCAAGTTTGGTTCGATTCTGAGAATGTTGACAAAGTCGCGTATCATGGGCCCCACGGCTCCACTTGATGGGCGATTTTGTGATCGGCTCATCAGAATCTAATTCTGGATATTCCGTTGGGTTTGTATCGTCATTATGGACTTGTGGACACTAAGTTTGACGAATTTGGAGAACATTGTCTCTGGCATATTTTTGGGTGCAAAGTGGGCCACATGTGGACCCCGCTTTGACCGTAAACTGTCATTTTTGCCACTGTGTCCAAATTGGACTTATGGACAGGCAATTCTAGCTATTTGATGTTTTCTGAACCTAATGGTAACGTTTATTAAAGCAACCGGAGGATTACCTGTAAATCCCGTTGATACCAGAGCAACAGTTGAAGCCAGAACCCCAGGCAAGTGTACCTTGCCAAACTTGTAGTACCTGCTTTATATTTTTATCTTAATTTATTTATATAATGTACATGATTAACCTGGGACCGTGTGACATTACTTAGCGTCCAAATAATATTTGGGTGTCAACACTGTACGCGAAGTTGTGTAATGTCACCTAGAGATGGATATCAAGACCCTTTACATTCTCGTGCTTGCATTATCAAGTACGTCATACCCAGGACACCTGACACTATTCATGAGACAGAATCTTTCTGAGATATTCATGGTGATTCTATGTAGGTTACAAGATTTATGACATAGACATTATATTCATAGCTATCATATGACTTGCTGCATTAGATATGATCTTGCGTGACATGGACATGAGACATCGTGAACATGAGACATGTGATTACATTGGGTGGGAAGAGATTTACAATACAAAAGGCTGATTATATATATATATATATATATATATATATATATATATATATATATATATATTACATTACTGGAGGTGCCTTAGACTCTGACACAGAGCTTTGGTACATTACTGGCCCTTCGAGAGAATGCTGCTATGGGTTTCCCCGACACAGAGCCTATAGTAGTCTCAGCCTGAGTATGATTCATGCTCTCATATTGCATATCACTTAGCTGTTTATATAGTTTACCCTATTGTTTTATTTATTATTGCACTGCATTATTTTTGGCATGAGTTATTCTTGTACCTTGCTATGTCCCCTGAGGACCTAGATTCCGGATTATGTCCCCAGGAATAGCAGACGAGATCTATCCTGAGGTATACGGGACATGAGCATTAGCAGGAGCAGAAGCAGGAACAGGAGCAGTACCAGAACTCGAGGATGAGGTGATTGCCGAGGATTTTTCCTGAGTATAAGCTTTATCCATACTCAGTATTTGCTGTGTTATCTTTATTTCTTGTTTATTGAACTATTGTATCAAACTCATTATCGGGTTGTTCTCCGAGTTATGTTTTATTGAGATTTGATATTGCTTTATACTATTATATTGTTGTATTCATTTCTGTGGATAAAATTAGTATATTAGACCCTTATTATTGTTTTATAGCTTAAGTACATCCTGATGGGTCCATTAAATTGGATTTGCCCATCGGTGTGTGCTGCTGACCATTGCCACGTGTCTAGTCCCTCGATATTTTAGGACTTGGGCGTGACATGGTTTTTGTGGTGGCCCATGCAGGTCTACGACTAAATTATTCGGTTTTCAACTTAGGGACCGAGCAAGTCTGCAATAAAGATAGGATAAGTTATAGGATCTTATCCACTTGATTGAATCGTTCTTGATCTCTATATCGGATTCGAATTAATTTCTTGAATTGCATCATGTCTTGATTCCTATGTGCGTTCTCATAGTTTTTTTTTTCATACAGAGTAATGGATCCGAGAACCGGTAACGAGAATCCCTTAGGTACACCATACGATGCTGTGGTCACCTATGATGAGGGAGTGATACCAGAAGACAGAGGACAATTAGCTCAAAGCAATCCAGCGGGCCAGCATACTTCAAGGTTCCGGCGTGATAACATCCCACCTCCGCTGCAGTTCGTTCCACCAATGCCCATATTCCCACAAGGGCAGGCTATGGACGGACAACAGATGTTTCAAATGATCTATGCAATGATGCAAGCTCAACAGCAGATTCAACAAGAGGCTCAGCGTCACGAGACGGAGAACTTGAGGAACAGCCTAGTAACCGCATTGGAGCAAGCGAACCCACCAATACGGTGGCCAACGACGGGCTCTATCACCGATTTTCGCCAGCTGAAGCCCCGTACCTTTTCTAGCAAGGAGGAGCCCACTGAAGTTCATGAGTGGCTCACAAACACTCAACACCAATTAGAAGCAGCTGAGCTTCCAAGGGAACGCTGGATGACTGCCGTCCGGATGCAGTTGACGGGCAATGCACATCACTGGTGGCTATCTAAGAAGAGACGGCTCGGACTAGATCGATTCACTTGGGAGGAGTTCTCCAGACTCTTTCAGGAGATGTACATTCCAGCTATTATTCGATCAGAACTTCAGGACAAGTTCAATCGCCTCACTCAAGACAGTATGACAGTGGAAGAGTACAACGCGGAATTCATTCGTCTGAGTCGCTTCGCCCCTACCTTGATCCCGACAGAAGAAGAGAAGGCTGAGAAGTTCTCAGAGAATGATCGGATCCGTTGCACCTACTTCGTACACGGACGTCCTTGCTGCAGCTCGACGTATGGAGCGTATCACCAAAAGAGAGTCCAACCTGAAGTGGCCTTTCACATCAGTACCAGCCAGAGCACCGCATGGAGAAGCTGCAAAGAAACCTCACCTGCATCAAGCACCACAGGGAGCTGTATCTAAATCCTTAGCCCTTTCTACTTGTCACTACTGTGACAAGGTAAGCCATGTAGAGAAGGAGTGTAGACGTAAATCTGGATTTTGCTTAGCCTGCGGATCCAGACAGCATTCAGTAAGGGAATGCCCTGAGCGTAAAGAAGGAGCACCAATGGTAAACCAACAAGCTCTACCAGCACCAGGAGGATATCAACCGAGTCCACCCTTGGCACCTCGAGCAGCACTCTTCCAGCAGGCTCAGCAGCAGCAGAGAAATCCACCGCAAGGACGCGGACAAGCTTTCGCGATGACCTTGGAGGACGCGCAGACTCGTGGATTAGCAAATGCGCGTAAGTTATTCATAGATGCATTGCTTTAGCTCGCGTCTGTTAGTTCGTGACCTTAGCCTTAAACTTAGTAATTTTGAACTTATTAATAATTGATAATCTAATTTTCTAAACTGTAGTTTTCTTTCCTCTAACCAGATTTTCCTTCACTCTTGAATTACCAAACTTTTATTTTCTAAGGAAATACTTTATTCCTTCCCTATGAGTTTTGTTTAAACCCTCATCCTTTGATTCTCCTTGATCATGATTCTTGATTGTGATGTGCTTCGAACAATGCTTGCAACCGTATCATCTCTGCTTACCGGTTATTCTTTGATTGCGAGCACGCAATCCTCTTAAGGGGGGTAGATTGTAAACCTCCAAATTTTTTAGGATTTAAAAATCAATTTTCAGAATTTTCTGGATTTTTCTGTGATTTTTAACTAATTAAAATCAAGGTATTTTAGAATTAAATAAATTTAAATGTTTTTATTAAATATTAAAATATTTTGAAAATAATATTTTTGGGTGTAAAATAAAATATTAGACATAAGGTAATTTTCCTGGAATTTATTGGACCCCGAAACTAATTTTAAAGACCTAAAAACTAAGTAATTTATTAAACCCAAAATAAACCAATATAAAACCAAAATAAACCCGGTTTAATTCTGAACCAAACCAACCCAGACCGGCCCAAAATCCTGAACCGGGCCTAAACCCTAGCGGGTCGGGTCGGATTCGGATCCTAAACCATAACCCGCTTAGACCCGATAACCCGCTAAAACCCAATCCCTAACAGCTCAAATTTCGACCGCCGCCCGCTCGGCTTTTCGTCGGCCGCCGCCGACTGCTCGGCTTCCAGCGCCGTTCAACCGCCCCAGCGCCTCGCCTCCAGCCGTCGCATCACCTCTCGCAACCGCCGACCGTCCACCTCCCTACCCGTCGGCCATCGCCCTATAAAAACCCCCAACCACCACCACTTCCACCACCTCTCTCCACCATTCTTCTCCGGCCACCACTCTCCCCGAGCTCCACCGCCTTTCTCCGCTGACCCCTCGACCTGCTGCACCCAGCCACAGCCACCACCGTCCTTCCCAGCTCCCCTAACGCCGCCCCCGGCCGACGACTCCGCCTCAGACCCCGAGACACCGACGACCCCTCTCCGCCATCAGCCTCCGGCCACCACTGCATCTCTCCACCACCAGAGCCCGACGTCCCCGGCTGACCTCGACCCAGCCGACTCCGTCGTAGCTACCTCCGACCGCCGTAGAAACCCTAGCCACCGTGCCGCGTCGCGCCACCTCGCGGAATCGCATATTTCAGTCTTCTTCGGAACCCTGTTCAGGTGACTGTTTCTCTCTCCTCGCTGCCCCATTTTTTGTTCCGTCTGCTGTAACGCATAGACTACGTGACCCTCTCGATACCCGTGTAACTTGTTCGGGGTATCGCGTCCTGTGGCGATCGTAAACTACAACCCAAAATCAGGAAAATATTACCCTATTTTTCCCCGAAACTATGTGCGCCCCACTAAACGGGACGACTTGGTCGTATACCGACTTCACCGAAAGGTTCGCGCCGTTAATACGGACGTGCCGGATTTCACGAAAGTTGATTTGGATGTGCGTGCACACCAGAATCAACGCGTATCCGTCGACAACACCCCATATCGGCCCTGTTCTGGAACTCGTTGTAGTTTCGTGTACACACGTTATATCGAAACGAAACTTGTACCATCGGACTCGTGACAATACGCTGGTCCTGTGACCCAAGTTTGGTTCGATTCTGAGAACGTTGACAAAGCCGCGTATCGTGAGCCCCACGACTCCACTTGACGGGCGATTTTGTGACCGGCTCATCGGAATCCAGTTTTGGACATTCCGTTGGGTTCGTATCGTCATTCTGGACTTGTGGATACTAAGTTTGACGAATTTGGAGAATATTATCTCTGGTACGTTTTTTGGTGCAAAGTGGGCCACATGTGGACCCCACTTTGACCATAAACTATCACTTTTGCCCCTGTGTCCAAATTGGACTTATGGACAGGCAATTCTAGCTATTTGATATTTTCTGAACCTGATGGTAACGTTTATTACAGCAACCGGAGGAGTACCTGCAAATTCTGCTGATACCAGAGCAACAGTTGGAGCCAGAACCCTAGGCAAGTGTATCTTGCCAAACTTGCAGTACCTGCTTCATATTTTTATTTTGATTTATTTATATGATGTACATGCTTAACCTAGGACTGTGTGATATTAATTAGCATCCAAATAATATTCGGGTGTCAACACTGTACGCGGAGTTGTGTAATATCACCTAGAGATGGATATCAATACCCTTTACATTCTCGTGCTTGCATCATCAAGTACGTCATACCCAGGACACCTGACATTATTCATGAGACAGAATCTTCCTGAGATATTCATGGTAATTCTGTATAGGTTATATGATTTATGATATAGACATTATATTCATATCTATCTTATGACTTGCTACATTAGATATGATCTTGCGTGACATGGACATGAGACATCGTGAACATGAGACGTGTGATTACATTGGGTGGGGAGAGATTTACCATACAAAAGGCTGATTATATATATATATATATATATATATATATATATATATATATATATATATATATATTACATTACTGGAGGTGCCTTAGACTCTGACACAGAGCTTTGGTACATTATTGGCCCTTCGAGAGAATACTACTATAGGTTTCCCCGACACAGAGCCTATAGTAGTCTCAGCCTGAGTATGATTCATGCTCTCATATTGCATATCACTTAGCTGGTTATATAGTTTACCCTATTATTTCATTTATTATTGCACTGCATTATTTTTGGCATGAGTTATTCTTGTACCTTGCTATGTCCCCTGAGGACCTGCATTCCAGATTATGTCCCCAGGAATAGTAGACGAGATCTATCCCGAGGTATACGGGACATGAGCATTAACAGAAGCAGAAGCAGGAACATGAGCAGTACCAGAACTCGAGGATGAGGTGATTGTCGAGGATTTTTCCTGAGTATAAGCTGTATCCATACTCAGTATTTGCTATGTTATCTTTATTTCTTGTTTATTGAACCATTGTATCAAACTCATTATCGGGTTGTTCCCCGAGTTATGTTTTATTAAGATTTGATATTGCTTTATACTTTGATATTGTTATATTTATTTCTGTGGATGAGATTAGTATATTAGACCCTTATTATTGTTTTACAGCTTAAGTACATCCTGATGGGTCCATTAAATTGGGTTTGCCCATCGGTGTGTGCTGCTGGCCATTGCCACGTGTCTAGTCCCTCGATATTTTGGGACTGGGGCGTGACAGTGAATCACCGTGCTAGTGCTCCTGCAGGACTATCATTCCCACTTGGACGTGATGCCACATGAACACAAGTTGCGCTCGTGCAAGGCAATGATCCGAACAGGCGGTAAAATAACTAAGCCACAGAGTTGGACATATAGTCCGAATACAGCAAAATAAGAAACGAACAGGCGATTGGTAACAAGTTCACCGATTCGTCATAGATGAAGCATTGAATAACACAAGTATGGAAGTAAAATAAGCACTTTATTTATATTGAACAAGTATTACAAGCGACGCTAGGCCGAGATTACAAGTCACTCAAGTTCTCTCTCTAGAAACAATAAAAGCGTGCCAAGTGGCTACAATTATGGAATGATACATTGACGATGTTCCAACATTATGTCTTGTATATGCGCTTCAGCTCCGGACGCAATGCTCCAAGGCTCCAGAGCGAACTCTATGCCTTAGCATGCACGAAGGAGTTTTTGCACCTAACGAGGTTCTCCCGTACCCTGCAAGCAATCTTGTGGGTTATTAGTAAATGAATGCACTGGTGGGGAGGCTTCTCGCCGGCTCGACAAATCTAAACACGTTATATTGGTTTCGTGCACCATCTATTAAGTTGTCTTTCTAGTCTTGCCTTAGGATCAGTTTCATGACATAATGTAAAGCCTAACTCGTGTGGCAGTGTGCCATGCGATATAAGAGAAACACGGTGAAACTTGCCAACTTACCATCCATCCTTCCCTGTCCAAGGTAAACTAAGTTAAACCAAGCACGAGTATATATATATATAAAAATCCAAGGAAGTCGCATAAGCAAACATAGTGTTACGAACGGGGTTCTGATTCAGGTGCACGAGTTACACAGATACTCAAGTATGTTACAGAAGATGTTCAAGTGTTTAAATATGTACAAGTGTGCATATGTCTAATATTCATTTTGATCAGTATTCCAGATTCTAGGTGCGATGTAATGACTCGCACGCGGATTATCGCTAAGCGAGGATGACTTATCTATATGAACATGAGTCGCTGGCATAGACATAAAGGACGGGTTGCAGTCAAGAGCGAGAATGGTATGCGACTCAAGGAACGAGGCGTCATATCCATTCTACTCGAACATATATAAACCCCCTCACCAAAAATAGATATTTTGCGTATATTTTATATTATTATATTTATTATAGATATTAAATTTTTTTAGAGTATTCTCTTAGTTAATTAGAAAATAAATTTCTTGATATATTTACTTATATAAATATTTATTTAGAATTATTTTAGGTTATTTTAGATTTTTTGAGATTTTTTTAGAATTTTTGGTAATTAAAACTTAGGAAACATAAATTTTTAGGACTTCTATGATTTACTATACGACTATACTTGCATGTTGTTCCTACCAAATATTTATTTTAGTTAAAAATATTTAATTATATTTTTCTGTAATTTATTAAGAATTTTAAGAAATTTATTTAGATTTTTTAAAATTATTTAGGATTTATTTGGATATATATAGTCTTAATATTAGATAGATGCTAATTTAGTGTTAATAGATATTAATAAGATTTTATAAATTATTTGTATTATCTTTAGTTATATTTAAGATTATAAATTATTAAGATAAATTCAAACTCTATTTTAAATTAATTCAAATCCTGAACCTACTAGGAAAGCAACTTCATGCATATCCTATCATTATTTAAATTCATCATAATCCTATCCAAATTAACCAATCCTAGTCGTATTTAATTAAGTAGTGTCCACCATTATAAATACCTCATCCTTCATATTTTTCTTCCCCAAATTCCTCTCTTTTTCGTCCAAAAATAGTCAAAATTCGTCATAAATTCAGCCTTATTTTCTACTAGTTATAACGAATTAAAAAAATGATATCTCTTAGCTCCGGACTCTCTCCAGTTTTTTTTGTTAGAACTATATCAAGGTTAGTTTTCTGAATATGTAAATTATTTTAATAATTTCAGAACCTATTTTTCCAGAAAATTCTAAAAGTGCCAGATGTCCAAAATTAGACGCGTTTTGGTATTTTCAAGATTTCGGGAGATCCCGAACTCAGAATTACAAACCGTTTAAAGTTTCGAAAAGATGACATGATGAACTTACAAAAAATTATTTTTAAAGAATTTAAAATATAATTTTATTCTACTATAAAATTTGTGCAACGTAGACGTAAATAGAAAACCACCGAAAACTGTCATCTGTGCGCCCTTGTGGCCATAACACTTTACTGACTTGTGATTTTATGAAACCGTCTATTCCAGTGTTCATGTAGCATTGAAATATATAGGATTCCATACATAAATCTAGGATTTGAGTCGGTTGACTTTTTGGTCAACGGATTACCTCGATTTGCGAGCCACGGATCACAAATCCTTAAAGTTGACTTTCTTTGGACCAAAATTAGAGCTTAACAATAAAATCAGATTATAATAAGATTAAAAATAGTATTTTAGGTTATTTTATTCAGAATTAAAATAGATTAAAATGGAGGAACCTATTCACCCACTTTTGTAACCAAACTTATTTAATTTATGTGACGGGTAGATCGGACGACGCCTTGAGTTGGGACTTCATTCTTTTTCAGATCAGGCAAGATACCTTGCCAAATTGTTTACAGTACTTTGCATGCTATTTATATTTCTGTTTATTCATTATATGTGTAGTCTCGTTCAGTTATATTCATTGCATGTGTAGTTCGTTCAGTCATTACTATATATATTAGATATGTTGACACACACTTGACACCTAGTATCATGAGAGGACAATCATTAGGCATATGGACTTTTAACCACTCTGGTAAATCGTAGTATATAGTTCGCACTACGGGCGTGTGTCGCGCTGGTCGCTACCCCCGAGGTATGTCGATTTCTGTAGAGTCGCGCTGGTCGCTACCCCCAAGGTATGACGATTTCTGATGTCCACTGGCGGGTGTGTGAATTGTGAGGCTTAGATCGAGTAGCCTACCCTTGCCCATACGTCGAAAAGTTGTCCTCATTTGCATTCATATAGATTGTCTTGTACAGCGTACTTATATATTTTTAAACATTATGCATGTTTACTGTATTCAAATTGGCTTGCTGTTCTATATCTTGTTACGTCCCTCTGAGAACCTGGTCCCCTTCCGGGTGTATCTGTTCTTGAGTATTTGTAGGAGCAAAGATTTGGATGGTTATATATATTTCGTGGATGTCTTCTCTTCGAGCCGTGGTCGTTAGCTGATATTCTTATATTGTGTTTATTGTGTTGTACCTTTACCTTCGAGTTGGTAGTGGATTTGTTTCCATCCAACTATCATCCTTAGATACTTATATTGATATCTAGTTTCATAGATACTGGTTATTTATTTATAGTTAATTTTCGTGGATGAGATTTAGATTATACCCTGTGCCTTGTGACATATGTTTATACAACTTGTGGATTGATATTCATATTACAGCGTACGTGTGGATTTGGTTTCCATATATTGGAGTTCCATATCCATGCGGCTGACATGCTTACGTGTTCCTAGTCCTACGGATTTTGGGACTGGGGCGTGACAACATACGACTACTTAGTCTAAAAGTGAGAATGGCATGAAGGAAAGGTTCATGAGGAGCTATATGACATCCTGCCCAAACAGACAGACTAACAGATGTTTCATCCGGATCGGATCGGCCCTAGTGCCCCGGAGATCGTCCGTAGGAACAGATCGAAATACCTTGTGTACAAGTTGTCCGCGATATGCAAGTCTTTGGTCTTCCAGATTCACTACATAACATGATAATTCTTGATTCTTGTTCTTAACGAGTATTGCTCCATGAGCTGTGATTCTTGCTTCTTGACATGATACAATCCCTTAATTTGGAAAATGCCTTGGCGACCTAATGGTCCCGAATACTTGTAGGTTCGTATTGCACAGAAAGACTAATTGATAATCTTCTGGCTAACTAGATGCATGCACGACACATATAGTGTTACAAGATCGCATGATGAATCTATGATATGGGCATAGCGTATAAGTAAAGTAGCTAAGCATTGAAACAATATGAATATAACTTTAAGGTAAACATGCAGCATAGCCATACTTGTAAACATAAGTAATTTCGCTAGCGCGGATCTAAGGGGTAGTGCGAGGAGTGAAACCGTACATGGACATATCGGATGACATAATCCATAAGGCGAGCAGTGTAAACAAGTAAAATAGTGTACTACGAAGAGTATAAAATGATCTACTCAAAGCATTAGCGGATTCTACTTGCACGAAGCTAAGGTAGCATGCGAGTGTCCAATTATAAGCCAAGTTTTATTTCTATGTTCTTACACAAGCAATACAAGATGGGATTATTCCCTTAGCTAGGTGCATTATATTCTTTATTAGCATGCAAGGGGTGATTCACCTAGCGACTAGCATGTATCGTTCATATTTTTAAGTGTGCAGGTTAAGCAAAGACTGGTTCATCGTAGCCACCCACCTTAGCGATGATTTTCCTCGGTCGAGCGATACTCCGAGCGTGCCTTTGAAAGTCTAAGTCTGAAATCCTTTGCCTCAAGCAAGCCTTTTTGCTGAGCAAAGCGAGTTGGGTTGTTGCACTTGTGCCATTTAAATCGGCTATCCGCTTGAGCAGAACGGGTCTTTACAATAGATCATTATGTCGATTCAAACGAGAGAAGGAACTCATCTTTTGGGCAGGCTGTGTTTAAATTGCAAAAGTCTATACAAACTCAGATTTTACCGTTCTTCTTGATAACAGAAATGATGTTGGCCACCCAGTCTGGGTGCTACTCCTCGCGAATAAAGCCGCTTGCTATCAGCTTATTCACTAAGGCTTCGATGGCATTCATGACATCAGGACGAAATCGCCGTTGATATTGCTTTTTTGGCTTAGCATTCAGCAGAATGTTGATCTTGTGCATCACGATTTGCGGGTTTAAACCCGATATTTCCTCGTAACTCCAAGCAAAGACATCGATGTATTCCCTTACGAGATGGATAAGGGATCCGCGGTCCTCAGTGGGGTGGTTTTTGCTGATGAAGGTCGGCTTAGGAGCAGAGTCATCACCTAGGTCGACTTGCACGACTTCATCTTCAGTGGGCGGTTTGCACTGTTCGAAATGTAATTTTCATTGAGACTCTAGCTGTTGAGTCCACGGTTCTACTTCGAAGAGTTCAACTGGGTATTCGTTGTCTTCTTCAGGGTGTGCTGACACCATGTTGATAGACAACATTTTCTTGAACATATCCTCAATACTTGTGTCGGAGTCCCAAGCAGACGATTGTAAAGAGTGTAATCATAAATCGCCCTCTTCTTCTGAACCTTCGGGAGTTGTCGGGGGTGAGACGCACCCCAAGCCATGACTAGTTTGTTGGTAGTAGATTTCTGATGCCCACCAGTGGTTCGGGGGCCTTTCTATGAAGTTTGACCACGATGAGAGTAGACGCGTGGGTAGAGCATCCCTTGAGACCGACCCTTAGAGGTTCGTCTTGAGGCGTATTAGCTTATGCTTCGTCATCGGCGTCATTACCTCCATCGTCTTGGTTTATTTGCCTGTACAAGACTGAACCAGAGTAGTATGCCTCGACCCCCTTAAAAGGATCAACATCGGCAAAATTCGTCCTGATGGTGTTGTCGTTGTCAACGTATTTCAGGCATTGGTAGAGAGCTGAAGGTACAATCATGTACTCGCGTATCCAAGGATGTAAAACCCCATCCATTTTATTATTATTATTATTTATGTTAATATAATTTTATTATTAAGTGGTAGATTATTTTTTTAGAGAAATATATAATATGTGCTTTTAATATGAATTAATAGAATCTTCTATCCAAAGTTACATATAATCAAATACTAAGTCAATGAGTGAGTATAAATAAGTATCTAAGTTAAATAAAATAGATAAGAAAATAAACAAAAAAGTCATGATGTATTCTAGTAGATCAAAATGAGTAAAGATTTAAACAAGCAGATAGTAATAAATAAATAAATTAAATATAACCTATCTATAATTAAATTATTCAAATCGTGAGTGGTATCTTTATCCTTAATAGCATTATCTTAAGTTCTGAGCTAATACTAAACTAACAGATAAGCATATGTACCGCAATTTAAATTAAGAAAAAAAATATAATCCAAATTTAAGTGAATTTGAAACCATCAGTTGGAATCCTAAGGTGCACACAATTCTTTGAATATCATGTTCCTCCTCAACATAACCGACCTGCCATATATACATAATCATAGCCGACTACAAAACTCCTCCTCATCAGATTCCTTCAATCCAAATTTGAATCAACCTGAAAACCTATTACCCACCTATATATACAAAGGGAAAACAAAAACTAACTCAGTATTCTATCCCTAAGAACTATCCTCTCCCCAAAACCTCCATCATCCCAGCCTCCCATCACGCCGTTTCCATCCACGTGTCAACCACCCCAGCCCCCGGCTTCCCGCAACCCCGTTCCGCATAGACGACGTCTAGCCGTCTCTCAGACGCGTCGAACACGTACCTTGCCTGAGACCAGGTGAATCTACCACGCGACCCTCCATACTCGAAGCCAACAACTTGTCGAGTTGCGCGGGAAGTCGCCGCTCGTCGAGTCTCGAACGCTGATGTCATTTTCTGTCGACTCGAGACCAAACCAAGCCCGAACGAGACTGGACGTCGCCACCATTCTTATCACCACAACCCGATAATCCCATCTCCATGCGCACGTGACTGACTGGGTTCAGAGTAGTGCTTCGCATGTTCAACTCCGCTATTATGGAAAGTCGAAAGAGTAGTTTTCTTGTTCCCATGACTTATTATCCAAAAAAAGAAGAAATAGAAATAATGGAGAATGGAAGCAACCAACAAAATAGAAATAAAGAAAGAGAGGAAGCATTCTCTGGTGGTTTTGGATGAAACAAACAAAAAGAGATGTGCTCCTCTGTCCTTCAAAAGTGAAAAGGAAACAAAGGATACAACAAAGATAAAAATAGTATATAAGTTTTTCTATATAAACCCAAACAAATAGACATTTGCATAAACTTTGGAATTAATTACAGAGTTTAACCAACTTTTATTTATATATTTATAAATGCATTATGGAATAATAATAATGATTAGCAAATAAATTTATGTTAGTCTAGTTGGACATTTGATGTTGGACTTCGACCATCAAGCTTTAGCACAGCCTTGGACCAAAGGCAAGATACCTTGCCAACTTGTATAATATTTAATTGCATGCTTTCCTTTTTAGTGTTTATTTTCTTTGTCATATATAGTTCTTGATTCTCTTTGTTATATATATGATTTGTCACCTGCTGCTCAAGTCTTATTTTCTCGTTTTACGTGTACATACTTTATTTATTTTTTGAGTAACACTGCTTAATTGTTCATGGACATATTGTGTTGGTATCTATTTACCCTACGTGTTTATTCCCTTGACTTGACTCATACCACTTAGGCGATATTGAGTTCTAGTTATTGGCCTATATTCCTCTATGACCGAGGGTGTCCTATGACATTGCGGTAATAGATTTGTTATCCTGTCTCTAGGACTGGGAATGTCCCATGGCATTACGGTATTAGAGACTTGTTATTTCATAGATAGTATAGATTGTCTCCCATCTCTAGGACCGGGAGTGTCCTATGGCATTACGGTGTTAGAGACTCGTTATTCCGTCAGTATTAGAGATCGTCCTTCTATCTCAAGATTGGGAGCATCCCATGGCGTTACGGTATTAAGATATTATCGTACCAGGTGCATCATATGGTGTAATGGTATATTGATTTCTTATTCATTGTACATCAGTTTCTAGTTGTTACATGTATTCCTTTTCTCCCTATCTGCATATTTTATACTGTATATATTTTGCATATTTCTATGTATTTTGTTATATCCCACTAAGGACCTGGTCCCTTTCCAGGTATTTAGCAGACGAGAGGATTACCCACAGATGTATGGACCGGGACCTGAGAGTACGGCAAAATTTGATGGCCCTACAAATGCTTAATCTATTTTTAGCATGAATTTAGTTTTATTTTCTTGTTCTTTATTTTCATCTACTAGTAGTGGATTTGTCTCCACCGGACGAATCTTAGATTCTTGATGAACTTGAACTATTTGTACTTACATTCATCATAATCTCATGGACTTATATTTTTTGGCTATCTTGACTTATTCTGCTGATATGGCCTAGTTTTGATAAACTTATTTTATTTTTTCGAGTTTATTCGAACATATATGCTAGTGGGCTGCAGACCATGAACCATATTGTTCATTCTTGGTGTTTATTCTTTATGTGGATTGAGATTTATTTGACTTGCCATATTAGACATGATATTATGGTATAGACAGCGTATACGTATTCGAGTTAGGTTGGAGTCCACTTGATATGTAGTTGGCCATTGCCATGTATTCTGGTCCTACACATTTTGAAACTGGGGAGTGGCAAAGGATGCCCTAATAGTACATTGTAGGACACATCCATGTCAATGACATAGCAAGTTACCCATGTTCGAAGATCGTCTATCTAACATTTTAGGCTAATTTTTCCATAGGGTAGTTTCTTCCGGCGTTGAAGCCACTAATGGTCGTGTTGGTCGCTGCCAACCGATGCATCGGGATTCCCAATGTTGGAGCAAACTCCGTGAAATCATTATGAGAGATGACCCCGGGTCAATGTGTATCTGGTCCACCTTGATGGCTCTAATATACCATATAAGAGGATGGTCATTCCTATTATTCTTCAACAACATGTCTTATTATGAGAATGTGATGTTTGGAATCACCTCCAACACATTGTTGTGGTGGGGATATACGAAAGGATTATCGACCGGTTGCTTGACTTGGGCCAAGTAAGAGTCAACATTCTGCAATGCCTCACTTAGAGCGTAACGGGTCTCTTTAGAGAGATGAGGGAGCTCAAAGAGTGAAAGCTTTGCTGGAGTTTTGGCAAGCTATGCCAATATGTCAAAGTTGTATGGCTTATCTAGTCCTAGCGTTGCGTCCTTTCTCAGAGGTTTATCAAAGCGAACCTCTTTCTGTTTTTGCTTGTCCGTCATAGGAGACTGAGACAGACCTCCTCCAGATGCTACTGGCATAGTAGGTATGGTGGTTGGAGGTGCACTGTCCTCGGGAACTACGTCGTAGTCACCCAAGTATATTTAACCCAACCTAGTCACCCCTGCCAGGGTTTCACCAGCTGAGAGAGAGACCATATAACAGGGTTTGGGCTTCTTTCCTTTAGACTTTGCGGTAGAAGGTGCTACTTGTTGCATCAAGTCTTGGACGATATCGGGGTGAACCCATATGACTTTACCTCGTAGGGTGGTGAGAGGTACCAACTCGGCTGTTTGGTCACAAGATGGATGGAGGTTGACGACCTCCATCGTTGCCCTTGGGATCGGGACAACCCTATCTTGGGACGTCGTCACTGGAAAGTTGCCAAATTGGAGAGTCCCTATGTTTGTAGCGACCGTCTTGTCCTCAAAGTCTAAAGTAAGGGATTTGGAATCGATCAGCCACTGGATATATCTTTTCAACACGTAGCAGTCTCGTGTTAGATGGTGGATGTATAGGTGGTAGTGACAGTACTTGGGGTTGTCGACCTTATCTTTCTCTTCAGGCCGTCTGATGTCGAGTAACCGAAGCATGTTGCCCTTCATCAGCACTTTGAAGATTTTGATGACATCATCATCGTCGAAAGAGTAGGTCTCCTTTGGCTGTGGCACTTCGGCCGACTTCTTGGTGTATGTAGACGAGCCTTTGGATATATTGACAGTAAGGGCTTGCTTCCCTTTACGGCCATTATTATTTTTATTGCTAGGGCACTTCCCTTATCATCCATGCTTGGGATCTGTATCCCCAACAAATGGGCTTCTTTCGCGTTCTTCTCAGCTATGTCTGTGCTAATGATGAACGTCGTCCAGTCTACGAACTGTCCAAGGCCTGTCCAAAGTTTTACTGCCGGGAGTATATTTTTCCTACAGGCATCCATTAACACGGACTCGGGAGTACCATGAGGTAGCCTTATTGTTGCCTGTCGGTAGCGCTCTATATATTCACGATCAGACTCTTTCTCCTTTTGTTTGATGTCCATGAAGGAGGACATGGTCATGTCCATTCCTCTGTCATAGAACCGAGTGAGGAAGAGGCACCAGAGATCATCGAAGGACGAGATACAGTTATCTGGGTGGCTACAAAACCACTCGTAGGTGACCCCGGACAGAGCTCCAATGAACATGTGGGTGAGAAAGGCATCGTCCTGTGGTAACTTCCCCGTCATGGTGCGAAAGTAACTCAAGAACTACCGAGGCGACGCCTTTTCGTTGAACGGAGACAGGGACTGTGGTTTATACTTAGGTGGATAGACCACAATGTTCCATTCAAGTGGGTAGGGTTGCCGTATCTCGATCTTCTGGAGTGCATCTCGATTGTCCTTGGCATTAACACGAGCTCAAAGTTTTCGGACGGCTTCTTGGAGGTTGTCTGATGGCGAAGGAGCGGAGGATTACGACAGAGGTTAAATGCCAATAACCAAGGGAACATGAGAAATTGCATTTGACTCCCCGTTGGTTCCAAGGTCTTAGCTAGCTTGCCCTGAGGTCCTTGGAGGTTGCGGGACCATGCTTGCCCTGAGGTCTAGGATCGTCTGGATTAAGGTCTGTATCAAGGCACTCATGGTTTGCATCATGGCTTCAAGTGCCTCAATTTCCTGTCGACCACTGGATCCTGCTCCATGATCATCCCCTGCCATGTATACAGGCATTACGTGTGGAGAGATAGATAGGATTGTGGAGGCATCACTTTTCGTCTCTAATCCTCGAGTCGCGTTGTCCACGGGAAAGGCGAGCATGGTTGCGTTATCTTCAGAATTCGAGGGATTACCACCCCCAGACCTAATTGCTGTGTGTCACGCCCCAGTCCCAAAATACCGAGGGACTAGCCACGTGGCAATGGCCAGCAGCACACACCAATAGGCAAACCCAATTTAATGGACCCATTAGGGTGTACTTAAGCTGTAACAACAATAAATAGGTCTACGATACAAGTTACAGTCTAATTCTAATCTCATCCACAGAAGGTAATCACAGATCAATACTAGAATAATCGAAATAAAATATAATCTAACAAGTCTCAATAAAAAGTGTCTCGGGGAACAACCCGAGAATAAGTTTGATACATCAATTCAATAGACAGAAAATAAAGTAACTAGAAACAGAAATAACTGAGTATATAAAGCCAATACTCAGGAGAAATCCTCTGGCACGACCTCGTCCTTGGGTTCTGGTACTGCTCTAATGTATGCTCCTGTCCCATACACCTCGGGATAGATCTCCTCTGCTAAACCTGGGGACATAATCCGAATCCAGGTCCTCAGGGGACATAGCAAGGTACAAGAATAACTCAAGCCAAAATAAATAAAGTACAATAATAGATGAAATAATAGGGTAAACTATGTAACCAGCTAAGTGATATGGAAGTTGAGAGCATCACTAGAACTCAGGCTGAAACCACTACAAGCTCTGTGTCGGGGAGCCGGTAGCAGTGATATCACGTAATGGGCCAAGCTCGGGTTTAGAGTCTTGAGCACCGCATTAATAAAGGTTTTATATATATAATCATCATGTAGCCTATGTGCTTCTCCTCGCCCAATGTAATCACACGCCGTATGTCCATGACACGCAAGATCATGACCTCTAACTGATGCAACGAGTCATAATGATAGCTAAGCATATGTAATATCTATGTCACAAGTCCTGTAGCCTATACAGAATCACCATGAATAACTCAGAAGATTTTGTCACATGAATAGTGTCAGGTTTCCTATGGTATGACGTACTTGATAATGCAAGCACGAAGATATATAGGGTCGCGATATCAATCTCTAGTGACGTTATACGACTCCGCGTACGGCGTTGACACCCGAATATTATTCGGACGTTAAGTAATGTCACATGGTCCTAGGTTGAACATATATATCATAGGAATAGATCAAGAGAATAATATGAAACAAATTACTGCAAGTATTGGCAAGGTACACTTGCTTGTGATTTGGTTTCCAACAGTTGCTTCGGTTACAGTGGGATCTTCATGTACTCCTCCGGTTGCTGAAATAAACATTACCATCATGTTCAGAAGATATCAAATAGCTAAAATTGCTTGTCCATAAGTCCAATTTGGACACAGGGGCAAAATTGACCATTTTTGGTCAAAGCGGGGTCCACATGTGGCCCGCTTCGTACCGAAAAATGTGCCAGAGACAAAGTTCTTCAAATTTGTCAAACTTAGTGTCTACAAATCCAGAACGACGATACGAACCCAACGGAATGCCCAGAACTGGATTCCGATGAGCCGATCACAAAATTGTCCGTCAAATGGAGCCGTAGGGCCCACGATACGGAATTTTGTCAACGTTCTCAGAATCGAACCAAACTTGGGTCACAGGACCAGAAAAATTCTATGAGTCCGATGGCACAAGTTTCGTTTCGAAACGACGAGCACACACAAAGTTACAATAAGTTTTAGAACATGGCCGATACGGGGAGTTGTCAACGGATACGCGTTGATTCCGGTATGCACGCACATCCAAATCAACTTCTGCATAATCCCCCACGTCTGTATTGACGGTGCGCACCTTTCGGTGAAGTTCTCACACGACCAAGTTGCCTCATTTAAAGAGGTGCACCCAGTTCCGGAAAAATCAGGGTATTTAAATAACCAAGTTTTTAGCCATTTTTACCCTCGAATAAAACACAACATATAGCACAATAAATTGAACAAAAATAGGGTTTTAAAACTTGGTCATAAGTTATATATTACTATTCAAGTTGATTTTGAAAACAGTTAACAGGTTGCACACAAAACGGTCGTGAACTTGCGAGTTCGGGACAAATTTCTGAATTTTCATAAATGGGGTTTTTTTCTGATTTTGTGTCGCAATTTTCGACCGACACCTGACGTGATACTGTAAACCGCCTAATTTTTCAAGAATTTTTAAATTTAGATTTTTTATAATATTCTGGAATTTTCTGGGAATTTTCTGTAACTAAATTCAGGGTTTTAAATTTTTAAATGATTTTTAAATGATAATAAATTATATTAAAATATTATAAAAATAATATTTTTGTGTGTAAAATGAAAAACTGGACTTAGAGTAATTTTATGGGATTTTATTGGGCCCCGGACCTATTTTTAATCACCTAAAAACTATTAATTATTATTTATTATTTATTTACTTATTTATTTTATTATTTAAGCCCTAAGCCCAAACCCCAGCCCAACCGGGCCCAGCCCACCGGCCCAGCCCAGCCCTGGGCTATCGGGTCGGGTCGGGTCAGCCAGACCCGAACCCGCCGCCCAACCCGCTTTCCCTCTCTCCCCCACGACCCGCACCCCCGTGTTCTCCGGCGGCCGCCCGCGTCTCCCGCCGCCCCCGCACCTCGCCGGCCACGCACCCCCGCCCGCTCCGCACGGTCCCGCACCCCACGACCCGCCACCCTCGGCCTCTCCTCTCCCCTCGCTCCTCCGCCTATAAATCTCCTCCTTCTCCTCCCCTTCCCTTCCTCCTCCCAGCCGCACCGCCCCTGCCCAGCTCCGCCCGCCTGAACCGCCCGTGCCTCCGCGGGCTTCTCCCCGACTTCCACCTCCCTCCTCCCAGCACCTCGCCCAGCCCTTCCTCCTCCTCCTCCTTCTCCCCAACGCAGCACCCCGACCCTGAGCCCCCAACTCCGGCCCGCCTCCGCCGCTCAGCGCCTGCCGCCGCCTCCGGCCAGCGCCGCTAGCCCCGCCCCAGCTCCTCCGGCCGGCCTCCGGCCGCAGCGCCGCCACCTCCGCCTCAGCTCCGGCGATCGAACCTGAACCCTAACCCTAACCCTAACTTTGGACGCGGACACGTGTCGGACACGTAAAAGTCCGGTTTTTTGAACCTCGCTAAGGTACGCGTATCTCTCTGCTCGTTGACCCGTTTTTGATTCCGTCAGTTGCATCACGGACCCTGCGTGACCCTCTCGGTGCCAGTGTAACCCGCTCGGTGCATCGCGTCCTGTGGCGATTGCGAACCGCGATCCAAAAACAGGAAAAACAATACCCCGTTTCACCCAGGAACCGAGTCCGCCCCGCCAAACGGGATGACTTGGTCGCGTGTGGTCTTCACCGATACGTGCGCACCGTCGATACGGACGTGTGGGATTTCGCAGAAGTCGATTCGGGTGTGCGTGCACACCGGAATCAACGCGTATCCGCGGACACCGTCTCGTATCCGCCCTTTCTGGAACGTATCCTAACTTTGTGTATACACGTCGGATCAAAACAAAACTTGTGCCATCGGACTCGTAGCGATACGCTGGTCCTGTGACCCAAGTTTGGTTCGATTCTGAGAACGTTGACAAAATCGCGTGTCGTAGGCCCCATAGGCTCCACTCGACGGGCGATTTTGTGATCGGCTCACCGGAATCCAATTCTGGAAGTTCCGTTGGGTTCGTATCATCGTTTCTGACCTGTTGACACTAAGTTTGGCAAATTTGGAGACCTTTGTCCCTGACACGTTTTTCGGTGCAAAGCGGGCCCACATGTGGATCCCGTTTTGACCCGAAATTACCATTTTTGCTCTTGCCTCCAAATTGGACTCAAGGACAGGCGTTTCTAGCTGATTGATATTTTCTGGATCTGATGGTAATGTTTGTTTCAGCAACCGGAGTACCGCCTGCAATTCCAGCTGAAGTCAGAGCCACAATTGGAGCCGGAACCACAGGCAAGTGTACCTTGCAAAATCCTGCAGCTTGCTACTTATTTCCTTGACTTAGTTATACATCAGTGGGCAAGTATACCTTGCCAACTTTACAGTTCTTGTTGCATATTCTCTTGCTTTATTTTTTGCTGTGCATGCTTAACCTAGGACCGTGTGACGTACTTAGCGTTCGATTATTAGTCGGGTGCCAACACCGTACGCGATGTTGTGTATGTCATCTAGAGATGGATATCGTGACCTTTTACATTCTCGTACTTGTCTTATCAAGTACTCTATAAACCCAGGACACTTGACACTATTCATGGACAGGATCTTTTTGAGATATTCATGGTGATTCTGTATAGGATACAGACTTTATGGCATTGACATTATATTCCCTGATAATCTATGACTTGCTGCATTAGATATGATTGTGCGTGTCATGGACATGAGACGTGTGATTACATTGGGTGGGGAGAGACACACAGGCTACAGGCTGATCATATATATATATATATACTCCTATTATTGTGAGGCACAAGACTCTCGAGCAGAGCTTGGCCCTTTACGTGTTATTGCTGCTACCGGCTCCCCGACACAGAGCTTGTAGTGGCTTCAGCCTGAGTTTTAGTGATGCTCTCATCTTGCATTTCACATAGATGGTTATATAGCTTACCCTATTATTTCATTTATTGCTGCACTGCATTTATTTTGGCTTGTATTTTCTGTACCTTGTTATGTCCCCTGAGGACCTGGAATGGACTATGTCCCCAGGTATAGCCGAAGAGATCTACCCCGAGGTGTACGGAACAGGAGCACTTCTCAGAACAGAACAGGAACCTGAGGACGAGATCGTGGCAGAAGACTTCTTCTGAGTACCGGCTTCATATACTCAGTATTTCTATTTCCAGTTCATTTATTTCCTGTCTATTTGTATTGATGTACCAGACATATTCTCGGATTGTTTCCCGAGACACTTTATTGAGATTTTCTCGTTTATATTCATTTGCATTATTTTTGGTATTTAATCTGTGATTATCTGTTGTGGATGAGATTAGAATAACTTGGGACTTGTAAAAATTGTCCTATTTATTGTTAGACTACAGCTTAAGCATGCCCTGATGGATCCATTAAATTGGGTTGTCCATCGGTGCGTGCTGCTGGCCATTGCCGCGCATCCAGTCCCTCGATATTTTGGGACTGGGGCGTGACATAGTTTTTGTGGTGGCCTATGCAGGTCAACGACTAAATTGTTCGGTTTCAACTTAGGGACCGAACAGGCCTGCAATAAGAATAAGATAAGTTTTAGGATCTCATCAACTTGCTTGAATCATTCTTGATCTCTATATCGACTTCAAAAATAATTTACTTGTATCCTGCCTTGATTCCTATACGCCTCTTATTGTTTATTTTGGATGCAGGGAAATGGCCCCACAAGCCCGCAACGAGGCTCATGCAGAAACACCACAAGCCGTTGTGGTTACCCACGAAGATGATGTGACACCAGTTGGTGAAGGCCAATCATCACAGTGCAGTCAAGCAAGTCAGCCTGCCCCGAGAATCCATCAAGATGACGTTCCACCATCGACGCAGCCTACTCCACCGATGCCTTCCTTTTCACTAGGACAGCCTATGGACGAACAACAAATGTTCCGAATGTTCTACGTGATGATGCAAGCCTATCAGAAGGTTCAAAAAGAAGCTCAGCAAAATAAAGCGGAGAACTTCATCGGCAGAATTAGCTCGGAGTCACGGAAGCCAAGCAGTTCAAATGCAACTACCTTAGATGAGAACGTTCTTACTGCAGCCCGACCCGTGGAGTGCACCACAAGGATCGAGTTTAGCCAGAAGCGGCCGTATGCGTCAACACCAGACCAAGCACAACAGAAAAGAGCTGCAAAGCGACCACAGATAAATCCACCCCCGAGAGCAGCACCAGGAGTCTCATTCCTTCCTACTTGTCACTACTGTGGCGAGGTAGGCCACCTCACTAAAGAATGCCGACGCAGACTGGGACAATTTTTATCTTGCGGATCCAAAAAGCATTCGGTAAGGGATTGCCCTGAACGTCGAGAGAAAGCAGTGGTGATTCACCAACCAGCCACCTCAGCACTAGCCGGAGCACCACATGAAGAAATTTCAAAGAAGCCTCATATGCACCAGCCACACGAAGCATCTCCGTAAGTACTGCCTATCTGTCAACATTGTCACAAGCGAGGCCACATTGAGAAGGAGTGCAGACGCAAGTTAGGATTATGCTTGATTTGCGGAACCAATCAACACTTAGCCAAGGATTGTCCTCAGCATCGAGAGAAAGCATTGACGAATCATCAACCAGCCACATCAACACCTGTCGAAGCACCACAGAAAGAAAATGCAAAGAGTTCTCCTATACACCAGCCGCCAGAAGCATCTCCGCAAGTACTACATGTCTGTCCATATTGTAACAGGCGAGGTCATATAGAGAACAAGTGCAGACAAAAAATGAGATTATGTTTAGCTTGTGAATCCAGTCAGCATTTATTGAGGGAATGCCCTGAGCGTCGAGAAGGAGCACCAAGGGTAAACCAACAAGCGTTACCAGCACCGAGGCCAGCCTATCCAGCATTAGGAGCACCGCAAACGGAAGTTCAAGAAGTCCTACCACCAGCTCCAGGAGGGTATCAGCCGAGGCCACCTTTGATACCCCAGGCACTACTCTTCCAGCAGGCTCAGCAGCAGAAGAATCGACTGCAAGGACGCGAACAAGCCCTGACGATGACTTTGGAAGACGTGCAGACTGTGGAGGACGCTAATGCGCGTAAGTGATTCGTAGTTATCCGTTTCTAGTTTTGTTTTACCTCGTGCCAATTGGTTCGTGACCTCAGCCCCAACCTAGTAATTTGCAACTTGTTAATAATAAAGTTTTCTAAAATTGTAGTCTCCTTGCTTTAACTAGATTTCTTTTCTCTGGAAAGTGCATAACTTCCATTCTTAGGGAAACGGTATTTCCCTAAGTATCTGGTGATGTGTTTCGAACGATACTTGCAACCGTGTCATCTCTGCTGACCAGTTATTCTTTGATTGCGAGGACGCAATCCTCTTAAGGGGGTAGATTGTAAACCCCCTGATTTTTCAAGAATTTTTAATTTTGGATTTTTCATAATATTCTGGAATTTTCTGGGATTTTTCTGTAATTAAATTCAGGGTTTTAAATTTTTATATGATTTTTAAATACTAATAAATTATATTAAAATATTATGAAAATAATATTTTTGTGTGTAAAATAAAAAACTGGACTTAGGTTTTCTGGGATTTTATTGGGCCCCGGACCTATTTTTAATCACCTAAAAACTATTAATTATTATTTACTATTTATTTACTTATTTATTTTATTATTTAAGCCCTAAGCCCAAACCCCAGCCCAACCGGGCCCAGCCCACCGGCCCAGCCCAGCCCTGGGCCATCGGGTCGGGTCGGGTCGGCCAGACCCGAACCCACCACCCTACCTGCTTTCCCTCTCTCCCCCACGACCCGCACCCCCGTGTTCTCCGGCGGCCGCCCGCGTCTTCCGCCGCCCCCGCGCCTCGCCGGCCACGCACCCCCGCCCGCTCCGCACGGCCCAGTACCCCACGACCCGCCACCCTCGGCCTCCCCTCTCCCCTTGCTCCTCCGCCTATAAATCTCCTCCTTCTCTACCCCTTCCCTTCCTCCTCCCAGCCGCACCGCCCCTGCCCAGCTCTGCCCGCCTGAACCGCCCGTGCCTCCGCCGGCTGCTCCCCGACTTCCACCTCCCTCCTCCCAGCGCCTCGCCCAGCCCTTCCTCCTCCTCCTCCTCCTTCTCCCCGACGCAGCACCCCGACCCCGAGCCCCCAACTCCGGCCCGCCTCCGCCGCTCAGCGCCTGCCGCCGCCTCCAGCCAGCGCCGCTAGCCCCGCCCCAGCCCCTCCGACCCGCCTCCGGCCGCAGTGTCGCCCCCTCCGCCTCAGCTCCGGCGATCGAACCTGAACCCTAACCCTAACCCTAACTTTGGACGCGGACACGTGTCGGACACGTAAAAGTCCGGTTTTTTGAACCTCGCTCAGGTACGCGTATCTCTCTGCTCGTTGACCCATTTTTGATTCCGTCAGTTGCATCACGGATCCTGCGTGACCCTCTCGGTGCCAGTGTAACCCGCTCGGTGCATCGCGTCCTGTGGCGATTGCGAACCGCGATCCAAAAACAGGAAAAACAATATCCCGTTTCACCCAGGAACCGAGTCCGCCCCGCCAAACGGGATGACTTGGTCGCGTGTGGTCTTCACCGATACGTGCGCACCGTCGATACGGACGTGTGGGATTTCACAGAAGTCGATTCGGGTGTGCGTGCACACCGGAATCAACGCGTATCCGCGGACACCGTCTCGTATCCGCCCTTTCTGGAACGTATCCTAACTTTGTGTATACACGTCGGATCAAAACAAAACTTGCGCCATCGGACTCGTAGCGATACGCTGGTCCTGTGACCCAAGTTTGGTTCGATTCTGAGAACGTTGACAAAATCGCGTGTCGTAGGCCCCATAGGCTCCACTCGACGGGCGATTTTGTGATCGGCTCACCGGAATCCAATTCTGGAAGTTCCGTTGGGTTCGTATCATCGTTTCTGACCTGTTGACACTAAGTTTGGCAAATTTGGAGACCTTTGTCCCTGACACGTTTTTCGGTGCAAAGCGGGCCCACATGTGGACCCCGTTTTGACCCGAAATTACCATTTTTGCTCTTGCCTCCAAATTGGACTCAAGGACAGGCGTTTCTAGCTGATTGATATTTTCTGGATCTGATGGTAATATTTGTTTCAGCAACCGGAGTACCGCCTGCAATTCCAGCTGAAGTCAGAGCCA
This sequence comes from Iris macrosiphon, assembly GCA_036927795.1. Classification (NCBI taxonomy): domain Eukaryota; kingdom Viridiplantae; phylum Streptophyta; class Magnoliopsida; order Asparagales; family Iridaceae; genus Iris; species Iris macrosiphon. The sequence goes on along the minus strand of JAYESA010000020.1, from coordinate 101,230,883 downwards.
CAATTGGAGCCGGAACCACAGGCAAGTGTACCTTGCAAAATCCTGCAGCTTGCTACTTATTTCCTTGACTTAGTTATACATCAGTGGGCAAGTATACCTTGCCAACTTTACAGTTCTTGTTGCATATTCTCTTGCTTTATTTTTTGCTGTGCATGCTTAACCTAGGACCGTGTGACGTACTTAGCGTTCGATTATTAGTCGGGTGCCAACACCGTACGCGATGTTGTGTATGTCATCTAGAGATGGATATCGTGACCTTTTACATTCTCGTACTTGTCTTATCAAGTACTCTATAAACCCAGGACACTTGACACTATTCATGGACAGGATCTTTTTGAGATATTCATGGTGATTCTGTATAGGATACAGACTTTATGGCATTGACATTATATTCCCTGATAATCTATGACTTGCTGCATTAGATATGATTGTGCGTGTCATGGACATGAGACGTGTGATTACATTGGGTGGGGAGAGACACACAGGCTACAGGCTGATCATATATATATATATATACTCCTATTATTGTGAGGCACAAGACTCTCGAGCAGAGCTTGGCCCTTTACGTGTTATTGCTGCTACCGGCTCCCCGACACAGAGCTTGTAGTGGCTTCAGCCTGAGTTTTAGTGATGCTCTCATCTTACATTTCACATAGATGGTTATATAGCTTACCCTATTATTTCATTTATTGCTGCACTGTATTTATTTTGGCTTGTATTTTCTGTACCTTGTTATGTCCCCTGAGGACCTGGAATGGACTATGTCCCCAGGTATAGCCGAAGAGATCTACCCCGAGGTGTACGGAACATGAGCACTTCTCGGAACAGAACAGGAACCTGAGGACGAGATCGTGGCAGAAGACTTCTCGGATTATTTTCCGAGACACTTTATTGAGATTTTCTCATTTATATTCATTTGCATTATTTCTGGCATTTAATCTGTGATTATCTGTTGTGGATGAGATTAGAATAACCTGGGACTTATAAAAATTGTTCTATTTATTGTTAGACTACAGCTTAAGCATGCCCTGATGGATCCATTAAATTGGGTTGTCCATCGGTGCGTGCTGCTGGCCATTGCCACGCATCCAGTCCCTCGATATTTTAGGACTGGGGCATGACAGATACCCTGAACGAGTTGTACGGGGTTTCGAGTTCTACGCGCAGGATTCGACAGAACAAAAATTGGATCTTCGTACAGGGAGTTACGTGCGCGGGAAGACGGTTACCTCGATGGCGTATGTTGTTGACGGTGCGGCGACTACGGGGTGACGGAGCTCGCCGGCGGAGGAGATGCGGTGGAGGAGGGTTGCTGTGTTACGGCTGCTGGCGGCGGTGACGTCGTCGGGAGGGGAGCTCGACGAAGACGTCGCCGGGTCTGGGTCGCGGCGGAGGCGGAGACCGGAGCGGTGGGGAAGGGGGTTTGGCGGTGGTGGCTGCGGTGGGCTTCGGCTAGGGTTTATATCGAGAAGGGGAGAGGGAGAGGCGGGGGTCGTGGGCGGGTCGTGGCCGCGGAGCGGGGGCAGGCCGCCGGCAGAGGCGGAGGTCATGGCCGGGAAAAGAGGGGCGGGGCGCTGAGGGGTTCGTGGGAGAGAGAGGGGAGCGGGTGAGGGTTTACAGGTTCGGGTCGGGTCAGGTTGGGTAGGACCCGACCCGTTAGGGTTAGGATTCAGTTTAGTTGGTCCGGTCCGGTTCAGTTGGGCCGGGTTCAGTCCGGTTCGACCCGGTTTAATTAAAACGAGATTTTTTAGCTATAAAAATAGTTTTTGAGCCTAATAAATTTCAGAAAAATTACACAACATTCAATAATTAATAATACACCCAAAACTATAATTTTTTGTAATATTTTAATAATTATTTTAATCCCTAAAAATATTAATCCCTGAAGGACATTTTTAATAATTAAATAAAAATTACCGAAAAATCCAAAAAACTTATTTTTAAAAATTTAAAAACAGGGTTTTACACTGTGTTAGCCTGGCAGGGATAGCTATCCCCAGGCAGGTTGTCATTTGTTCCTTGAGGTTCGCTGTCCTCACGGGATGATGGATTGGCGTGGAGTATTGGAGGATTACTACCCCTAGTTCCATCTCTTGAACGGGTGCCTTGGAATACCCCCTCGGTGGGAACTACCAGTTTAATGTCCCGTTGTCGGCTCTTTGACACACTGGTCAAGACTGACGGGTTGGACGAGTTCTTCTTTGAGATCTTTTTCGTAGGAGTGGACCTCCATGTTGAGTAGTATGAGGCAAAAGATAATTCTTCTTCCTCCTTGTGCACTTGTTTCCCGATGCGCTATCGGGTAGGTATCGCTAATTACAGTCGCTAGAATACCAACTATCTAGTTGGAAGAACTATTATTTTAGCACAGCAGCAGTTGATAATGATGTTGACACAAGTATGCACATGAGAGGATACTTCATGGGTGTTCGCCATTAAATTCGAAAGTCTTTAAAAAAGAACTTGATTTAATAAACAAACTAAAGAGAGTATAGAGAGAAGTCCTAGATAGACAGTCTAAGTACAAATTTTGTGTTCCGAGGGGTAACGATGGAGGGTTAAGAGTGTAGCAACTCTCTTTACTCCGTTAACGATCTGATGCAGAATCTCTTCTCTTTTGATCGAGTGTAGTTTCGCAGATAGCCAGCCTGTCCTTTGTTCGAGTGTAGTACCCTACTATTTATAGTCATCCTGGGTGCGCATATATTGGGCCGCATGGATGCTGGAGGGTGCCACGTGCCCCTTCTTGACAGGGTGCAGATGTAACCGTGAGCAGGCTAAGCTGCCACGTGGGCACTTGTTAGGATTTTTCGTTGCAGAAGATCTGGGTGGTTCTCGTCCTTTGTAGGCATGACTTGGTCAGCTTGACACATAGTCCGCACTTGGTTGGAGAGAATCACTCTTATCGTAACAACAAGATTTGGTATACATGGAGTCTGAAACCCATGTGGCCAGAGATGCGCAGGACCGCGTAGAGTCTGGGACGCATAGGGCCAGAGACGCATGGACTGCATAGAGTCTAGGACGCTTGGGGCCAGAGATGCATGGGATTTCGTGGAGTCTGGGATACATGGGGCCAGATATGCACGGGACCGCGTGTAACGCTCCAGTCCCAAAATACGTAGGACCAGGAATACGTAAGCATGCCAGTCGTATGTAAATGGCAACTCCAATATATAGATACTATGATACACACGTACGCTGTAATATGAATAATAACTCACATGTGGTATATATATTGTCACAAGTCATAGAGCATAACTAGATCTCATCCACAGAATCAAATAACCAATCAACTATATAACTGAATCAAGCATAAAATGCTTGATAAGAACAAGTAGTTGGGTGGAGACAAATCCACTACCAAACTAGAATATAAGAGAAACCAAATAAGTACATCTAATGAACAATGAGACTCGAAGAGAAGACATCCTCGAAAGAGAGATAAGTAGCAAATCCTGATCCGTGCTCCTGCGAATAGTCAAGATCGTCTACACCTGGAAAGGGACCAGGTCCTCAAAGGGATGTAACAAGATACATAGAAGCATGCCAATTGAATACAGTAAAACATGCATAATGGACGAAAAATATATAAGTATGATATACTAGACAATCTATATGAATATGCATAATGAGGACAACTTTTCGACGTATGGGCATGGGTAGGCTACTCTATCTAATCTCATAACTCACACACACGTCCATGAACATCAAAAATTGACATACAGCGAGGGTAGCGACCAGCACGACACCAGAAATTGATATACCGCGAGGGTAGCGACCAGAGTGACACAACTACCGTAGTACGTGCTAGTTACTACAGTTTACCAGAGTGGATATGCCCATACGCCTACTGATTGTCCTTTCCTCCCATGATACTATGTGTCAAGTGTGTGTCAACATATATATAGTATATAATTATGACTGAAAGAAAACACATATATAATGAATATAAAAAAATATGATAAGCATGCAAAAGTACTATAAGCAATTTGGTAAGGTATCTTGCTTGGCAAGAAAGCTGCAAAGTGTAAGCGTCTAGACGCCAGGCACAATGAATCAGAAACTATGACATCAGAATGAACGTCTCCGGATGTTGAAATAAGCATCACCAACATTCCTAGAATAAGCGAGATAGCTAGAAAACACTACCCTTTCGTCCAATTTGGACATAGGGGCAAAACGGTAATTTTGGGTCAAAGCAGGGTCCACTTGTGGCCCACTTTACACCGAAAAGTGTGCCAGATGTAAAGGTCTCTAAATGGGACAAATTATAGGTCAAACAAATTCTAAACGTCGATACGAACTCAACGGTATATCCAATTTTGGATTCCGGTGAGCCGATCACAAATTCGCCTTAAAAGTCAACTAGGGGCCCACAAATAGGCGGCTTGGTCAACTGTCTCAGAATTGCGTGAAACTTGGGTCTCCGGATCAGCGAGATGTCACGAATCCAATGGCGTAAGTTTTGTCGCATTCTGACGAGCGTACACAAAATGGGGTGATATTTTACAAAAGTTATAATTTGGGGACTTTTTGCGGATACGGGTTGATTCTGACGCGCACACACGTCCGAATCAACTTCCGTAAAAGTCCACACGTCATGATATACCATACGCCTTTCGGTACAATTGGTACGTGACGAGACGGTCCCGTTTAGCGGGACGCACTCCGTATCACAAAATTATAGTTTTGAAAAATCAAGTTTTTGGTCATTTTGGAGGCCGAATAATTTAACACATAGAACGAATTAACAAAATCTAAAAGAACAGAAAAATTCTCAGTTATATTGAGAAGAAAAACCCTTCAATTAGTTTTTGAAAATATAAAACAAGTTGGTGGCAAATTGGGTGTGAACATGGGGGTTTTTGGTCGAATTTCTGGACTAATTTTGATCAGTTTTTCGATTATTTTTTGGTCAATTTTTTGACCAATCTGGGACACGAAAACTTGTCCCGCTTGAATAAAAATCCTAGAGGGTTAGGTTGTAAACGTACACGGACAAACCGCTCGAGAAAATGGTGAGAGATGAGGGAGATACATCACCGTGATGATGGGGCGACGGACTGTGCACATGCGCGGTGCGCACACGCGGGGACGGACGGCGGCGGTTCGGGCGGCGATGGGTCGGCGGTCGGTCGGCGGGGCACGGGGCTGGGGTAGGGTTTAGAGATTATAATATGTATATGTTTGATATATATATATATATATATATATATATATATATATATATATATATATATATAGGTAGAGAGAGAGAGGGAGAGATACTGTGCGCGGGGTGGGGGGGGGGTTGGGAATTAGAATAAGATTAAGGTTAAAGGGTTTTAGTATTAGGTTTAGTATTAATTAGTTTTCTTTTATTTTCTTTCTCTTTTCTTTTATTTTTTCTTTATTATTATTATTATTACTATTACTATTATTATTATTATTATTATTATTATTATTATTATTATTATTATTATTATTATTATTATTATTACTATCATTATTAATAATATTGCTATTATTTTTATTACTATTATTATTATTATTATTATTATTATTATTATCATTATTGCTATTATTATTATTATTATTATTATTATTGTTATTATTATTATTATTATTATTATTATTACTATATTTATTAACATATATATATTTACACATATAAATGAGGTTAAAAATTCAAAAATAATATTTGCACACAAAATAAATTCTAGAAAATTACTTTGTAAAGTTTTAATAAAATACTACACCCAAAATATTTTAAGAAATATTTTGTAATTAATAATTAGATATTTTTCTAGTTATAATAAATTAAGTGATTATATTATCTAATTAACTAAGTAATTAATTAAATGGTTATCCACAAAACAGGTAATAGAAAATATTATGCAAATCTATAAAAAGGGAATTTGCTTAATTTGGCACGGAAAATTATGGGATGCTAATTGTAGAAAAGTTGTGATTATAAAATAACCACAATTAAAGTATATATACAATATCTAAATATTTAACACAGAATCTATGGTCGTTACACTAATGTCATACTAATGCCAAGGGGTCAAATTTTGGTGCAACGAAAAGATCCTACAGGTAGTGTCTCCTGTGTAGGCTACTTCCTATGAAGGAAGATACAGATTTTGGGGCCATCCTATATTATTAATGACCAAACCACGGTGAAGTATCCTAATATAATCATTGAATTTTAATTATTTCAAAAAAATAATCTAAAATAAATACAAGAAATACAAAATGCACACAAAATACCTATTTTTGGGTGAGAGGGTTTACAATCTACCCAACTTAAAAGAATTTCGTCCTCAAAATTAAAACAAAGGCATAATTCTCTAAATCATTCACATTCGTATATAAGGCAAGTCAATCACGATCTCTTCTAAAAATTTAAATAACGAAATCTATTCAAATCCATTGCAATCACTTCAAAATTAAAATAACCATTGTTGAAATCAAAATTTAACCAATCATATTCTCTTCACAATTTTTAAATAATCAACATCCAAATCTAATTCAAATCTATAGGACATCCCACATCAAAATTTATATCACAATTTCCAGCTATCATAATCTCCTCAAGACTTTGAACAATAAACAATTCTAATCAAATCTTATTCCTATTCTCAACTTAAGAATTTTGTACTCTTCAAATTTTAAATTTAATTTCTATTATCAATAATTCAAATATGTGATCCAATACTCAAATTTAACTTTTAATTTAAATCATCAAACTAGAAAATTTTGAATCTAATTCACCAATTGTTCAAGTCTAGAATTCTATATTTATCCTCAAACTTTAAATTGATGATTCAACCTTCAATATTCAAAATTTAAATCATGTGCTCAAAGTATAAATATTTGGTCCGCAATATCAAAATTTCAAAATTTATTAAATCCTCATCGTCTTAATCATTCTTCCAAAAAGTCTCAAAATTAAAATGACTTAAATCTCCCAATCAAATCTTACTTGATCACAATCTAAAAAATTTACCTCAAGTTTGTAATGCAACTTCTGCCCAACTTAGAATTTACCGATCTATCATATAGGCTATACATTTAAGAAAAATGTCCTCAAATTATTTAATCGTGTTATTCAATCCACAAAATATCTCACATGTTTTATGTCCTTAATTAAAAATGATAGTCACCAAGTAATGTGATTGGCCTATGTGGTATATCTAGTACTATCCGTATATCAAACTTATACCAAGCACGAGCGTTCGTCTTTTCGAAATAGGGAAAGACGAAAAACAATGATAAAGAATTCAAGAAGGAGGTGATAGAATACAAGTACGGGGTTCAAGGTGATTAAAAAATTCAAAAAGAGAGTTGTAAAGGCAGTTGCGGATGAGATCTTATTTTGGTAAATTTCTATTCACATGCTCATATCAGTACAGTTATGTAACCGATAAGATATGCTCGGACATGTCTAAAGGGAAAGTATATTCGTCTAACATGCTGAGTCAACTATATCTCAATCCACATAAAGTAGTCATGCGAAGAGCGAACCAAGTGTATTAAGGTTGATCAGACCGTAATACACTGATTCTGATTTAAATAATGTATTAGTAGGCGTCCCCAATAATACATATATCATGAACAAGCTCGATAAAAAAATAAGCTTGCAAAACTAGGCTATAAAATAGCAGCATAAGTGGAGGTAGTCCAAAAAATATAAGTACGCTTGATTATGATGGAGGAAGGTACAGAATAATTTTAGTTCACCAAGAAGACTGGTGTTGTGCCACTACAGTTGCCATACTAATTTTTTGTCTATAGTCGACCAAATGGGGGTATGGGTCTCTAAGTTCTACAGTCTAGATAAACACTATCTTCTTATGCAAGCCTATAGTTGGTGTCATTCAATTATACTTCATTAATGGGTCAAAAGGACTATGTGATACTAGGTTATGAGGCATACAACCAAATTTACAAGAATTTAACTAATAGTATTATTGAACAACAAAGTGTATATACCTAGTACAAGGCACCTTCCTAACCGCTATCAAGCACGAAAGAAAATATAAGATTAACGTTGTGAAAGGATCAAGCAAGATGCAAGGCAAGCAATCAAATAAGAATGCGAATTGAAATCAAGGGAGGTGATTAAATAAGTGGATGAGATCCGATACTCTATTCCTATTTGCAGGCTTGTTCGGTACAGTAACGTAACCAAGACAATATACTCTCGACCTGCTTGGCCCACCACTAAAAATATGTAACGCCCTAGTCCCAAAATACGTAGGACTAGGAATACGTAAGCATGCCAGCCGTATGTATATGGCAACTCCAATATATGGATACCATAATACACACGTACGCTATAATATGAATAATAACTCATATGTGGTATATATATTGTCACAAGTCACAGGGCATAACTAGATCTCATCCACAGAATCAAATAATCAATCAACTATATAACTGAATCAAGTATAAAATGCTTGATAAGAACAAATAGTTGGGTGGAGACAAATCCACTAGCAAACTAGAATATAAGAGAAACCAAATAAGTACATCTAATGAACAATGAGACTCGAAGAGAAGACATCCTCGAAAGAGAGATAAGTAGCAAGTCCTAATCCGTGCTCCTACGAATAGTCAAGATCGTCTACACTTGGAAAGGGACCAGGTCCTCAGAGGGACGTAACAAGATACATAGAAGTATGCCAATTGAATACAGTAAAACATGCATAATAGACAAAAAATATATAAGTACGTTGTACTAGATAATCAATATGAATATGCATAATGAGGATAACTTTTTGACGTATGGGCATGGGTAGGCTACTATATCTAATCTCACAACTCACACACACGTCCATGAACATCAGAAATTGACATACCGCGAGGGTAGCGACCAGCATGATACCAGAAATTGACATACCGTGAGGGTAGCGACCAGCGCGACACAAGTACTATAATGCGTGCAAGTTACTACAGTTTACCAGAGTGGATATAGCCTATACGCCTACTGATTGTCCTCTCCTCCCATGATACTTTGTGTCAAGTATGTGTCAACATATATATAGTATATAATTATAACTGAAAGAAAATATATATATAATGAATATACAAAAATATGATAAGCATGCAAAAGTACTATAAGCAATTTGGTAAGGTATCTTGCCTGGCAAGAAAGCTGTAAATTGTAAGCGTCCAGACGTCAGGCACAGTGGATCAAAAACTATGGCATCAGAATGAACGTCTCCAAATGCTAAAATAATCATCACCAACATTCCCAGAATAAGCGAGATAGCTAGAAAATACTACCCTTTCGTCCAATTTGGACATAGGGGCAAAAAGGTAATTTTGGGTCAAAGCGGGGTCCACATGTGGCCCACTTTCCATCGAAAAGCATGCCAAAGGTAAATGTCTCTAAATGGGACAAATTATAGGTCAACCAAATTCTAAACGTCGATACGAACTCAATGGTATGTCCAATTTTGGATTCCGGTGAGCCGATCACAAATTCGCCTTAAAAGTCAATCTGGGACCCCCAAATAGGCGGCTTGGTCAACTGTCTCAGAATTGCGTAAAACTTGGGTCACAGGACCAGCGGGATGTCACGAATCCAATGGCACAAGTTTTGTCACATTCTGACAAACGTAAACAAAATGGGGTGGTGTTTTGCAAAAGTCGCGATACGGGGACTTTTTGCGGATACGGGTTGATTCCGATGCGCACACACGTCCGAATCCACTTCCGTGAAAGCCAAACGTCAGGATATACCATATGCGTCTTTCGGTGCAATTGGTATGTGACGAGGAGTCTCGTTTGACGGGGCACACTCTGTATCACAAAATTATAGTTTTGAAAAATTAAGTTTTTGGTCGTTTTGGAGGCCGAATAATTTAACACAACGAATTAACAAAAACTAAAAGAAAATAAATTCTCGGTTATATTGAGAAGAAAAATCCTTCAATTAGTTTTTGAAAATATAAAACAGGTTGGTGGCAAATTGGGTGTGAACTTGGGGGTTTGGGGTCAAATTTCTGGACTATTTTTGGTCAGTTTTTGGGTCATTTTCCGGTCGATTTTTTTGACCAATTCACGACACGAAAACTTGTTCCGCTTGAATGAAAATCCTAGAGGGTTAGGTTGTGAACGTACACGGACAAACCGCTCAAGAAAAGGGTGAGAGACGAGGGAGAACATCACCATGAAGATGGGGCGACGGACTGTGCACATGCGTTGTGCGCACACGCGGGGACGGACGGCGGCGGTCCGGGTGGCGGCGGCGACACGGGGGCGGGGCTTCAAGGTCGGCCGGAGGTCGGCGGTCGATAGTCGGGGCGCGGGGCTGGGGTAGGGTTAGGGTTTAGAGATTAGAATATGTATATGTTTGATGTATATATATGTATATATATAGGTAGAGAGAGAGGGAGGGAGAGATACTGTGCGCGGGGGGGGGGGGGGGGGTTTGGGAATTAGAATTTGATTAAGGTTAAGGGTTTTAGTATTAGGTTTAGTATTAATTAGTTTTCTTTTCTTTTATTTTCTTTTCTTTCTCTTTTCTTTTGTTTTCTCTTTATTATTATTATTATTATTATTATTATTATTATTATTATTATTATTATTATTATTACTATTATTATCGTTATTACTATTATTGCTATTATTATTATTATTATTATTATTATTAATATTATTGCTATTATTATTATTTTTATTATTATCATCATTATTATTATTATTATTACTATATTTATTAACATATATATATATATATATATATATATATATATATATATATATATATATATATATATATATATATATATATCTACACATATAAATGAGGTTACAAATTCAAACATAATATTTGCACACAAAATAAATTCTGAAAAATTACTTTCTAAAGTTTTAATAAAATACTACACCCAAAATATTTTATGAAATATTTTGTAATTAATAATTAGATATTTATCTAGTTATAATAAATCAAGTGATTATATTATCTAATTAACTAAGTAATTAATTAAATGGTTATCCACAAAATAGGTATAGAAAGTATTATACAAATCTATAAAAAGAAAATTTACTTAATTTGTTACGGAGAATTATGGGATGCTAATTGTAGAAAAGTTAGAATTAGAAAATAACCACAATTAAAGTATATATACAATATCTAAATATTTAACACAGAATCTATGGTCGTTACACTAATGTCATACTAATGTCAAGGGGTCAAATTTCTGTGCCACGAAAAGATCCTACAGGTAGTGTCTCCTGTGTAGGCTACTTCCTATGAAGGAAGATACATATTTTGGGGCCATCCTATATTATTAATGACCAAACTACGATGAAGTGTCCTAATATAATTATTGGATTTTAATTGTTTCTAATAAATAATCTAAAATAAATACAAGAAATACAAAATGCACACAAAATACCTATTTTTGGGTGAGGGAGTTTACACCGCGTGGAGTCTGGGATGCATGAGGCCAGAGACGTATTGACCGCATGGAGTCTGAGACGCATGGGACCGCGTGGAGTCTTGGACCCATGGGGCCAGAGACGTACATGACCACATGGAGTCACATGAGGCCGGTTGTGCTGTACACGCGGCACTACACACATCCTTCGAGAGTAAAGTTTTGTGCTGACGTGAGACTGTTGTCGTTTATTGTGTTATCGTCTTTTGAGGAAGTCAGAAAATCCTTTTCGTCAGGATTCTGTGTCAGAGATAGTTCTGTTGACCGGATACCACGTTAGGTCCTTCTACGGCCAAGCTGCTTTGGCTGATTAGGGACGCATGGATGTCGCCTTTGTTTGGGTCGTAGGGTGACTCTGCGGCCTGATTTGAGCCTCATTTTGGGGGCGCATGGCTGTTGGCTTATTGGGCCGCAGGAAGACTCTGTGGCCTGATCTCTTCTGAGTTTTCATTTATAGGGCGCAGGGTCGCATGAATGTTGGATGCATGAACGCGTGCTGTCAAGCTGGCATTTTTTAGGCTTGGCTCAACCTTTTTGGAAAGCTTAACCGCATTCTTGCAGACTTCTTGGGAACTTAACTGTTGGTTGCATGCAAAAATTTTGGAAGCCAAACCGTCGGATTCGCCCTTTCTAGGTTTATCATTACAATTATTGTCGTCACGCGAACCGTCGCTATCTTTTATAAATAACACTGTCGTAGTCCGTCGTATTCCAGTTCGTGAAATATGTCATCCAAGGGAGATTTCAGTTGGGAACCCTGGCCACCTACCTTGCTTCCTCGTTGTCTCCTTCCTGCTACGTCTCAATGCTCGGGTATTAAAGGATCCGGACTTGGAGGGTCTCGTGAGGGACGAGCTTTTGGTTCTCTGCCGATTGTTATGGGGTTTTCGCCTGGATGAAGAGCACAGGATGATGGTAAGTTGCCTGCGGCTGAAAGATTTCTATCCTCATTGGGGTTGACTTTGGAGGCTCTTGCTCGGCCTTTAGAGTCTACTCCAAATTTTGCCTTGCTTCCCGTAACTCCAGAGGAGAGGGAGACGTTGGAATAGAGGGAATGAGTGTGCCTCCAGTTTCATCGTGCGGGCATACGTTTGCTCCCGGATGTTGCAGATGTGCTTCATGAGGCTTACAACTCTTTTGACTGATCGCGTCTTCCTCTCTTTGTTTTTTTATTTTGTATGAGCCTTAATGGCTAAATGTTGTAAAACCTCCCCCCCCCCTTTTGTAAAATAAATTTTTTGTTTTGTTTTGATCAATCTTTCTTTTATGCGTCCCCCCTATTCTGAGGATGATCAAGCCGCATAAGGGCACTTATGCAATTGTCTGTTTTGGTCGCGTAGGTACCGTATGGCTCCTATGTGGTTTGCTTTCATATTAGGGGTGCATGAGCGCTTATGCGGCCTGCATAACTTGTATGCTTCTACAAGACCCCCTTCAAAGTTTCCAGAACTGGCTAGTTTGGAATACTTTGAATAAGAAGCATGGTTGAGTTTTGGCCGCATATGAGCGACATGCCGCATAGTCAATCATGTCAGACTGTCGGATCATTAAATGAGGGGATTTGCTCAATCTTTTGACCGGATCTCTCCGGATTCTGAGCTATCCCTTGGCACGGGGCTCAGGGCATCGGTTTCCAAGAAGATTATGATGGATTGCGAGAATCGAGATGCCAGGTTCATCCTTATTAACCTTTGGGTTCATTGTCTCGATCTTTCCACGCATTATTGAAGCCTATAAATAGGTGGCCAGGAGAGAGAGAACTTTATCCCCTCGCTTTCTTTCCCCTTTTCTCCTATAGGGGATGCCGAAGGCTGCGACTCTCCTCGTCGAAGAGTTTGTCAGGGGTGATCTCGATCCGTTGCCTCATGATCTGGATATTTTGCTTGGAGGTAGGGTAGTACCACCCTTCTCATACTAGGCTATGAAGGATACAGAGGCACCAGTATACCGTCCTGCTGCAGGAGACTTATTTTGGACATGCGCAGACCTCTTTACAGAGTTTTGTCATGTAGACGAGTACTCCTCTATAACATACGCACCGAGATTTGGTGTGGCCGCATGGGTGGGAGTCATCTGCTTTCAAGTGAGGTAGAGCTTTATCTTTGGCATGACCACGTGGATGAGATCTTCTCTTGCTCACGTGTGCAGACTCGGTCGTGTGTTGCTGCGGCCGGGCAGCAGTATGCGACATATGTGTCTTTATGCGATCTTCGTTGAGACTGATGCATTTTTTTCTTTTTATAGGTTCTGTCCTCGCTCGTGATTCTCATGATGGAGCATGGAAGGATATCATAACACCCGTCATTTGAAGAGAATGTCACCCTTATGCGGCAGTTCCTTGTCAAGAACTAATCCAGGAGACGAGGACAGTTCTCCTAGGACTGATCCCGGAGAAGTGGACAGTTTCGTAAGGATTGATTCAGGAGACGAGGATGAACATCCTGCGTCATGCGCTGAGTCATCCTTGTTCATGCAGCGTGCTAGCTGCATTTCTTCCCTCTATGCAGCTTGCTACTGGCTGGGGGCTTGCGGCAATGACATAATTTGGATTAATTGCCATTCATGTCGTCGGTCTTCCCGCATGGTTGCAGAGCGTCTGCTCTTGCTCTTCCCTTGCTATCCATCAGTATGGATTCTTTTTCGTATACTGAGATTTTCACTGTGGAGTGGTGAGCCAGAAAGCATTGAGCTCTGCTGTTGGGCCCACTTGTGTCCGTGGCAGAAACAACACGGGGGCACCTTTTAATGGAAGAGGTTCTTGTTGGCGAGAACTCATGAAAACCTATAAACATGTTCAACATGGTTTGAAGGATTACATTTATTCCAAATATCTGTTAAGGGTGTACTTATATTACGATGAGTATAGAGTTCTGTAAAAACAAAACTTCAAGAACAAACTTCAAAATCTTAAATGTTGACATATTTATTGTGGTCATTATGATATTTTGCCATGCCCACTTTCTTCACCATCCTGCGTATTATGAGTGAAGGAGAAACCACATCTGCAGGAAAATGGTGTTTTAGTTCATTATTGTTCATAAACAGGTTTAACATGGTTTGAAGGATTACATTTATTCCAAATATCTGTTAAGGGTGTGCTTCTATTACGATGAGTGTAGAGTTATGTGAAAACAAAACTTCTTGAACAAACTTCAAAAACTTAATAAATGTTGACATATTTATTGTTATTATTATGATCTTTTGCCATGCCCATTTTCTTCATTTGTTAGCAACAACATGTTATTGACAATTAGATCAGAGGGTATTAGTGTTCAGTTGTCAATTAGATCAAAGTGTTCAGTGTATTAGTTATACTTTCCATAGATGTCAACAGGTAATTCATGGTTACAATCTGTTGAAATTAGTTGATGATTTTATTGATTGTCTCATTGGCATTATATAGCCTTACAGTCATTAATACAATGATCTCAATCATTATGACAATAATCTCATAATGGAATATCCTGTGACATATTCTGGCATCCCAAATATGTCCTCAGGATATTCCCATGTGCTTATACTATACTTAAATATGACACCCAACATACCATATCAACACTCCCCCTCAAGATGGGTGAAAGATATTCACTAAGCCCATCTTGTCACATCCTCTAATCATGCTCACTGAGGCGAGTCCCTTGGTTAGTCCATCTGCTACTTGATCCCTGGTTGGAACATGGCCAAGCTCCAGTAATCCACTATCCAACTTCTCTTTGATGAAGAATCTATCAATCTCGATGTGTTTGGTCCTGTCATGCTGTACTGGATTGTTGGCGATACTAATAGCTGACTGATTGTCACACCACAGCTTCATCTTGGCTCCTTGATCCAGCTTCAGCTCCACCAGCATATTCTTCAACCATAGCAGCTCTGCAACTCCCAAGGCCATAGCTCTGTACTCTGCTTCAGCTGTCGATCTGGCCACCACAGACTGCTTCTTACTCCTCCAGGAGACCAAGTTACCTCCTACAAATATGCAATATCCTGAGGTAGACCTCCTGTCATCAGCACAACTAGCCCAGTCAGAATCACAGTAGCCCTCGATGCTCACGTGATTGTTCTTCCTGAATATTAGTCCCTTCCCGGGAGCACCTTTCAGGTACCTCAGAATCTGGTACACTGCATCCATATGACCCTTCCGTGGGTCATGCATGTAGCGGCTCACCACACTTACTGCAAAGCAG
The DNA here is from genome assembly GCA_036927795.1 of Iris macrosiphon. Taxonomy (NCBI): domain Eukaryota; kingdom Viridiplantae; phylum Streptophyta; class Magnoliopsida; order Asparagales; family Iridaceae; genus Iris; species Iris macrosiphon. Next base: position 101,215,258 of record JAYESA010000020.1, on the reverse strand, counting down.
ATATCAGGACGTGTGTGGCTCAAATAGATCAACTTGCCAACCAGTCTCTGGTATCTGTCCCGATCAACTGGTTCTCCAGCCTCAGCATCAATCTTGAACCTCTGATCTATTGGTGTCGCTGCAGGTTTGCACCCCAACATCCCAGTTTCTGTGAGAAGGTCCAGTGCATACTTCCTTTGAGAGAGAACAATCCCCTCTGCTTCTCGAGCAATCTCAATCCCAAGGAAGTACCGAAGAAGGCCGAGATCCTTCACCTCGAATTCCTTGCCAAGCTTTCCTTTGAGTTGGGCGATCTCCTGCTCATCATCTCCTGTGATAATCATATCGTCCACATACACCGCAAGCATGGTGATGTGGCCTCCACTCCGACGGAAGAACACAGTATGATCCGCATTGATCTGCTGATATCCCATCCCTATCATCGCTCTTCTGAATCTGTCAAACCACGCTCGAGGAGACTGCTTCAGTCCATAGATGGACTTCTTCAACCTGCAGACCTTGCCTACTGTCTGATTGGTGCCAAATCCTGGTGGTATCTCCATGTACACCTCCTCCACTAGATCTCCGTGAAGAAACGCATTCTTCACATCCAGTTGGTGTAGCTTCCATCCACCATTCGCTGCCAGAGAAATCAGAGTCCTGACAGTGCTCATCTTTGCAACTGGTGCAAAGGTCTCGTCATAGTCGATGCCGTACGTCTGACTGTATCCTTTGGCTACTAGTCGAGCTTTGTAGCGCTCAACCTGTCCATCTGGGTTCTGCTTCACGGTAAAGACCCACTTGCATCCAACTGCTCTCTTCCCCTCTGGCAATCTCACAAGCTCCCAAGTGTGGTTCTTCTCCAGAGCTCCCAACTCCTCGTGCATTGCCGCTTTCCACTTTGGATCGTTCTTGGCAACCTGCCAATTGTTAGGTACAGTAATACTATCCAAAGATGCTATAAATGCTCCATGAGAAGAAGAGATATGGTCATAAGAAACAAACTGAGCAATATCCCAACCATATCTGTTTGGAGGATTTCCTGCATTGCTGCGAGTGGTCCTCCGTACAGATAGTGGTGTGGGAGGAGTAGAAGTAGGAGGAATGATATTTTGTGAAGGAGGGGGTATCACCTGAAGGGGGGTTGGTGTCGGTGCCTCAGGAGTTGGGACGAACGCAGGCAAAGGACTTGGCACTGGCACTGTCGGTACTGGTCCTGCAGTTTGCTTCTCTCTCCTGCTGTAGGTAAGTAACTCTCCCTGAGCCGTAGGCCTAACACCTTCACCTTCTTGTCCCTTCTCCGTGCCTCCATGCCAAACTTCTAAATCGGTTACCACAAAGTTCTCCATCTCCCCCTCTCGCCTAATACTGGCAGTATTAGGCGTGTTGTGTGAAGTTCCGTCCTGGTGGTAGTATGGCTCATGCTCCCGAAAGTGGACATCCATACTGACAAACTTCTTCTTCTCTACTGGACTCCAGCACACATACCCCTTCTGGGTCGCCGAGTAGCCTACGAAGATGCATTTGACCGCTCTAGGGTCAAGTTTCCCAACTGATGGCCTATTGTCCTTCACAAAACACACACACCCAAACACCTTCAGTGGGAGTATCCCACTATTATTGCCTTGCAATACCTCACATGGGGACTTCCATCCGAGGACCTTCGAGGGCATCCTGTTGATGAGTTGAGCTGCTGTCAACACTGCATGCCCCCACAGACTCTGTGGGACATTCATGTCGATCATCATACTTCTTGCGACCTCCAGAAGGTGTCTGTTTTTCCTTTCTGCAACTCCATTTTGTGCTGGTGTGTATGCACAGGTGGTCTGATGCTGTATTCCGTGTGCTGACAAGTATTCTGCAAGCGTCCTGTTGGTATACTCCGTTCCATTGTCAGATCTCAGTACCTTCACAACTGCTTTGTACTGAGTCTGGACATGCTTATGGAAATCCCGAAAACAAGCAGGTACATCATTCTTATTTTTCATCAAATATAACCAGGTAACACGAGAGGCACACTCAATGAAAGAAACAAAGTACTTATAACCATTCATAGTGTTAGTAGCACATGGACCCCAGACATCAGAATGTACTACCTCAAAAGCAAAAGTGCTCCTATGACCCGTGCCAACATATGAGCTCCTAGTAAGTTTTCCTAACTCGCACGCATCACATACTAATTTCTCTTTTTTTGTTTTTGCATAAATCTCTGGATATAACTTACTTAGAGTATCAAAGGAAGAATGTCCCATCCTCCGATGATGGAGCATCAAGGTATCCTCAGTCCTCTGCTGCAGTCCTTCCATGCCAGCCTTCTCTGCCATAGATACCAATGCTGAGTCCAGTCCTTCTCGATCTAGGTACCACAGTCCCTCATGCCAAGTGCCAGTCCCAAGTCTTCGTCCTGTCCCTTTCTCCTGGAAGGTCACCTTAGGAATATCAAAAGAAACAATGCATTTAAGTTGGAGGATTATAGAACTAATGGACAAGAGACTGACTGGAAAGGACGGAGCATGTAAAACATTGGATAATCTTACTGAACCTGTACAATTAACAGTACCCTTACCGACCACTGGCTGGAAAGTGCCATCAGCTGTCTGAATGCTGTCTGCTGATGCTAGGTGAGTGTAGGAAGAAAACTCACTAGCATTCCCAGTCACATGTCGAGATGCTCCCGAGTCGATAATCCAGTCTGATGATTTAAGGGAAGAGATAGACGCAAGGGCAAGTGATTCGTCAGTACCTTCTGATGGATGGGCATATATGGCAGCGTTGCCCCTAACAAAGAATGAGGTGGACGCCTCCTCTGTTCTACTCCTCATGTCTCCCAGTGCCTGGTCCTCCACAGTAATGGTGCCATCAGCTTCTCCGTTCCCTTCTGATATCAGGAGGTTTGCTCGATAACCTCCTCGGCCGCCTCGTCTACCCCCTCGACCACGACCACGTCCTCCATTATATCCTCGTCCGCCGAACGGTCCTCGTGCACCACCTGAGTCTCCCTCCCTAGGTGGTTTGGTACAAGCATATCGATGATGACCCATCTCCCCACAGTTGTAGCACTGCCGGTTATCCTGCCAGGGTTCTCCCTTAGATCGTGTGTTACCTGAGCTGGTGATCGCTAGTGCTGACTTTGCTTCGGGGGGACCACATGTCCCTGCTTGCAGCCTGATGCGTGTCTCCTCCTGGATCATGGCTGAGATAGCCTCCTCAAGGCTAGGGATCTTTGGTTGGGCTAGAAGTAGGGCCGTCCTCTGTGCGAAAGCTGCAGTCATCCCTTTGAGAAACTTCATCGTCCTCTCCTGCAGACACACCTGTCTCTCCTTACACTTAGGGTCCCCGCAGCTCGCCCGATCTGAGGAGTGATCATAATCCAACCACAGACGCTCCAACTCCGTGGCATACTCCTGCACCGTCTTCTCTCCCTGTACGGTGTCATCAATCTCCCCCTTTATCTGGAAGACCCGTAAGTTGTTCCCCACACCATCATAGGTCCTTCTCAACTTCTCCCACACATCTTTCACCATCTCAATACCGTCTACTGTGGCGGCAATAGACTGGACTAAGGAGTTGAGAAGCCAGATGTAGATCACCATATGAGTGGACTTCCACTCATCGCGTCCTGTCGAGCCCTCGTCCGGCTCTGTCGTCTCGCCCGTCAGGAACCCCTCCATGTTTTTTCCTGCGAGGGTTCTTCTCACCCGCCGTGACCAACTCAGATAGGTGGCTGGTCCATCTAATTTCAGATCGATGGAGGGAAGCTTCAACTCCGGCGACGTTCGTGTCGTGTTCTCACCAGCCGACATCGTCAACAACTTCATCAACGTCGCCACCTCTGCAGAATCTAGCTTCTTGATGATCTCCTCCATCGATGCTTCGTCTATCCAATCACGTCACGTCCGCTCCACGACTCACGCTCGTCCTCGTCGTCCGCTCCTAGATCCGAACATGTCCCCCCTTTTTCCAGATCTAGGCATCCCTATTAGGCGATGTCTAGTGCTGGTGTGGAGGAGGCGGCAGCACGCATGTCACAGCCGCCGTCGCAGCAGCAGTCGCAGCAGCCGTGAAGATTTTTTTTTTTTTTTTTTTTTTTTTTTGAAGGGAGGGGGGTAGACGAGGCGGGAAGGGAGGGGGGCGTGGAAGAGTTCGGTGGAGGAGATCTAGAAAATCCTCCTGTGGGTTTGTGGAAGCTTGATGACGGCTAGGGTTTGTGGAAACTTGGCTCTGATACCATGTTGAAATTAGTTGATGATTTTATTGATTGTCTCATTGGCATTATATAGCCTTACAGTCATTAATACAATGATCTCAATCATTATGACAATAATCTCATAATGGAATATCCTGTGACATATTCTGGCATCCCAAATATGTCCTCAGGATATTCCCATGTGCTTATACTATACTTAAATATGACACCCAACATACCATATCAACACAATCTTATTGCTAATATTCTTATTAGTTATACTTTCCCTTAATATCATTAATCCCAGTCGTTCTACAGGAAGTTTAGTTGGTAGTGTCAAGAAGACACCTACCATTGAGTTATTTGCATTCATATGTTTCTATTTTCATCAGTTCTCTATTTCTATTTTCATCCTGATTTGAAACCATGATTTGGATTATTTTGCCAAGTAGTTATATCATTCACAACTACACCAAGATGCATTTAATCCAATAGACTTTAGCAAGTTCAATTTCCAGTTGATTGATAGTGCTGAACATTTAGAAATTATATTTGGTGGCAAAGATGTACTGTACCTAAGATTATTATGTCTTACAAATTGAGATATCCTTGTATTATGGTTTCTTCCCTTAACAAGAGATGTGATGGAATGATAAAGCAAACAGGAAGTGAATGACTGAAATAGGAGTATATAATGATGGAGCTGTCATTAGTACTTAAGAGAGCCTTAAGACATGGGGCGAAGGGCTGGAGTAATCTAGAGAAAACAGATCCAGAGTGGAGAACTGGGATATCTTCAAGATTCACACACTATGATTTTGAAATAAATAGTTTTTTTCCTAGTTATACTGGATTTGGTATGGGGTAGTCAATTTCAAAATAGGTAAATGGAGTATCAAGTAATGAAGCCAACAAGTCTTGGTTGTTATGTGTAAAAAAACGGAGCCAACAAGTTTGCTGCTGAACCTGTAACTGCAGACTATGTTCAGAGATACCCCATCTTAGTATAAAAAAGTGCCAACTGCAGACTCTGTTATATGTATAAATAAACAGAGCCAACAAGTTGAATTTTTATTGCACTTGCTTGCTTATAATTCACTGCAGGGTGTTTTTTTTTTTGGCTTTTCATTCTGAATCTTGAAATTACAAGAAGATAATCATTTGATTTTCTTTGTCTTAGGATCCACTAGCACTCCTAAACGCAAATGTGGCCCCTCTCATGGGCTTGCTTTAGCGAAGACGATTGAGATTGGGAAGGGGCCCGTGCCGGTTCTTTGGACAGAAGAGGCAAACACACCTGTTGGGCCTCGCTCTAGCTTATGGAGTGGAGTGTGGGTGGGTGGGTGGGGGGGAGGGGGGGTGAGTAAAATCCAGCGTCAGGTCGCACCTAAGCCTGCAACAAGATGGAAAGAAATAAGTGAGGCCGATAAGATGCACATGTGCTCACTCGTATTGGTAAAATATTTGTTTGATACTATGTTTTTGTCTCATACTATTGATTCTAAGTTGAACACATTTTTAGAATAAACCATATTCATGACATGTATCAGTAGGGTATTGTTCACTACTACATCTCTAAAGAAGTTTGTAACATAGATCAGAACCAAACACCTGCCATAAGGTAGTGATATTCCATACTAGCTAGGTATGGAATAAGAGGCTTAGTACATCCACCACCTGCAAAACCAATACTATTAAGTTTTCAACATATATCTGGACTTTGTGCAACTCTGGTTACACTTTGGTTTCATTAGTAAAAGCTTCTCGTACCCTTCATTCTGTGCTCTACCTCTTGCTACTATGAGCTTCCACAGATTCTTCTTCCAGTAGAACCTGTTGTGAAGAAAGTCCATCAAATATGAATCTAGCTATAGGAACTGATACTGGGAAACATGTCTTTAGATAATGCAAACTATAAAAAAGTGGCATCAGCTTTAGATCAGATGACTGTAAGGTGGATATGCACTAACTAAACCTTTATATGAAAAAATCCTTTGGTGTTTAAATCTTGGATGGCTAGCTAGGTAGCGATATTCTATAGTATCTATTGCATTCGTTTAGATGTTTCTAATAATCATAATATATAATGCATTTCTTATTTTACTCTTTTGCAGGTTAAGTTTAAACTACCAAAAGAGGACCCTCGTGTTATTCATGCGATTGATATAGCACTTATGAATTCACATAGGCTTTGGAGGCACAAGTATCACCGCCACTACCTTAAGTACAAAGACTGTGACGTGTCTAATCATTCTTATGAGGATGTGAGTTCAGACGACTGGAAAATTCTTTGTGAGAGGTTTAGTGATCCAAATTGGCAGGTGAAGAATATTAATATCCTTGTAAATGATGCATATATAAAATATTTTTTCTTAACAATTTGGAATATTATGAATTGATCTTTAAATGCAGAAATTAGTACCGTTAATACACAAAACGAGGCTAAATCCGTAGCCAATCAGGTCTGAGGTCCCAAATCATTTGCTCGACGTCACTATGAGTTGGTATATAGTGTTTGTACTCTTTAGGTTTATCTTATAAATGTAAATATTGATTTTTTTTTTCTTACTTCTATATTTTCTTAAATGTAGCGTGACCCTGAGACAGAGGAGCTTCTTGGAAGGGTGGACTTTTACAAGGCCACTCATTTTCGTGAGAAGACTCAAGCATGGGTTACTTCTCAGTCACAAGAAAATCATGTAAGGAACTATATTCATATATTATTCATTGATATTGTGTACCAAAATCTTTGTTATGTAGAATATGTTGATGGTATATTATCACAAGAAAGTCACAAGTCAGTTTTGCTGTCAAAGCTATTCATATATTATCTAGTACTTAACTAGGCATATATGTCATTTGAGTGTGGGTGTGTCTGGCGTATGTGAAGCTTCCGGACTTGAAGATTCAGAAGTTGGAAATGAGAACTACGAAAACCATATTCTTGGGATATGCTAAAAAGAGTGATACTCGGAGATTCCTTGATATCGAATCTAACCATATTATTGAATCTCGCAACGTAGAATTCTTCGAAGACAAATTTGCAAGGTATAAGAACATTGTTCTCGCGGACATTCCGGAGAATAGTATGGGTACGGAGGGGGCTGATGCTTCCAAAGAGATGTAGTTTAAGAAAAAGTTGTCACTGAAGAGACAACATTAGAACCAGAACTCGCAGAGCCGATGACTAAGCGATTGAGGAGACAGAAGGACTTCGAAGATAATTTTGTCACTTATCATGTGAAAGTAGATCCACTTACCTATGATTAGGTGATGAAAACCAGAGATGCTGTCTTCTGGAAGGAGGCTATTAATGATGAGTATGACTCAATAACCTCCAACAACACTTGGGTGTTAGTCAATCTGCCTGAAGGAGCTAAACCAATCGGATGCAAATGGATCTTCAAGAAGAAGATTAAGGCCGATGGAACTATTGACAAGTTCAAGGCAAGGCTAGTAGCCAAGGGATTTTCTCAGAAGCAAGAGATCGACTACTTTGACACATATGCTCTAGTAGCGCGGATGACGGCCATCAGGATATTGATTGCTCTGAGGTAATTCACAAGCTAGTTATTCATCAGATGGATATTAAAATATTATTTCTGAATGGAGAGTTGACCAAAAAGATTTACATACAACAGACATAAGGATTTGTTGTCAATGTCCTTGAAAACAAAGTCTGTAAGTTGGTGATGTCACGCCCCGAACTCCCATAGGTAATCGGCCGTCCCCGCTAGGCGCGAATCACCATGCCAGCGCTCCCGTGGGACGATCGTTCCCTTCTGGACGTGATGCCGCACAAGCTTAAGCCGCGCCTGTGCAAGGCCATGATCCGAGCAGGCGGTAAAATATCTAAGCCACAGAGTCGCACAGATAGTCCGAGTGCAGCGGAATAAGAAATGTACAGGCGATTGGTAACAAGTTCACAGAGTCATCAATAGAGGAAGCATTGAATAACACAAGTATAGAAGTAAAGTAAGCTCTTTATTGATATTGAACAAGTGTTACAAGCGGCGCTTGGCTGAGATTACAAGTTGCTCAAGCCCTCTCTCTCGAAACAGCAAAAGCGTGCCAAGTGGCTACATTTGTGGAATGATACATAGGCGATGTTCCAATATTATGTCTTGTATACGTGCTTCAGTTCCAAACGCAATGCTCCAAGGCTCTAGAGAGAACTCCACGCCTTAGCACGCACGAAGGGGGGTTTCCGCACCGAACGAGGTTCTCCCGCACCCTGCAAGCAATCTGGTGGGTTATCAGTACATGAATGCACTGGTGGGGAGGCTTCTCGCCCGCTCGACAAATCCAAACACGTTATAAGGTTCCGTGCACCATCTATTAAGTTATCTTTCTAGTCTTGTCTTATAATCAGTTTCATGGCAATGATGTAAAGTCTAACTCGTGTGGCAGTACATCGTGCGATATAAGAGTAATATGGGGAGACTTACCAACTTACCATCCTTTCTTTCCTGTCCAAGGAAAACCAAGTTAAACCAAGCACGGGTATATATAATAAAATCCAGGGGCAATAGCATAAGCAAACACAAGTGTCGTGAGCGAGGTTTCGTTTCATGTGCACGAGTTACACGGATTATCCAGAAGTGTTGCAAAAGATGTTCAAGTGTTTAATTATGTATAAGTGTGTTATACTCATATTTGTTCAGGTGGTTCCAATTACTGGATGCGATGCAATGACTCACACTCGGGTTGCCGCTAAGCGAGGATGACTTATCTATATGAACAGGAGTTGCTGGCATAGCCATAAAGGACGAGTTTTAATCACAGGACGAAAATGGTATGCAACGCAGGTAGAAAGACCCGCTACATGCTATTTCTTCCTCCAACAGACGATTATTTAGTCTAAGAGCGAGAATGGCATGAAGGAAGGTTCACAAGGCGTCGCACGCCATCCTTACCCGATAGACAGACTAACAGATGTTTCGTCCAGATCAGATCGACCCCAGTGCCCCGGAGACCGTCCACAGGAACCCATTCAATACCTTGTGCACAAGTTGTCCGCGACATGCAAGTCTTGGGTCTCAGATTTACGAAATTCATGACATATTAATTCTTGATTCTTGTTCAGAACGAGTATGATCCACGAGCTATGATTCTTGCTTTACTTGACATGATTCTCGTTCAGAGTTAAACTTGACTTGATGCATTCTCCTTGTTCGGGGACTGCCTTGGCGACCTAACGGTCTCGGATACTTACAGGTTCATATTGCACAGAAAAACTATTTGATAGTCTTCTGGCTAACTATATACATGCACGATACGGATAGTGTTACTTGATTGTGGCATAATTTTATGTGGCAAACATTAGAACGAGACAAACGAGTGCAAGTTATAATGTAAGCAGACAAGCATGCATTTATATTTGAAACATAAGTATTTACGTTGGTGTAGAATCATGAGAAATACGCTGGAGAATTATACGCGTAAAAAGCCCCAACATGCATGAAGCCCGCGTACAACAGAGCTTCAACGCTATACAGCGTAAAACAGAGCTCTAAAACAAACCGCGTAAAACAGTACTTGCAGACTGTTTTGGCGTAAAAAGGTTGCTACATCGCCACTTCGGCGTAAATTATGTCTGCTTTTAATGCAGCATGAAGTTGTACGAGGAACTCTTCGTATTTCTCGAATGAACCTGTCAGACAAAACAGTGAACCTGACTCCTGACAAAGAGTACTGCACGACGATCAAGAGGACGACTGTAATGATGATTCTGCACAGAGACCCAGGCTGTCGTTTAGTGACATAATCCTTGATATAAGACGTTGTTTACGCAGTCAAGGAATACGCTACCTATTCTATACAGGCAGACATGAGCTTTTACGCTCAAGATGAGACGAAATCAGACGCCACGTCAAAATCTGTTCTTCGTATAGAACTTGAGGCACGTCTCTGTAGTTAATGCGCGAGATGGGGGCAGATCTCTGCATTTAATGCACGAGATTTGGTTATACTTTTAATGACTGGGAGAGCTAAAATTAGGGCTAATATGTCCACATCACCATCCCTACACTTTACGCCAATCAGGCTATTTTCAACTATAGGAGTACGCCGTATGCTATCTCCTCGAAATACGCCAACCAGGCTATTTTCAACTATAGGATTACGTCGTATGCTATCTCCTCGAAATACGCCAACCAGGCTATCTTCAACCATAGGAGTACGCCATATGCTATCTCCTCGAAGTACGCCAACTCAGGCTATATAAGCAAAGGTGCGTGATAAGGCTATTTGGCCCAGAATACGCTCAAGACCTCAGTCAAGGAAGGATAATTGGCTAGTTTACGCTGGTTACCTACCTGTACAGCATAAAGAGCGCAACTCTCTCCGCTGTTTGGTTTCTACGCCGACTAGTCAGTTACTGTGACTGAGCTCTATAAATAGAGACGCCTAGTCACAGAAGAAAGAGGTCGGCAGGTCGGGTAGTCATAGTCGAAAGAGAGGTCAAGATCGATCAGGATCAAAGAGATCAGAGAGATCAGAAAGAGAGCTCATACAGAGAGTATTGATTGACAACTTTGGCAACGGGAGTTCAATCCCTCTTGCAGTCTTTGAAGCTCCTTCTTCTTCTTCTATAGCACTTCTTCATCATCGTGTGGTCCAAGGGATAAAGTGATCGACCGTAGATCAGACTCCTATAGCAATATTTCTCCAGAATTATTTTTGTTGTACTTAACATCCTCGTATAGGATTAATTGTACTTCTTTTTCTTGTTTGTAAACAAAGAAAGGGTTTCGTATAAACCCAATTTCATTTCTTTCGTTTATCATCAAACACAAGATGGCGACTATGCTGGAGACTACTTTCTCTTCTGACGAGAAAGTCATTGCTCAACACGATGATGTATCCGTTGGAGCAACGAAGAAGACTTTGGTCATCCATTTCGACCAATCTGCTTATGAAGACATTCTTCGCGTAGGGGGTGGCTCTCATTCCCTCTCTGTCCAGGACAACAGGAAGTTGCGTAAAGTATGGATGCCCCAAACATCCTCTACCCTTCCTGCAGGCTCTCTCTCTCCGACCAACAAGGTTGTGACATCACAACCTATACGCTCTATGCGTAAAAACCTGTCTCTCATCTGTGACGTGGTAGACAAAGCTTCTGGCAATGCCTCCGTGCTAATCCAGAAGTCCAGAACGTGCCCTGCGCGTAAAACTTCGTCTTCTGTCTCTGACGTGGCAGACTTAATTTCTGACAAGGCCTCAGCGCCAATTCAAAAATTTCAAACGCACCCTGCGCGTAAAACTCCGTCTCCCGTCTCTGATGGGGCAGACATAATTTCTGACAAAGCCTCAGCGCCAATTCAGAAATTTCAAACGCGCCCTATGCGTAAAACTATGTCTCCCGTCTCTAACGTGGCAGACATAATTTCTGACAAGGCCTCAGCGCCAATTCAAAAATTTTAAACGCACCCTGCGCGTAAAAATGCGTCTCCCATCTATAAATAGGCAGATGGACCCTTGGATCATATCAAGGGAAAATGAGTGGCGAATCTCCCGATCTCTAGGCTTGTAAACTACCAAGAAAAGAAGTCGCCCGCTCTTCAAATTATGCGTGACGCTGGAGGCCGTTTGAAGACTTCTCCTGTTTTATGCGAGTCTGTACAAAGCTCTAGATTACGCCAGGATAAGCCCGTCCGTGTAAAAAAGACCCGTTTTACGGGAAAATACGCTCCTCAGAAGGATGATGGATCGTATGCTACTCACATGGCTGGACTGTTGTATTCTTATGGCAGAGAGAGAGTTATGATTCCCAATCTCTATACCCCAACTGATGTAAAAAAGGCAGAATAAGCCTTCTCCTTTTTCTTCTATCAATCTCCCTGATTTACGTGATTTCTTGATCCAGAAGCGCAAAGACAGGGGATCTTCTAATATGTCTATTATACCCCCTAGGGAGCATTGTTGTAATAGTCATAAAGTTGTAGTTAACTACTGCTGTTCTAAGGCAAAACGGTCAGTTTTGGACCGGTTGAACTACTCTTTGTCCTTACAGGAAGAAGAGCCGACATTCGCATCAGTAAACATGGCTTCACACATTCCTAGAGGAAGGTCAAGTTCAAGATGTCATCCCTCTAGAACTCTGAGCCAAAGAAGATTTGACAGACTCGTTGAGAATATTGAAGCAGGCGACTTTCGAAACACTCGCTCGAGATCACGACAATCGGCTTCATATTCCTCCGATTCCGACACTGGGGGTCACCAGTTTCCTGAATGTGATACTGACAGTATAGACTCAATCTCTACAGAGATCTATACGAATCCCTCAGTGGCATCCCGAGAAGTGGGAGTTTATGCTATTGGAGATGAACATGAAGAAGCTTTCCCATCAGGAACTACGGAGCAACGCATCGCTGTATTGGAAGCGTCACTCAAAGAGATGGAGACCTTGATGGAGAGTATGCACCAAATATTGGTGACTCAACACACAGCTGCACCTGTTCCTCCGACTCAACTATGGGTGGGGGTAGATATACCATCAAGTCAGGAGCCTGTTCAAAATCAAGAATCAGCTGCTCCTCAACCTCTCAACCCGGAGAACATATTACCTCCTGTTGGAGTCACAATACAACCGGCCTCTCACCTCTCTGCGGTCCCTTTCCCAACTGAAGATCCGATGCAAGCAGTTCGGGAATTAAAACCCCAATTTAATGCCTTGAAGCATAAGGATCAGCTCAATAAATTGGGAATCAACCAGCCATACCCAGCTATCTGGGACGAGATCCCTTTCCCCCCAAAATACAAACCACAGGCTATGGTTTTGTTTGAGGGAAAGATGTCACTAAGCCATTACATGAACTACTTCAGCATGATGACGGTGTTGTTGCAAGGGAATGACGCCCTTCTCACTCGAGTGTTTAAAGGCTGTCTGTCTGGCGTAGCCTATCAATGGTACCATAGTCTTGCGGATAACTGCATTACCTCTTTTGAAGATTTCAAGACTTTGTTCTTCGCTCGATTCTACGAGGGAGAATGGACATGTCTATGTCATCGCTCATCGAAGTGAAGCAGAAGGAGAAAGAGAACGTTCGTACGTTTATTGAACATTTTCATCAGGCTACTTTGCAGATGCCTCCCGGAGTTCCAGATTTCGCCTTGGTGGACATTTACAGGAAGAACCTTCTCCTATTGATCTCAGTATTCACGGACCATATCAGTTCCATGATTGGCCCTCGTTTATCATCTCAGCGGTAGCCGCTGAAGATAACAGTCGGAAGGCGCGTGACAATGGGATCATGATCTCTACCTCTGACAAAGGGAAACGATCATCCTCCAATAGCGACCATACTCGTGGTTCCAAAGGAAAGGAAGCTCTGGCGATCAACACGTCCAGGCCAAATACTCCGGCAACTACGCAGACGAAACCTGGGACTTCCAGACCCATTGAAGAATATTCTTTTGACGAGGACAACATTCCGAGCATATTCGATTGTCTAGTCAAAAGTGGCAAGCTTACTCTCCCCGAAGTAAAGCGGCCTAATGAAGTCGACAGTACCAATAACCTTAAGTACTATATTTTCCACAGATACATACATCACCCCACGAAGGCATGTTATGTATTGAAAAGGAAAATCCAGGAGTTGATCGACGCGAAGGCCATCACTCTGCATAATAGCGAGAAGACGGTCACTGCCAACATAATCTCTCTCCAATTTGGCAATCTACCCCCTCAGGAAGTCCCGGATGGTGTGGTTCCTATTCCACGGATGATGATGAACATTGTTAATCTCCCTCCGACCAGGGGTCAAAATCATGACCTGGTACCCCTAACTCCCAAGCGTAGTGAGATCATGTGGGTTCATCTTGATCTGGTGTCAGAGATTGAGGAAGAGACTCAAGCTGCTAAGGCTAAGTCTAAAAAGAACTCCAGATGAAAACCATGCTATATGGTTGCAATATCCCCGACATCAGAAGAAGAGGCTTTGGCTACCGGAACCCGGTCAGGGAAAGCCTACCTCAAGGACTATGGAGGAAATCAGGAAGAAGCAACGGCAGATACTTCGGCTGCCAAACTTCCAGAACCTGAACCTGTCATATCAGAGGCAGGTCCTTCTAAACCAACTTCGGCGGACAAAGGCAAGCAAAAAGAAGTTCGTTTTGATAAACCTTTAAAGAATATTCAAAACAAAGATTTAGAGAAACCATATAACTTCGACATCTTGGCTCAATTGGCTAATACTCCAGGCAAATTGTCCATCTTTGAGCTACTTAGGCTATCCAAAGACACTCGTCAAGCCTTGAGCGAAGCTTTAATGCAGGCGGATGTATGCTTGACTCAGTTCAAGTCCCCAGATAAAGAGCCTGTGGTATGTCCTCAATGCCATAGTGTGATGGAAGTGGTCCCTAACATCACTTTCACTCAAGAGGACATGTTATTGAAACATAACAAACATGACAAGCCTCTTTATTACACTGGATATGTCGGCTCCATGGAGGTAGACCGAATTCATATAGATCCGGGATCGTCGATCAGCATTATCCCTCATAGTCTGCTATGACCGTTGAGGATTCCTACAAGCGAACTGGCTTACACTACCACTATAATCGTGGGCTTCAATACCAGGAAAAGCAAGCCATTGGGGAAGATTCGTCTGAGGATCTAGATTGGTGACCTTAGATCAGTGGCTACATGCTACGTCATTGATTCAGAGGTGTCTTACAATATTCTGTTGGGCAGACCATGGATTCACGATCATAATATTGTTCCTTCCACTCTACATCAATGCTTCAAATATGTAGACTCCCAAGGAATAGTGAAGACGGAGTTTGCTGATCTCAATCCATTCAAAGGAGTTGAGTCCTACTATTCTGATGCCATGTCGTACACCCAAGACTACATGAAGGAGATATCGGGCAAGACGGAGGAAAAATCCCACCAGGAGCCAGGAGAATCATCTGCTGAGCAACCTCTGTCAATCAAGGTGAAAGGGAGGACTACCCGTCCGAAAATCATGGAACCCATGGTTATCCACTTGGGCAAAACCAAATCGGGAGGAGGAAAGGATCCCTTAGTGATCACTCTGAACCAGAAGCCCCCACCTTTAGTCATCAACCTTAGGCGCAACACACAGCCGACTGATGTAAATACAACTGGGAATGGAGTTTCTGACGATAATAAAGATTCTCTTTTCCAGTACACTGATGCTCAATTTCCAAATCAGGAATCCTCCCCTCATAACGATATATAACCTATAGCACAAAAATTCTTGGAAGCTATAGACTCCTATCATCCGTATGTGTGAGAAGCAGCGTCAACATCTAATGTCATCACGACATATGGGCCACATGAAGATTCTATCTTTATTATCCCGCCTACTCGCAACAATCAGCATCCAATAGTCTTCGGTCGTATGCGGAACAGACCGATTGTACAAAAAGATTCTCATGAGTCTGATACTGGAAAAATGCAGGTTTACAGATATAGCCCATAGGCTTTGAAGATTATGCAAAATATGGGTTATGACTTGAAGTCGGAGCCAGGCCTCAACTATGGAAAAGGCAGGCGAATGCCGTTGCATGGTGGTCCCTACTATCAATGAACTTATTTCGGGTTAGGGTATACCACATCTCTTGCAACTTCGAACAACTCTGAGTCAAATGGGGAGACCATTTCCTCTTCTCAGGATGGTTTGTCGTCCTCCGACTCATATGATGATCTCGAACGAGTATTGTCAGTAAAAACGGTATTAACAGACTCTCTCGAAGCAGAGGAACAAGAATCTGAACCGTTTGAAGATAAATTCTGGGCACAGCAAATGGATACACAATGGGAACTCCGGTTTGAGCAGAGAGAACCATCCACTGAAGATAAAGTTATCCAAGTCGACGTTGGAGATAAAATTTTGCCAAAGCCGATATTTATCAGTAACAATCTTTCCGAAGAAGAAAAGGAAGAAATAATCCAGCTGATAAAAGAATATATCGATGTCTTTGCATGGAATTATGAGAATAGTTCAGACAAAGCATTAACATAACTTGCGTGGATGACACCTGCATGTGCCAAGGTCTGTTGAGCTGTCTTCACTTGGCCCTCAAACACATCATGAACTACCGATGTCTTGAGAAGCCTCTCCCTTGCCTGAGCGAGTTCAGCTTCTAATTCTAGAACCCTCGCTTCATTTTCCTCACGTTCGGCCCGGCACTTAGTTAGCTGAGGAATGAACTCCACCAAGACTGCTTGCTCTTTATCCATCTCTTGCTGCTGTCCCTGGATGGATTTATTTAGCAATTCTATCCGCTGAGCAAGTTCCGCAGTTAAGGAGTCATACTCAGCCTGAACTAGATCATCAATGCTGCCTCGAGATAGTTGCAAATATTCGTTAATAGGTTGTTCTAAACTATTAACTATTTGCTCCAGCGTATCAGCTCTTTCAGCGTCATTGAAATGTCTAATCGGCGCTATGGTGAGCTTGGAGGACGTCTTCAGAGCATCAAAGCTCAGGCTTTTCTCCAGCACCATGGATATCAGTTCTGTCAAAGTGCAGTAGAATATGCTAGTGTACTGTTCAACTAGCGCAGCAAAGATTGGATGCACACTGGGAGTGGCTGCAATACCGGTAAATCTCCCTTCAGGAACGACTGCAGAGGATATTGCCACAGTCGTTGCTTCAATAAATGGCACGACAAAAGAAGAGGCACCAACAATGGTCGAAGTTGCTGGCACGCTCGACGAAGGAGGCACAGTCGAGACAATGGGCTCATCCTCCACTGATATTGTTTGAACTGCTACTGGCGGGATGACATCCGAGAATGTTGCGGATGAAAGATCGGCAGCGTCAAAGCCTGATCCTTCAACGTCGGATACCGCCGTTTCATCTACTGGGTCCACCACAAAGTCAGAAGTTGTGTCAACTCCGCCCTCCCCCGAGATGTCTTCTCCTGCAAATAAGATAAGAAAAAGTTAATATCAATTTGATGTTAATTTTCCTGAAAGAAGTGTGAAGACAACATTTATCCATGGCCGATGGTATATATGTTGCATCTGCATCCTGTACATCTAAATCATTTCTTAATTATGCTAAGCAAGTTGTCATACCTGGAGAAGAGGGTGCACCAAATGACGTCTGAGGGTAATCATCCCATTCGTCACCTAGATCCACTCTTGGTTCATCGGGCGGAATCTTGCTGGAAATACTTACAGACGAAGGAGGGGTTATTCCCATTATTGGTCTGGATAAAGGTATAGTGATTATAAATACGCTCGAAGCACTACCAGTAACAGTGGTAGCAGCAGCCGCGAGCAAAGAATCTCCAGCACTGGCAGCCGGAATTATTGAGGTTCCCTCTCTAAAAGGCGAAGGAACTCTGATCAAAGAATCATCCCCAACAGGGGAAGCAACAGGCTCACTCCTAGAAGCCCCCTTGGTGGAAGCCCTTTTCGGACCCCTGACTGTCTTCTTCTTGCGGGGGGAAGGCTCTTTCAGAGTGGAAGCCTTTCGCTTATTTGAGATGACGAGAGGCTCTGAGGGCGGAGCTATTACGCCTCTCGGTATTATCAATAATAAATCGTCTGCCCCGGTATTGTCTTCACCTTCATCCGAGGAAACAGACGGTATCTCCTCCCTTCCAGTGGACTTCCGGGAAGGCATCCTGAAACTTCCATGCACATCGAAATCACGATGGAAGGTATTGATGGACGTATAAAACTGTGCGTACGAGTGAAGGATACGCAACTCCATGGAGAGATAAGTCGCGGGCACAGCAAAGAATGCTTTGGTACAACCCATGATGAAGTACCGCCATCCTCTGGCTCCATCGATAAGTCCACCTTTGAACTTGAAGCTGGTGATAGCATTCCCCACGTACAACTGGTCATACCCAAATTGCTTGGCGAACCAGCTAGGCAGATAGGGCTCCAAGTAGCAGTGGTCCTCACTTCTGTATAGCAGGTGGGAAGGTCTAATGCAGACCAACCAGTAAAAAGCTTCAGGAGAAAGAATAGTCTTTCCATGGCCCGCATCCTGAAGTTTAGTCCCCTGTTGATTGATATGTACAGGGGGGACGATGCAGAAGAGCTTCCAACCATGGGCAAAATTTAATTCTCGCCGGCAATCGATGACACTGGTCACATTCCATAGGGAATTCTTGTAATTCAACAAAAAATTATTTCTCGAACCGCCGGCAGCTCCGGGGAACATCACCCTGGTATTGTGAAGGATTAACCATCCCATCAGATATAGGAATGGTAACTCCACTCTGGGAAATCCTTCACGTTGGGTATCATCTGCAAGCAGCCCATCAGTAATGGCCCTCAGGCCAGCTTGTATCCGGCATACCATGGCAGGGAGTAGGCCCAGTCTTGCTCCAAACACCAAACGTACTACGGGCCATAAGGTGTTATGATGAATGCGATCCGTAGACGCGATGCCAGGCACTACCCATCGGCGTAACCAGATGGAAATGAAGCTAGCCAATTGAGCTTCCCTTGACAGAGGCTTACAACAATGCCTCATATAATTATAGGATTTAGTTCCTGCAGGATAAACCCCTATCTCCTCATCGAGAACATAATCTGAAGCCCCTGCGTCTTCAATGAGGCCATCGATCGTGTTGGCACTAAGCACGCTCAGGAGGTTCAAAGGCTTATCTCTGGTATCTACAACCTTGTCTGGCTTAGCATTTTTGGCCTAGTGGAAGAAGAGGTAGGATGCCCACTTGTTGATATGAGCCAAATCAGAGGGCTCTTTGTAGAAAGTGGTGCATGCAAGATAGTGGCACATCAGCTCCTGGTACATTGCCACTGCCTGAGGGTTTGTATCCCTCAGCTCCCTGTTTGTGGGGACGTACTCTTCATACAGAGTATCTCCCATTGGGAGCCTTGAAATCTCTGCCATCTCATGAAGGGCCAGGCCCAACTCCCCTAGCGGAGTGGCGAAAGTCCCAGTGAGCGAGTTATATCGCTCCATCAAGGCCAAGAACAAGTTGGGGTTAAGAGGTAGCCCAACACTGGTGGCACTCACAGCCGCAAACAAGCAAATGATTTCCAGTTCCGTCTGAAAATGCTTCAGGGCCCAGGCAGTTAAACTGGCCCATCGAAGATTCCCGGGGCTAAGCCACCCACTGGTCCGAGGATTAACCTTAGGGTACACTCCTCCCTGCCCCATGAAGTCGTTACAGAAAGTCGACATTTGAACCGGCTGGATCAGTGAAATGTCTTCACTCTGGACGCTGCCCGACAGTAATCCTATGAAAGGCATAACAGGGCCTGAAGGACTGCCCACAAAGAATCCTCGATTCGATCCTTTATTGTATGAGATCTTCCCTGGCCGTCCATGAAGATCTGGAGTCAGAGTCTACATCATCTTCCTAGGATGTGTGGCATGGAAGAATGTCGAGATAGGGTAATCTCTGGGCATCCTTGGCAGATACATGACTGTGCCATCCGCAGAAAATACCCAATCCTCCTTCTTGGGCTTCGTTTGGGACTACTGTCAATCATATCCCCGAATAAGAAAGCTGGTTTCTTATATTCAGTCCCATCTATGTATGTCAGGGGCTCCCCACTGATCATACTCAGCAGCATTCGTTCTCCTTGGGACGAGATCAGAGTTCCCCTTTCTTCAGGATACTGGATTCCGAAAATAGGGAATGTTGTCACGCCCCGATCTCCCGCAGGCAAATCGGCCGTTTCCGCTAGGCGGGAATCACCCTCGCTAGCGCTCCCGCGGAATGATCGCTTGACCCATCCGGGCGTGATGCCGCACGAGCGTGAACCGCGCCCGTGCAAGGCCGTGATTTATTGGCTGGCGGTAAGAGTTCTAAGCCACAGAGTCGCACAGATTGTCCGAGTGCAGCGGAGTCATGAACGCATAGGCGATCGGTAACAGGTTCACTGAGTCGACAATTATAGCGGAAGCATTGAAACACAAGTTGAAGTAAAGCAAGCTCTTTTATTGATATGAACAAGTATTACAGGCGGCGTATAGCCGATATTACAAGTCGCTCAAGCCTCTCTCTCTGAAACAGTAAAAGCGTGCCGAGTGGCTACAACTGTGGAATAATTGTACAGGCGATGTTCAGGCAAATTTGGGCTATGTTCACAATATTATGTCTTGTATATGTGCTTCAGTTTCGGACGCACCGTTGCAAGGCTTCAGAGGGAACTCCTGGCCTTAGCACGCACGTTGGGGGCATCCGCACCGAACGAGGTTTCCCTGCACCCTGCATACAACTGGTGGATTATCAGTACATTGAATGCACTGGTGGGGAAGCTACTCGCCCGCTCGACAAATCCAAACACGTAATACAGGTTCCGTGCACAACTATTAAGTTGTCTTTCTAATTGCCTTAGGATCAGTTTCATGCAAATATTGAATAGCCTAACTCGTGTGGCAGGGCGCCGTACGACATAAGAGGAAACACGGCGAGACTTACCAACTTACCATTTGTCCTTCTCTGTCCAAGGCAAATATTGTTAATTCAGGCACGGGCAAGTATAAACATTCAGGATCATAGCATATGCAAACATGAGGGTCGTTATTTTCATATCGTTCAGGTGTTCAGTTCATTGATGCTATGCAATAACTCGCACGCGGATAGCCGCTAAGCGAGGATGACTTATCTATATGACAAAAGTCGCTGGCATAGCCATTATGGACGGGTTATGGTCTCGGGACTAAGAATAATATGCAACGCAGGTGGCGAGCCCCGCTACATAACAATCCATCCGTGACTAACGACCATACAAACTCTTTCGCCCGGATCGGATCGGTCCCAGTATCCCGGTGACCATCCGCGAAAACCAAAAATTCTTGTGCACAGGTTGTCCGCGACATGCAGGTCAGGGTCTATCCAAATCCAAAGCTTGACATGATAATCATGGAACACACAAACTTATTCTGAACGAGCACATTGCTCCACGAGCTGGGATTCGAATAGTACAAACACGATCCTCATTCAGATGCACACTTGCCATGATTATCATTCAAGTATAATTCACATTCCATATCCATTCTTGCTTAATGCAATCCCCTGGTTCGGGGATTTGCCTTGGGTGACCTAACGGTCCCGGATACTTGCAGGTTCAAATGCACAGAAGGACTATTTGATAGTCTCCTGGCTAACAAGAATGCATGCACATACAATCACGTTAAACATCCGAAAGCAGGCAAGCACGCGTTCTAAGGAACATAAGCAGACACGATTGCTCGGACCCGAAGGTAAGCCGAGAGATAATACCGTTAGGGGACTTAGCATGCGAGGGTCTGAATACAGGCAGTATTTCAATTTCCATATTCTAGCATAAGCAATATGAGTTGGGATTATTCCCTTAGCTAGGTGCGTTTGATTTATTAGCATGCATGGGGTGAATCACCTAGCGACTAGCATAAATATTCTATATTTTATGTGTGCTGGCTAAGCAAAGACAAGTTCACCGTAGCCACCCACCTTAGCGATGATTCGCCTCGGTAGAGCGATACGTCAAGCAAGCCTCTGAAAGTCCAAGCCGGATTCCCGTAGGGACAAGTCTGGATATCCTTTGCTTCTCGTTTGAGGCAAAGCGGGTCGGGACAGCTGCACTATTGCCGTTTGAGACGGCAGTCCGCTAGAGCGGAACGGGGTGTTACATCCTACCCAACTCAGAAAAAGTCTCGTCCTTGAGACTTACTGAGGACAAGCAGTAATCTAGGGTTGAGACAATCCTAGACAAGTCGTTGTACTTGTTTTATTTGGATCTTCACTTGCACAAGCGTCGAAATCAGCATATCGCTTAGACTGGATCGTGCGCACTTTCGAAGGACCCCTCTAGCGTGAACACGTCAACCAGCTTAGTGATAGCGAAGTCTCAGCACTCGAGTTCCACCTTTTCTTAAGTCTTGGATGGTGCACTAGTTCAAGGCGTCCCTCGAATAGATGCATTCAACCAAACTTAGGGTTAGTGAAAATCGGACAAGCTACTAGCGATACTCTCAAGGGTTCGCACAGGTTGGCACAAAGGCCACTCGCAGCATACAACCAGACAAGCAATCATATCATTCAAAAGGCATTTTGAAAGTATTTAGACTTATTTTTGGAACATCCCATCGAGGCATTGAGAGAGAGCGTGCACATAACCCACGAACGAGCTTTCGAAACAGTGATATCGAATCGAAGTCCAAAGGCGTAGAAGCCAGGCTCTGATACCACTATGTCACGCCCCGATCTTCCGCAGGCAAATCGGCCTTTTTTGCTAGGCGGGAATCACCCTCGCCAGCGCTCCCGCGGAACGATCGCTTGACCCATCCGGGCGTGATGCCGCACGAGCGTGAACCGCGCCCGTGCAAGGCCGTGATTCATTGGCTGGCGGTAAGAGTTCTAAGCCACAGAGTCGCACAGATTGTCCGAGTGCAGCAGAGTCATGAACGCATAGGCGATCGGTAACAGGTTCACTGAGTCGACAATTATAGCGGAAGCATTGAAACACAAGTTGAAGTAAAGCAAGCTTTTTATTGATATGAACAAGTATTACAGGCGGCGTATAGCCGAGATTACAAGTCGCTCAAGCCTCTCTCTCTGAAACAGTAAAAGCGTGCCGAGTGGCTACAACTGTGGAATAATTGTACAGGCGATGTTCAGGAGAGTTCGGGCTATGTTCACAACATTATGTCTTGTATATGTGCTTCAGTTCTGGACACACCGTTGCAAGGCTTCAGAGGAAACTCCTGGCCTTAGCACGCACGTTGGGGGCATCCGCACCGAACGAGGTTTCCCTGCACCCTGCATACAACTGGTGGATTATCAGTACATTGAATGCACTGGTGGGGAAGCTACTCGCCCGCTCGACAAATCCAAACACGTAATACAGGTTCCGTGCACAACTATTAAGTTGTCTTTCTAATTGCCTTAGGATCAGTTTCATGCAAATATTGAATAGCCTAACTCGTGTGGCAGGGCGCCGTACGACATAAGAGGAAATACGGCGAGACTTACCAACTTACCATTTGTCCTTCTCTGTCCAAGGCAAATATTGTTAATTCAGGCACGGGCAAGTATAAACATTCAGGAGCATAGCATATGCAAACATGAGGGTCGTTATTTTCATATCGTTCAGGTGTTCAGTTCATTGATGCTATGCAATGACTCGCACGCGGATAGCCGCTAAGCGAGGATGACTTATCTATATGACAAAAGTCGCTGGCATAGCCATTATGGACAGGTTATGGTCTCTGGACTAAGAATGATATGCAACGCAGGTGGCGAGCCCCGCTACATAACAATCCATCCGTGACTAACGACCATACAAACTCTTCCGCCCGGATCGGATCGATCCCAGTGTCCCGGTGACCGTCCGCGGAAGCCAAAAATCCTTGTGCACAGGTTGTCCGCGACATGCAGGTCAGGGTCTATCCAAATCCAAAGCTTGACATGATAATCATGGAACACACAAACTTATTCTGAACGAGCACATTGCTCCACGAGCTGGGATTCGAACAGTACAAACACGATCCTCGTTCAGATGCATACTTGCCATGATTATCATTCAAGTATAATTCATATTCCATATCCATTCTTGCTTAATGCAATCCCCTGGTTCGGGGATTTGCCTTGGGTGACCTAACGGTCCCGGATACTTGCAGGTTCAAATGCACAGAAGGACTATTTGATAGTCTCCTAGCTAACAAGAATGCATGCACATACAATCATGTTAAACATCCGAAAGCAGGCAAGCACGCGTTCTAAGGAACATAAGCAGACACGGTTGCTCGGACCCGAAGGTAAGCCGAGAGATAATACCGTTAGGGGACTTAGCATGCGAGGGTCTGAATACAGGCAGTATTTCAATTTCCATGTTCTATCATAAGCAATATGAGTTGGGATTATTCCCTTAGCTAGGTGCGTTAGATTTATTAGCATGCATGGGGTGAATTACCTAGCGACTAGCATAAATATTCCAAATTTTATGTGTGCTGGCTAAGCAAAGACAAGTTCACCGTAGCCACCCACCTTAGCGATGATTCGCCTCGGTAGAGCGATACGTCAAGCGAGCCTCTGAAAGTCCAAGCCGAATTCCCGTAGGGACAAGTCTGGATATCCTTTGCTTCTCGTTTGAGGTAAAGCGGGTCGGGACAGCTGCACTATTGCCGTTTGAGACGGCAGTCCGCTAGAGCGGAACGGGGTGTTACAAATGTTACATGGGACAAGTCCTCTAGATAATTGGAGTTCAGCATTCCAACAGCAGAGCCCATCACTTCAGCCAAAAGAGGGATCTGCAAGTCCACTGCAAAATGCAAGAAAACAAGTCAGTTTTTACGCTAGACGCTACACTCTTGCAATATACGCCAAAGACTAACAGTCTGAGCTTTTACGCCAGACTGCAAAAACTTGAGTCTTACGCTGGAATCTATCTCCAGTACGTAAAAATCAAGGTTGGCAGTATACGCCTAAATCTAACAGTCTGAGCTTTTATGCCAGACTGCCAAAATTGGAGTTTTTCATGCTAGAATTTTCATCCAACGCGTAAAACTCAAAGTTTGGAGTATACGCCAAATTTTGACAGTCTGAGCTTTTACGCCGGACTGCAAAAATATGGAGTTTTTACGCTGACACATTAGGAATGTGGGCCTAATGATAAGATATCTCTGTGCATCATCTTCCTCGAAAAGGCTCGCAGTACAGAAGATGACCTTGCGCGTTCACGTACAACGTGTGCGAAGAGTTTTTCTCTTCTCGAAGTCTTTACCTGTGATACCCGGGGCGCAGCTCGTCGGAGGAGCACTTCGTTCAGATCGGGGCTCGCTCAGCCTAATGGGGGTTGCTCGTGCTTGAGCAGAGGAACGAGAAGAAGAGGCGACTTTCTTTCCCTTAACGGTGGAAGTCTGTTTCGGGGCCATGGCTAAACTCAGAGTTCTCAGAGAAGAGACGAAGACAAAAAGTTCTCAAAGAGACGAAGAGTTTTTTGCAAAGACAGGTGAAAGGTTTCTCTCTCAAGACCTTGGGCTATTTTTAGAGTTCGGATAACTCTTCGAATCCCTAACCAAAATCTGATATTTAATATTCGATTATGATTGGGGACCATGTCAACCTATCATTTGAAAAAAGAAGACGAACAGACATACTGCATAAGCAGATCCATGCTATACGCTCAGGAGCTTTTACGCTCAGTAGCTAAAAATCTACGACCTTACGCCCAGGAGCTTTTATGCTCAGAAGCTATAGACCTAAGATGTTACTCTCAGGAGATTTTATGCTCAGAGGCTACAAATCTATGATCTTACGCTCAGAAGCTTTTACGCTCAGAGGCTACAGATCTACGATTTTACGCTCAGAGGCTACAGATCTACGATTTTACGCTCAGAAGCTACAAATCTATGGTTTTACGCTTAGAGGCTACAGATCTACGATTCTACGCTCAGAAGATACAGGTGCTACGGATCTATGATTTTTCGCATATCTTAAAACTACGCAGGACAACGTACGCGTATATCTGGACAATTTGGGTCTTACACTCGAGAAGGCCAGTTGCAAGGGTTTACGTAGAAAATGCTCCTTTTGGCTACAAAATATTCCAAGTGTCTGAAACGCACAGAGGTCAACATTTGAAGATGACTCTTCTTCTTGGGCCATTGGAAGTTTATTCGAAGTCTGGCCAGGATCTCTTACATCTAAAGTTCAAGGATGGCATGTTCGGCAGACATTTCTCGCCCTATTTCGAAGGATTTTTGGGGAAACCATTCTTGAAGATGATGTTCTGAACAGAAAGGCTTTGCATCAGAGAAGTGACAGTTCAGAATTTTTATGCGACTCATCGTCCAAAAATAGCATGACAGTTGGATCTTCAAGACAACTTAAATGCTAAAGAGCTTTTTACGCATCTTCTGTTACGCGTAAAAGTCGGGACTTGATCGGATAATCGTTTATCAGAGTCAGCGTAAAATTATTCAGACATGTCGAAGTTGCACACAACAAATATGGCGAATCAGCAAGGCGTAAAAGAAGACAAGTCTATTAATCATGATTACATATGATGGAAATCCAGTTTACAAAGGATTTTTCATTTTTCATGGTTACATATGAGGGAAATCCTTTTTCTATAAAGGGTTTCTTATTTTTATTTAAGATCACGCCGAGAATCTGTTGTGCCAGGTTCTCATATTGGTGTAGATCTTTTATTCTTCTTCTACGGTACTTCATCAGCTTCTACAGCCGATGAAAAAGAAAATGATTAATGGCGGGAGGATACAGAATTGGGCATGTATCAATTATTCAATCCCATCCTCTATGCGCCATAGCAGCCACGCCATAGAATTGTGTTAGGGATTCGGACCCAACATAATACTGGAAGACAGGGCCAAACTGCCCACCTCCGTCCAGCTTCATGATGGAAAAAAATACAACTAGCATAATGTGTGGTCGAATGAGACCCTTTCTCTCTCCTAGACGAATCGCCATATGAAATTATTGATTATCCCGAGCAAAGGAAGCTATGATATCCTTTCATGATCCATCGTCACAGAGGACATTTGCTCGAAGATGCCTCCTTCTACGGCTCCTTACAAGCTGGAAGAACATGATCATCTTCTTCCTCAGGTCAGTCCAATGGATCTCGGCAACCATCTCTTTTGGTGAAGGAAGTGTGGAAAAACAGGTTCACTCGCTTGCCTTTATATAGGCAGAAGAGAACATACCAAATCCCAACAAATTCCTAAAAATTTGCCGAGAAATCAGCCTCGCAGAACGAGTCAAATTTGACCGTTTCATGCTTCATTCAAAGTATTTCAAATTACGAGGAATTTGAAAACTTTGAAGGGGGTCTTGTAGAAGCATAAAAAATATGCTGGAGAATTATACGCGTAAAAAGCCCCAACATGCATGAAGCCCGCGTACAGCAGAGCTTCAGCGCTATATAGCGTAAAACAGAGCTCTAAAACAAACCGCGTAAAACAGTACTTCCAGACTGTTTTGGCATAAAAAGGTTGCTACATCGCCACTTCGGCGTAAATTATGTCTGCTTTTAATTCAATGTGAAGTTGTACGAGGAACTCTTCGTATTCCTCGAATGAACCTATCAGACAAAACAGTGAACCTGACTCCTGACAAAGAGTACTGCAAGACGATCAAGACGACGGTTGTAATGATGATTTTGCACAGAGACCCAGGCTGTCGTTTAGTGACATAATCCTTGATATAAGACATTGTTTACGCAGTCAAGGAATATGCTGCCTATTCTACACAGGCAGACATGAGCTTTTACGCTCAAGATGAGACGAAATCAGACGCCACGTCAAAAGCTGTTCTTCGTACAGAACTCGAGGCACGTCTCTGCAGTTAATGCGCGAGATGGGGGCAGATCTCTGCATTTAATGCACGAGATTTGGTTCTATTTTTAATGACTGGAAGAGCTAAAATTAGGGCTAATATGTCCACATCACCATCCCTGCACTTTACGCCAACCAGGCTATTTTCAACTATAGGAGTACGCCATATGCTATCTCCTCGAAATACGCCAACCAGGCTATTTTCTACTATAAGAGTACGCCGTATGCTATCTCCTCGAAATACACCAACCAGGCTATTTTCAACTATAGGAGTACGCCGTATGCTGTCTCCTAGAAATACGCCAACCAAGCTATCTTCAACCATAGGAGTACGTCGTATGCTATCTCCTCGAAGTACGCCAACTCAGGCTATATTTGCAAAGGTGCATGATAAGGCTATTTGGCCCAGAATACGCTCAAGACCTCAGTCAATGAAGGATAATTGGCTAGTTTACGCTGGTTACCTACCTGTACAGCATCAAGCTTTACACAGAATTTGGCTTTTACTCCATCAAGACAGCTACTTGGCTTTTACGCCAACCAGACAGCTACTCGTCTTTTACGCCAATCAGACAGCTACTTGGCTTCTACGCCAACAAGACAGCTATTTGGCTTCTACGCCAACAAGGTAACTATTGGGTTTTTACGCCAACCAGACAGTTACTTGGCTTTTATGCCAACCATCTCTACGCGAGGGGCAGTTACTTACGTGGCTTTCATGACGTAATCTTTGAAGCAGTTATACGCATTACCTCATAATAAGACACGCGTCACATGCAGATTCAGGAGATCATTCAGACGTGGGTAGCAGTTATCATAATCGTCGCGTAAAGAGCGCAACTCTCAACGTTGTTTGGTTTCTATGCCGACTAGTCAGTTACTGTGACTGAGCTCTATAAATAGAGACCCCTAGTCACAGAAGAAAAAGGTCGGCAGGTCGGGTAGTCATAGTCGGAAGAGAGGTCAAGATCGAACAGGATCAGAGAGATCAGAAAGAGAGCTCATACAGAGAGTGTTGATTGACAACTTTAGCAACGGGAGTTCAATCCCTCTTGTAGTCTTTGAAGCTCCTTCTTCTTCTACAGCACTTCTTCGTCATCATGTGGTCCAAGGGACAAAGTGATCGACCGCAGATCAGACTCCTATAGCAATATTTCTTTAAAATTATTTTTGTTGTACTTAACATCCTCGTATAGGATTAATTGTACTTCTTTTTCTTGTTTATAAACAAAGAAAGGGTTTCGTATAAACCCAGTTTTATTTCTTTCGTTTATCATCAAACACAGTTGGCACGGGTCAAATGTGTAGTGCGAGGAGTGAAACCTTAAAGGGGCATATCGAGCGACATAATCTATGGGTGTGCAGTGTAAACAAGTTGAAGCAGTACACTACGAAGGGTCCATAATGATATACTCGAGGCATAGCGGGGTCTACTTGCACGAAGCAAAGGTAGCATGCGAGGGTCAGATTATAAGCCAAGTTTTATTTTCATGTTCTAACACAAGCAATACAAGTTATGATTATTCCCTTAGCTAGGTACGTTGTATTCTTTATTAGCATACAGGGGGTGATTTATCTAACGACTTGCATGTATTGTCCATAATTTATGTGTTCTGGCTAAGCAAAGACAAGTTTATCGTAGCCACCCATCTTAGCGATGATTCGCCTCGGTCGAGCGCTACTCCGAGCGAGCCTTTAAAAGTCTAAGTTTGAACTCCTGAAAGGCCAAGTCTGGAATCCTTTGCCTCAAACGAGTCTTCTCGTTGAGCAAAGCGGGTCGGGTCGTTGCACTTATGCCGTTTGAATCAGTTTTCTGCTTGAACGGAAAGGGTCATTACATTATACACCAATCAGAAAAAGTCTCGTCCTCGAGACTTCCTTAGTGCAAACCGTTATATCGCAACTATCAAATCTATCTCAAGTATAGCAATCGGTACTACTAGATTCGTTCAAACATAATTTCCTACTCGTTCCTTATACCGTGTTGCATGTATGCTGGGTCGGTCTCATTGAATGACTCTATCATTCAATTCAAGCTTTGACTCGGTCTCTACTATGCCTTAGCGCAGAACATATATCTCTTAATACGGGGTACATTATGATCCATCTTGAATAATAATTTAAGGCTGAGGCAAACATATCCAAGTCGTTATAGTCGTCTATAGGAATCTAACATATTCACTTGCACTAACATTCGAGATCAGCATATCGTTAGTCTGGATTGTGCATATATTCAAAGCGTCCCTCAAACACATGCATGTCAACCAACTTAGCGATAGCGAAGTCTTTGCACTCATTTTCAATATATCATCAAGTCTTGGATCGTACACACGTTCAAGGCGTCCCTCAAGCATATACATTCAACCAAACTTAGAGATAGTAACTTCGGATAAGCTACTTGCAAAAATGTCAAGGGTTCTCGTCTTATGAATTACAATGATATCTCTAACAAGATCAATAAAATTTTATGTTATTTCCAATCTGACTCAAATCAAGTATTGCACTACTGTTAAGCACGATCTATCCGATCAACCGACTAGCGTCAATGTCCTATCGTATATTCTGTTTGTGTCAAACATGGAACATACTTACCATTCAAAGTCTAACTCTAAGTCTTGTTGCCCCAGTTCTGTGGCTTGTTCAAGCAATATGCTAAGGTCGATCACCTAAGTTCTTTCACTCGGCACAGGGTCGTCTGCTTAATTACTAGGTCAGCTCACAAGGTCATAGGTACAAGTTTAAGCACACGATTCATCGTGCAAATTCGTCCTACGATGCTCGCCCAAATTCCTAAGGTCAAACCATTGTTCATTTTACACGGGATATTCTACCCAAGCTCGTTTCACTCATATTTCTAAACATCGAGCACAGATCATTCTACTCACATTAACACGTTCGTTGCATATGGTTCGAGTCCATTCAATCAAATCCATGATATATCCAAGTTGCATGACAAGCCTAGCAATTCATATAGTCTATCTACTTAAGCATGTTTGATAGTACCCATATATCTATTCTGAGTCTAGACCACCAAACCATGATTCAATTCTAAATCTTTGATCTCAATCATATCTCTAAGTCGTCCACAAGATTCATGTATCCATTCACGAAACCTCAAGCATGACTTACTCCAGGTTCTAGACTAACTTATCCTTGAAACACTTCTGAATCTCTTGTATTTCCAAATTTGTCTTATCGTGTCGAACCAAAAGTCAAGACGATCCATCAGTTGTCACGCTCCATAATCTATGGGCAATATAATCTATGGGCGTGCAGTGAAAACAAGTTAAAGCAGTGCACTACGAATGGTCCATAATGATCTACTCGAGGCATAGAGGGGTCTACTTGCACTAAGCAATGCTAGCATGCAAGGGTCTGATTATAATCCAAGTTTTATTTCCATGTTCTAACACAAGCAATACAAGTTGGGATTATTCCCTTAGCTAGGTGCTTTGTATTCTTTATTAGCATGTAGGGGGTGATTCACCAGCGACTAGCATGTATCGTCCATATTTTAAGTGTGCTAGCTAAGCAAAAACAAGTTCATCACAGCCACCCACCTTAGCGATGATTCGCCTCAGTCGAGCGATACTCCGAGCGAGGCTTTGAAAGTCTAAGTCTGAACTCCTGAAGGGCCAAGTCTGGAATCCTTTACCTCAAACGAGTCTTCTCGCAGAGCAAAGCGGGTCGGGTCGTTGCACTTGTTAGATTTGATTTATTGCTTAAGAGTTGTGATTTTGTGCTTCTTGATTGCTAGAGTTTTTGATTGAGGATGGTGAGGGATGAGGACTATCGCTGCTCTGGATATCAAAAGTTTTTCCTTAAAACTTTGAGGACAAAACTTTTTCTTGGTGGGTAAGTATGTAGTGCCCCGCTCCGCGTTGGCATTATGTACAAGAGATATCGGTTTGCTGACTCAAAAATAAAATCTTCTTGAAGAGATCCTTGTTGAACCAGAAGATGACTGATCTAGGTGAGTGGGCAGAACTTCATTCTCTGATTCTTGTACGCCTTAATAATAAATCCGAGTTTTTGGAATGCTTATTTGCTTGATAAGATAACGATAGCATGAAAATGATAGAACAAGAACCTGCATACTTAGATAGAACTTGAATGCTTGTCCAAAGAAGAACCTTGCCATGCCAATAAGAAGAGTAAGAGATTGCTTGAACATATTTTCTTATCGCTTGTGTATTGATAGAACTACTTCATGCTTGAACTTGATCAGAGAGATGGTGGCTAGTCCGCACAGAGATAGAAGAGATGGATAGATAGTCTGCTTGATCTTGATCATCTGCATCATAGAGTTTATCTGATAGTGTTTTATGCATTCGCATTGGTCGGACAATGGCTATTAGTGCAGAGCTAAACCTTGGTCCCGGCTGCTATTTTGAGCATATTTTAGTGAAGAGCAACCATGAGTCACAGCTGCTAATAGCATCAGATAAAAAGTTATTAGTTAGTTGGATTACCGCTACTGATCCTGAGTTTCTAGGGGACCGAAATCATATAGATAGTTCATTGTGTTTGCTTGATAGAAGGATAATTTCTAAATGGTGCATTGTCCCTAGAGTCTTTGAGTATAGCTCATGAGACACGCTACACACACCTTGATAGTAGAATAATCGGCTTGTCTTATATGCTTGAATAAATCGAACCTGAACTCTGATTTCAAAGATGTTTCCAAAAGAAGTAATATGACTCTATTCCCATACTGCATGTAACGAACCTTGGTAAAACTAAAAAGATCACTAGTAATATAATATTTTATAACATAATTACTTAGTGTTGGTTCACTACTAGAAAAAGCGGGATTAGCGACGTATTTTAGCGACTCCAAGTAAAAACGTCGCTAAATTAGCGACTCCGTAAAATCGTCGCTAGACGTCGCTAAATGGCGTCATTTAGCAACGTTTAGCCACTTTTATTAAGATTTTAAAAGATTAGTTGCTATAAGTTCAATTAAGGTCGCTAAACGTCGCTAATATATCTGATTTAGCGACGTTTAGCGTCGTAATTAGCGACGTATCTATCAAAAATATTTAGTAATGTATTTAGCGACGTCTTTGATGCCGCTAATTTTTATTTTAGCGACATTTTTATTTGACGTCGCTAAACGTCGCTAAATTTTGGTTAATTAGGTCTCAGTTTTCTTTCCCCATCTGTCGAAAAATTTAAAACTTTTCGATTTCCCCCGCCCCCCCCCTCTCCGGCGACCGGCTCTCCACGGCTGCGGCTACTCCGGCATCCCCCTCCTCCTCCTCGAGCTCTAGGTAATCTCTCTCTCTCTCTCTCTCTCTCATGTGACACTGACACAAGACACACTTGACAGACATGACACACGCACACAGACATAACACACGCATACAGACACTGACAACACACACGACACACACACACAGACGCAGACACACACGCACACATACATACACACACTCACACAGACACTGACACTGACACTGCCACAGGCACAGGCACGACACACATACATACACACTGACACACACATAATATTTGATCTATTGGATGTGTCCATGCGAATTGAGGGTTGGTGTCATGGTAGTGTGGTGTATGGAGGATGTATCCTAGAGTATCTTGGTATTGCACACCAAATATTTGTGAATTGGACTAGTGGTTGTGTGTGTGTGTCTATTTATGCCTTAGAGTATCATATGATATGTATATGTAAATTGGTGTATTATCTATTTGCATATGAGAGAGTGTATGCATATATAGGTGTATCTCGATATATATATGTATAGATTAGTATATAGCTACTGTTATCTGTGTTGGTGTTCATAGTGTCTTCTAGCTGTGCTTGATGTGGGAGAGGGTAGAAGAGTCGAGTTGTGTGTGGGTGTCACTACTGAACTATGAGGCTTCAGGAACAGAACTCAATTCAGTTTGGCCTAGTGCATTAGGCAAGCTGGCAATGTGTTGCAGTGGTGTCGGGTTGGCACTGTGAGGAGGGGATTGGTTCCTGTCATCTTCTGCAGTGGGAGAGTGTTGGTGCACACTTGAGCAGCATCAAACACATGCATGCTTGAGCAATGGCAAGGCAGCAACAAGCACTGCTGCGAGCCATGGCAGTAGCTAAGGGCAGTTGGAAACAACTAAGTGAAGGGAAGATTTAGCCACTGCAGAATAAGTGCAAAGTATCAAAGGTTGCAGACTTAGTTAGGGTCTGCAGGCATGTGTTTGGGTTAAGGTATAGACAAGTATCGGGTAGGTGTTCACCGGTCACTTGTTGCATGCCAATACAACCCTTAACTGGGTTGTAGTCCAGTGAGCAAGTATAAGGATGAAGTGCAAGGTGCCAGGCCAAGGGTAAGAGGCTCTCAGTGTGGATAGTAAAGTACTTAATTTTAAAGCAGAATATCCTAATACGATCTAGAAGACATAGTGTAGCAAGGTATTAACCTAGTATTAACTAGTATAAACTAGTATGGATCTAGAAGTGACTTAGAAACATCACCATGAACTAGTTAACCATGTTTATCATTTCAAGGGCTCTTGGACTTTGATAAATGAAAGTATGTATTATATCAGTTATGAAATAAAAGTATTGCTTATTTTAGACTTTGATAAATGGTCAGTTGTTTTGAATATTGCTTATTTTAGACTTTGATAAATGAAAGTATGTATTATATCAGTTATGATTTTTATAGTACGGTTAAGTTATGAAGTTAGGTGATAAACCACTGTATGTAATAATTTATATGATACATACTGTCATTTTTGTAGAAGTATCTAGAAATGGATATGAATTACTATCTGCGTCATTGTTCGTGGATGTACAACCGTCATTCTGATGACATGTGCGGTGTGCGGGATGAATTCATTGAGGGTGTACAGCAGTTCCTGCAGTTCGCCAAGGCTTTCCCTCAGTACATAGACGGTACCAAAATTAAGTGACCGTGTGTAAGATATCACAACAGGAAATATCATCCAGAAGTGGAAGTTACATATCATTTATACTCGAAGGGATTCATGCCGAATTACTATCAGTGGACCGCGCACGGAGAACTTGTATCTCTAGCATCGGAGTCGGAGCCTTATGTGGAGCCGTATATGGATGTCCACGACTACGATGCTTACGACGACGGGTTGGTGAACATGGTTTATGATGCGGCAGGGCCTAGTTTCAATCCGGACAATTATGATGCGGCGGGACCTAGTTTCAATCCGGACAATTATGATGCAGCTGAGGAGGCACCGAATGCCGATACTGCAAAGTTTATGGAGTTGCTGGAGAATGCAAGGACTCTGCTATATCCTGGTTGTGAGGATCATTCACCGTTAGAGGTGGTTACAAGATTATTGAGCATCAAGTCCGATTTTAACATGTCGCAAGAATGCAATCATCGACTACTCGATTTGATTATAGAGATCTTGCCCGAGGGTGCAAAGTTGCCTAAAGACTTCTATCGATCGAAGAGGATGGTGAGATCGCTTTGGATGGGATACGAGAAAATCGATGCATGTCGCAACGGGTACATGTTGTACTACAAAGACGACAAGGATGAAGATGCATGCAGATTCTGTGGTACTGATCGCTACAAGGCCACTGTTAGAGGAAAGTCTGTCGGTGCAAGGAAGCCTACCGATTCGATGCACTACTTGCCTTTGACGCCGCGGTTGCAGCGGTTGTTTATGGTTAAGGAGATTGCAGAAAACATGAGTTGGCACAGGCGAAAACAGATCGAAGGAGTATTGGATCATCCATCCGATGGAGAAGCATTGAAGCACTTTGATCGAGAGTATCCACATTTTGCCGAGGAAGTGCGTAATGTCCGATTGGGGCTCTCCTCTGACGGTTTTACCCCATTCGGACTTTCGGGCTCCCAGTATTCGTGTTGGCCTGTGATCGTCACTTCGTACAATCTACCGCCTTGGATGTTCATGAAGACTCCGTATATGTTCCTAATCGTTATTATCCCAGGTCCGAATAATCCGAAGAGGAACATCGATGTGTATTTACAGCCTTTGATAGATGAGTTGAATCAGCTGTGGGAAGTAGGTGCCAACACGTACGATGTTTCTAAAAAGCATAATTTTCAGATGAGGGCAGCACTTATGTGGACTATCAACGACTTTCCGGCCTATGGAATGTTATCGGGATGGAGCACCCATGGTCGTCTCTCATGTCCGTATTGCATGGACCGTACTCAGGCTTTTCGTTTGAAACACGGAGGCAAATCGTGCTTCTTTGATTGTTATCGACAATTTTTGCCGAAGGATCATCCGTACCAGAGGAACCAGAATACTTTTCGTGTAGGAGTTGTGAAGAAGGCCAATCCACCGCCAAGGTGGCCCGGATGCACGATATGGGAAGAGGTAAAAGATTTACCAAGTGCTATCGAAGAGCCTGCTAAGGGGTACAAGTGTGACGGATTTGGTCGCACCCATAACTGGACAAAGAGGAGTATATTCTGGGATCTGCCATATTGGAGCACCAATCTGATCAGACATAACCTTGATGTCATGCATATCGAGAAGAATATGTTTGATAACATAATTAATACTGTAATGGAGGTAAAGGGGAAGACGAAAGATAATCCGAAGGCCAGGTTGGACTTAGAAGAAATATATAGACGTCATGCATTGTATTTGATAGAGGAGGGGAATGGAAAGTTAAAGCAACCTAAGTTAGTTTTCTCACTGGAGAAAGAGGATAAAGGTAGACTTTGTAGGTGGATTCAGGGTCTAAAGTTTTCAGAGGGGTACGTGTCGAACATGAAAAGATGCATCGACCTCAAAAAGAACAAACTGGTGGGCATGAAGAGCCACGATTGTCACGTATTCATGGAGAGGTTAATTCCGATTGCATTTCAAAAATTCTTACCGCAGGTCGTCTGGGACCCATTGACAGAGCTGAGCATATTCTTCAGAGATCTTTGTTGTACTAAGTTGCTCGTCGATCGCCTAGGAAAGCAAGAGAAGGACATTGCGGTAACACTATGTAAGCTCGAGAAGGTGTTTCCTCCTGGATTCTTTGACTCTATGGAGCATTTGCCAATTCATCTTTCCTATGAGGCACGTGTTGGTGGTCCTGTCGGTTATCGGTGGATGTACCCCTTCGAGCGGCATCTGAATCACCTAAAGAGAAAGGTGAAAAACAAGGCACGGGTTGAGGGCTCTATTTGTGAAGCTTATGTTCTCGAGGAGATTATAAACTTTTGCTCGACGTATTTCAAACCGTAAGTTGCTACTAATAGGACAAAGCTCCGAGAAACGATGACGCATATCAGGAATCTAATGATGCAATACTCAAAGTATTCAATATGTCCGGAAAGCCTTCGGGAAAAATAAAGAAGAGATATTTGAATGACGATGAGCTAAGGGCTGCTCAATTGTATATATTACTCAATTGCGACGAGGATGAAGTGGAGAAGCTAGAGGGGTAAGTAATTAATACGTCCACGTTTACATCATTTTAATGTAATAGTATAAGATACTATTATGTTACTAATCAGCAGTTGCTTCATTGTTTTTCAGCACATATAATGATGAGTTGAGGTCGGTTAGACCCTACATAACAGACGAAGAAGTAGAACAAGATATGAGATACCATTTTCCTTCTTGGTTGAGCACATATGTAAGATGCTTGGTAATTACTTTTTATTTCTGCACATGCAAAACAAATAACTTACTATCGCTACTTTGGTATTTAGGTCGATCGTCTAATAACACCCGAGACTGAATCTATTAGAACTCTAGCCAAGGGACCAATTACTGCCGTAAAAATATGGCCAAGTTTCTGTGTGAATGGGTTCAGGTTCAAGTCAACAAATGCTCCTATCAGAGACAGCTTTCTGGATCTTGATTCCATGAAAAGGAAGACGAAGTAGATGAAAGTGAAGACGAGGAAGAGGAAGAGGAGGACGAGGAAGGCGAACAAGATAAATTTTCTGAAGATGATTGAAAATAAAATATATTGCATGTAGAATGTAACTATATTTTGACTGTAGAATATAGATCAAGGTTGGAAAATTGACGAAGTAGATGTACCCATTAACGAATATATGTATTATATTTTGACTGTAGAATGTTTTGAGATATGCATCATATTTTGACTGTAGAATGTACTATATATTTGTGTTTCTCTATATTCATCATATGTTGTTATCAGATATGACAGGACGACGCGGAGGATTCGGCAGGTCCCGAGGTAGATAGAGTGCTCCTCCGGTACTGCCTACTGTTGGTTCCGGTTCATCGTCGTCCAGTACTCCAGTATATCGATCACTCACATCTCCGACTGTTGGGACGAGTAGTTCCTGGCGTGATAGTACACCCTCGTCCAGCGTTCCTCCTACTGACGGAACCATGGGGACAAATGAGCATGTCGAGGAGGTCGTGCCCACATTGTCCCAGCATCAGCAAGATCCTCCATGCGCACCTCCGGAGGAGACGAGGACAGAGATTTAGGCCGACGGTACAAAGTAAGTCAATTAGATAGTTTAGTATATATTTGTGTTTCTCTTTATTCATCGTATATTGACTTTTTCAGTATTCTAAATTATTATCTCTGTATATATATCGTCCATCATCGGTTCAGAGATGCCTGGGCCAATT
Source organism: Iris macrosiphon (assembly GCA_036927795.1). Classification (NCBI taxonomy): domain Eukaryota; kingdom Viridiplantae; phylum Streptophyta; class Magnoliopsida; order Asparagales; family Iridaceae; genus Iris; species Iris macrosiphon. The sequence continues at coordinate 101,177,263 of JAYESA010000020.1, read as the reverse complement.
TCTGAGGAACAACTACGGTGGCCCTTGGATCAACTACTCTGAGGCTCCAGAGGAGAGGAAGGCGTTCTGGTTTGCGTAATTCCAGGTAAAAGTATATTAAATAAATCCTCTAATTTATGCATATTATTTGTGATGCTAACTTACTAAATTATTTATTGTAGCAAACGTATTTTTATCCTCCGCACCGGGCCGAGTTGATCGAGCGGCTCTTTTCTACCGTTGCCGCCAAGCTTATCCGAGATGCTCTAGATGACCAGAAGGCTCATGATCGTGCTGGAAAACCGATCCAAGGTTGGATCATGCCTGAGCAGTGGACTGCGATGAGGGCTAGATTTGACGATCCGAGCTACAAGGAAAGGTCTAAGAAGGCCAAGGCGGCTAGGCAGAATGCTGCCAAGTGGTGTGGTGGCTCGATTCCGATGACGGAACATTTCTGTCGTCTGGTATATTTTTTCTTTTAAAATATATTATTTTAATATAAGTACCATAAAATGGTACTTGGAAAAAATGTTTAAGTTTAGTAATAAATAATATATTTTTAACAGGTACAGAGGGGTGAGGATGCAAACATGGTGACCGTCTTCTTGTCCACCCATCGCAAGGACGAAAATCTCATTGATGAGAGGGCCTCACAGACCTATGTAATTATTACTTTACTTTGTGTTAATTTTAATATAACTTAGGCAATTATCGAGTTTCTAAACCTTTCTAGGCCGAGTATCTTAGGCTGCGTGAGCGGACGACTGCTAGTGCACCTACACCTGGAGAGGCTGGTACTTCGTCACAGCCCGCTCCAGCTCCGTCGGCGGACAACCTGTGGGTGACCGTAGCTGGTGGTCTCTAAAGGGGTACGGACTACGGTACGGGCTCCTATGGCACCCTGGTTGCGACGCAGTCATCTAGGGTGTAAACCCCCTGATTTTTAAGAATTTTTAATTGGGAATTTTTCACACTTTTCTGGAATTTTCTAGGATTTTTATTAATTAAAACTAAGGTATTTTAAATTTAAATGATATTTTAAATGATGTTAAATAATATTAAAATATTATAAAAATAATATTTTATGGTGTAAAATAAAAACTAGACATAGGGTAATTTTTCAGGAATTTATTGGACCCCGGAAGTATTTTTAAAGCCCTAAATACTATTTTATAATTAAACCGAAATGAACCCTAATTAAACCGGGTTTATTTTAAATAAACCAAACCAACTGTTGAACCGAACCAAACCCAACCCAACTTAAACCTAGCGGGTCGGATCCGGGTCTAACCCGAACCCGAACCCGACCCGACCCGCATTTATTTTCATTGGATCGGGCCGGATCCGCCTGACCCGACACGACCCGTCGAAACCGAAATCCCCAATTCCTCTTCTCCCCGACTCCTCCCTTCCCCGGCGGTCGTTTCCGCCGTCGTGACCGTCGGCGACCCCTCGGTTCGCCTCCCCTGCAACCGACGACCGACCGTCCGCCGCACCGGTTCCCCTTCCCGCATCGGCCGCCTCTCCCTCTCCTTTTCTCTCCCTATAAATTTGCCCCAGCCGCCTCGAGCCGGAACCCTAGCCACCATCTCCTTCGTCAATCCACCACCAGCTATGCCTCGACTCCCCGCCCGCGACGCCGCCTCCCGCCTCGCCGCCCTCGCCCCGCTGCTCCTCCACCAGCTCCGCCGAACGACCCCTCCCGCAGCGCCCTCGACCACGCCGGAGCCCTAGCCACAGCAGCAGCCGACCGCCCGAGCCCCTGCGCCGCCTCCCCGCGCGCCGCTGCCTCCGACCCTTATCACCTCCGCTGCCCCCGGCCTCCCTCCGGCCCGCCTCAGGCCGCCGCAGCTCCGGCGAAGCCCCAAACCCTAAACCTAGGTTGGACACAACCCTGGACACAGTGTCCCTTGTGTCGTGTCGGACACGAAGAATCTCAATTTTTGGAGCCCTGTTCAGGTACCCATTTCTCTCTCCTCGCTGCCCCGTTTCTGTTCCGTCTGTTGCAACGCGAACCCTGTGTAACTCTCTCGATGCCCGTGCAACCCGCTCGGTGCATCGCGTCCTGTGGTGATCGCGAACCACAATCCAAAAATAGGAAAAACTAATGCCATGTTTCACCCCGGAAGTGAGTACGTCCCGCCAAACGGGACGACTTGGTTGCGTGCGATCTTCACCGAAATGTGCGCGTAGTTGATACGGACGTGCGGGATTTCGCATAAGTTGATTTGGATGTGTGAGCACACCGAAATCAACACGTATCCGCCGACAACGCCCCATATCCGTCTTTTTTGGATCTTGCTGTAACTTAGTGTACACACGTCGGATCGAGACAAAACTTGCGCCATTGGACTCGTAGCAATACGCTGGTCCTGTGACCCAAGTTTGGTTCGATTCTGAGAACGTTGACAAAATCGTGTATCGTGGGCCCCACAAGCTCCACTTGACGGACGATTTTGTGATCGGCTCATCAAAATCCAATTATGGAAGTTCTGTTGGGTTCATATCATTGTTTCTGACTCGTTGATACTAAGTTTGACAGATTTGGAGACCTTTGGTTCTGACACATTTTTTGGTGCAAAGCGTCCCACATATGGACCCCGCCTTGACCTGAAAATGTCATTTTTGCCCCTGTATCCAAATTGGACTCAAGGACAGGCGTTTCTAGCTATTTGATATTTTCTGGATCTGATGGTGATGTCTATTTCAGCAACCGGAGAACTGCCTGCAAATTTCGCTGAAGTCAGAGCGACAATTGGAGCCGGAACCCCAAGCAAGTGTACCTTGCCAAATCCTGCAGTTTTTGCTACTTATTTCCTTGACATATATACATTGTTGTGCATGCTTGACCTAGGACCGTGTGACTTACTTAGCGTCCGATTAATAGTCGGGTGCCAACACCGTACACGAAGTTGTGTACGTCATCTAGATATGGACATTCGTGACCATTTACACTCTCGTACTTGTCTTGTCAAGTATATTATAACCCAGGACACTTAACACTATACATGTGACAGAATCTTCCTAAAATATTCAAGGTGATTCTGTGTAGGTTGCAGGATTTATGACATAGACATGATATTCTTAGACATTATATTCATAGACATAGTATGACTCACTGCATTAGATATGATCATACGTGACGTGGACATGAGGCATCGTGGACATGAGACGTATGATTACATTGGGTGGGTAGAGACACACAGGCTACAGGCTGATTTATATATATATATATATATATTTATTATGGTGAGGCCTTAGACTCTATATCAGAGCTAGGCACTCTACTAGTGAGATATTATTGTGAGGCCTTAGACTCTACATTAGAGCGAGGTACTCTACTAGTGATATCACTGCTACCGGCTCCCCGACACAGAGCTTGTAGTGGTCTCAGCCTGAGTTTTAGTGATGCTCTCAAATTGCATATCACTTAGCTGGTTATTTAGTATTACCCTATTTACTCATTTATTTCCTGCACTGCATTTATTTTGGCATATTGTTTCTTGTACCTTGTTATATCCCCTGAGGACCTGGATCTGGATTATGTCCCCAGGATTTGCAGACGAGATCTATCCCGAGGTATACGGAACAGGAGCATTAGCAGGAGCAGAAGCAGGAGCAGGTGCATACAGTGGAGCAGAACCAGGAACCGAGGACTAGGTGATTGTCATAGATTTTCCTGAGTATATGTTCTTCCATACTCAGTCCGTGATGTTCTTTACATTCTTGTTTAAATGAACATTTGTAACAGACTTAATATCGGGTTGTTCCCCGACTTTACTTACTTGTGACTGGATGTTGTTTAAATACTTTTTGTTGATATTGTTGTGTTTATTCTGTGGATGAGAATAGTAAACCCTGATCATTGTAATACAGCTTAAGTATGCCCCGATGGATCCATTAAATTGGATTTGTCCATCGGTGTGTACTGCTGGCCATTGTCACGTATCCAGTTCCTCTATATTTTGGGACTGGGGAGTGACATAGGGCCTCCCCGACAGCTACGCATTCCACATAGCCCTCGCAGTCGCAGCCCTCGCAGTCGTCGGCCAGAGTCCAGGAGGCCGTCCAGGAGGCCGTTGACCGTCGGATTGCGTCTCTCCGTGACGAGCTACTGCGAAGTATGGAGGAGCAGCCCCGGTCCCAGCCGCAGGCGGACGATCCGATGCTCATCGCACGATTGGATATGCTCGACCGTAGCATGACGGAGCTCCGGGATTTGACAAATGATATTAGAGCCTCCAATGACCTAAACATCATGGAGCTGCAAGCGTCACAGGTATCAATTAGCGAGAGGCTGACGAGGATGCAGGATTCAATGGTTCATAGCAGTACGAGGCTGTTATCTACCATGGATTCTTACAACCAGCGACTCGCAGACTTGGAGTGGGCACGGCCTCCTGGTGCGCCTACATCGACACAGACTCCACCGACGTCACTGCCTTCTCCATTGACATCAGTGTCGATTCCATGGGACGAGTATGAGGAGTTCTTATCCTTCAAGCGTGCCGGTGGTCAGCCTCCTGCAGATCCGCAGTAGTATAGTTAGTTACTGGATATTTATATTTTTATTATTATTTAGGATGCGATTGTATGGATATAAATTTGCCATATTCTTTATATTTACGATGAGATTTGCTGGATGCTTTCTTTTCTTCAAATTTTATTATATTATTTATATTTTGGTTTACAACTGATGACTGATACTTGGCCTGTATTTACCCAGTGTACTAGAATTTTTTCCCTTGGTGCTGCTACTATGTTCTTTATTCAATTATTTTACTACCATCATATACCTGATAATGAACCCAAGGGGGTTGGTAAACCCAGAAATACAATATTTTTTTTATTTTTTTTGAAATTTAGCGACGTTTTTAGCGACGTTCAGCGACGTTTAGCGACGTTCTCCTTAGTCGCTAAATACGTCGCTAATTAGCGATGCTGTAACCAGTCGCTAAATACGTCGCTAATGACATCGCTAAAAACGTCGCTGTACGTCGTAAATTGCTGACATGGCAGTATTGTCAAGTCATTAATGACGTCGGTGTAACGTCGCTATATAAGTCGCTAATCAGCGACGTTTAGCGACTTTAATAAACGTTGCTATTTAGTGACGCGGCGTCACAAAACATCGCTAAATTTAGCGACACATTAAAGTCGCTAAAAAACGTCGGCATAGCGACGTTTAGCGAGGTTTTTTGTTTTAGCGACTTAGTTTTTTCCCACTGCTTTAAAACGTCGCTAATAACGTCGCTAAACCAAATTAGCGACGATTTTTGGTTATTTAGCGACGTTTTTAGACGTCTCTAATTTGACTTTTTCTGGTAGTGGTTTTAGTGAATGTTGCTTCTGTTCGTTGATTTTATACTTACCAGTACTTTCTCCAAAGTGCTGACCCACCAATAGTTTGCTTGTTCGTAGGTGCTGGATCGTCCGAGGAAGCGATAGCCGTGCCTCATTTCCAGGACCCGAAAATCTGGTTTCGATGCCTTGAGCCTTATCGAGATGTTTTGAGCTACTTTTGTATAGAGAAACATAATGTATGGAACGATGCCATTGTATTCAGAGAACCTCGTGCCTTATGATTTGACCCGTATACTCAGATGGATTATTGTTTGCAATATTGTCCCTCCGTTGCGTACTCGATCGGTTCAATGATAGCCAAAACTTTAACAATGTTGTCATGTGCGGGCGTAACCCTAGGCTCGCACGTCATCATGCCTCGATGGCAAACGACGCATACGCCCCGTAGGAGCGGTCTGAAGTAAGATTTCAAGATGTGGCATGAGGAGTTTGATAAAGTCATAAGATCAAATGGCTACAGGGTCAGCGAGATAGACAAGTGTGTCTACCCTAAGTTTATTAACGAAAGAAGAGATATAGTTTGTCTATACGTGGATGGCATGCTGATCCTGGGTACATATTTAGCATGTGTCACTGAGACAAAGAAGTTCCACTCATCCAAGTTCAGTATGAAGGACTTGGGGAAAGTTGATATTATCCTGGGGATATAGATAATACGAACGGACACTAGAGAGGCACTATCATAATCTTATTATATTGAGAAGATGCTCACATGCTATGGTTATCATGATCTTCTTGGGATCGATACTCCGTACAGGTGTAATAAGAAGATGAAGCCAAATTCAAGAAAAAATGTCAGCGGCTAGAGTACTCAAACGTCATCGGGAGTTTGATATATGCAAAACCTATCACAAGTCCTGACATAGCTTTTTTTGTGGGGATGTTGAGTCAGTTCACGATCCATCCAGGTGTGGAGCACTGAAAGGCTGTGAAGAGAGTGATGAGATATCTCAAGAGGACTCAGAAGTATGCACTACACTACAACGGTTATCCAACAGTAGTGGAAGGCTTCAGTGATGCAAGTTGGTGCTCAGAAGCAGTGAGAGAAAGGTCCACGGGAGGATACGTCTTCTGCATGGGTGGAGCTGCTATATCGTGGAAGTCGAAGAAGCAGACTATGCTCTCTCATTTCTATATAGAATCTTAGTTCTATGCAATGTCGACTGTAGCGGATGAAACAGAATGGCTTCGGGAGCTCATGTATGATCTTCCAATGGTTGGTGCACAGATTCTGGCGATACCGATTTACTACGACAACCAGACGACTGTTATGGTGGCATCAAATGATCTCTTCAATGGTAAGAAGTGGACTGTGCGACTAAGGCACATATCAGTGAATGATCTAACCAAGACTGGCGTCATTGCCATGATTAATGTTCGAAGTCAGGAGAATCTGATAGATCCGTTCATCAGAGGCCTCACGTGCCAGCTGGTAGAGGACACAACTAGTAAAATGGGCTTAAAGGAATTCCGATATTGTGTCTTTTTAATTGTACCATAAAGTTTTATGCTATTAGTTCAAAGAGAAATCTACTAGGCATCAAGATTTTGGTTCAAAGAAGGATCATTGATTCGGAGAATATCATGAATAGTGGGTAGTCCTTTGAGACATTAAGGGATTACAGATCCAGAACCACTGTTATGTACTATTTATTCTTTGTGTAGAATAAGTCCCGTGAGAGGGTGGAATAGACGTCTTAATGTCAGGCATTTTGAATGTCCGATGTGCTTTACAGGAAGCACGGGTAGCGCAATACTACAAAGAAGCATAAGGACTCAATGTTATAGTGGGGTGACACCATGATGAGGTACCTCGATAGGGCCTCAGCTTCGCGAGCCAGGTCACAATGGTGTAGTACCGCACATAGGCAGGTAGCCTAATGCTGTAGAATAAAGAGTGGTAGGCAACACTACAAAGAGGCCGGTTACCTCATGTTATAGTAGTGTGACACCATAATGCAGTAAAAGATATAAGCCTCGGCTATGCGAGCCATGTCACAGTGGCGTAACACCGCAAGAAAGCACAAGGCTTTATGTTGGGTAGTATGGCACTACAAAGATGAGGCTTTTTTCCTCATGTTATAGTGGTATGACACCACGATGCGGTATAGCTTCGGCTTTGGGCCATATCATAGCGGCGTAGCACCTCAAGGAAGCGCAAGGCTTCATGCCATGACTCCTTAAGAGAATTCACCTAGCTAAAGTGTATGGAAACAGAGATAGGCCGTCTCTTGAGGGTAAGCTTGTAGACACCCAATATACATACACCAAAACCAAGCGTGCATAGGGCCTTTAATGTGCAACAAGAAGCACAGCTGATATTATTGTGTGAGTGAAAAGAATTGTAGTCATGGTGCAAAATTCAAGACTTAGTCCATTATTTTATCATATTGTTATTTGATTCATGCAGAAAGATTCAAGTCGTAAGCGACATCTATCTTGATGCATGATGGGCAGTCACTATGGGAACGCTAAATCCATATTTTAAGATATGTGAAAAATTATTGGAGTTTTTTCTTGGTTTGTAAAGGCTTTCCTCTTTCAAGAATAGAAAAATAGTCCCACATTGGAAAACAATCCAAGTGGGTATCTCAATATAATACCATGTAGGTGTTGAGAGATGCACATGGGGCGGTGGCCCAAAGGAGGGTGCCATGTGGGATATTTTTCTAGTAGGATTAAGGCTAAACTCTTCAAAGAAAGCATTTATGCCTTTTGTCATTCTCTTGGAAAAAAAAATCTTAAGAGCTAGGTCCCAAAGGGGCTTAGCGACTCGGACTCGGACTCGAACTCAAGGGTGCAAAGTGACGCTTTGTTCATGCACTTTGTACTTAGCACGTCAGCATCGCCGCATGGTACTTTTGCTCATTTGTTGTAGTTGTGCACTCGTCTTATGCGCGAGTTTTATGCGCAAGTTGCATGTGCGGTTGTATGCGTGGGCGCATGAGCTGGCACATGCGTGGACAATGCACGACTATGCACGTGCTATGCGCATGCGCATGCTATGCGCGTATGTGCGTCTACGCATATGCGTGCATGCGCCGCTACACTGCTGTGCGTATGGTGCATGAGCTGCTGTGTTGCTAGATTATGCATCCAGGAGCAGCTTTGCTGCTGAGCGCATATGCACATATAGCATGGTTGGCACATGATTCTGCTGATTGCGGGATTTGAACGGTTATGAAAAAATTGGGTCATTAATTCAGATCCGATTTTGATGGAATTTGAATTTAATTCGTTCCTATCTTTCCGTAATCTATTGGTGGCCATGATTAGGGTTAGGGTTTTCACCCTACTTTATAAATATTCTCTTTGTGCTCTTTGAGAACTTGCTTCGGAAAAGAGAGACGGAGAGATTATCGTCCTGCTACCGCCATTAGAGTCTAGAGGAGTTCGTACGAGTTCTAGAAGATCTGACGGCGAGTGTTCCAGTAGTTCTGTTCAGAACTTACTGATTCCTGGAACATATCGTGTGGGGCGAATCTTGTTTTGAGAAATGGTGATCGTCATCACCGCTGCAAGCAGTTCTTTATTTTATCTTATTCTTCCTTTTTTATTCTGCTAAGTTATATTACGTTTTGTCTCAATTGCAACTGTGTTTGTAAGGAATAATGGAGTTTGATTTCTGTTTATTGTAATCAAATCTACAAGTTTTAATCAAGATATTTATAGTTATTCTTCGAGGGAATTGAGGATAGTCAGAGAGAAAACTTTTGTATGAATCTCTGATCTCGACTACAACTTTAGGATCCAACATAGGATATTTGAAAGGATTACGTGAACTTATGTTCCTGACCTTCGTTCTACCATCTATTGATCAGCCTCGGAACTAACAATAACCTCCTACTTGGTGCTTAGGAAGATCTTTGTCCCTGACCCTCTTATCAATAACTGGGACCAATGTCACGGTTATAATTGTTTCCAGTGTTACCAAAAGAAACATCCATAATTTCAACATGTTTCTCATGCATCCATTCTTTTTTTTCCCCTCAATAGGACCAAGTATTCCCTTCCTTCTGAGCACCAAGAAAATAAGATCTTCCAATTGGAAATACCAACACCAACATGACACAGGAATTAACTTCATATGGCCAAACTATTATGTAAGGTCTGTGGACATAATGCTTAACATCTACATACAAACACATAAATTCGGCCATTAGCCCTCAACTTCTGGTATACTATAGTCCGTCTGTGAATTCATGGTCGTTGTCATCAACATATAAGTTACCGTCCTCGTGTCTTCATACGGTGTTACTTTATATATGTCCTTATGCATGCAGTCAGTAGAGTTCAGCCATGAGAGTTACATTAGCAAGGCATTATACCCCTCTGCGAACATAGATTTGTCTGCTACGAATTCTGTCACTAGCAGTTCCCATCACTATATATTGGACCTGAGATCAATCCTAGGTTCAAACAAAAAGCCTATTTCCAGAGATCAGTCGTTAATTCGATATATCCATGGAATCAGTAGTCGTGGTAGTAGAAGTAGATGGCCTACTGAACCTTGCTCTTCAATCCCAACCTGCACTACTCTCCATTTTGCTGCTAATTGTTGCAGTTCTTTTCAGCAGCTGCAGGTACATGTTCAAAACTAATTCCACAAGACGACTTCCTCCAGGATCACTTGGTTTGCCAGTGGTTGGTGAGTCTGTAGATTTCTTGAGGGCCCAAAAGAGGAACAAGACTCAGGAGTGGTTCGATTCTAGGATAGCAAGATACGGACCCGTCTTCAAGACCTCGCTCATCGGGAAACCGACCGTTGTGATCACAGGTCCGGCCGGCAACCGCTTCCTCTTTGCTTCCAATGGCAACGCCATCGGAAACAACACTCCCAGCACCGTCAGCGCCATCATGGGCAAAGAAAACACTTTCAACCTTGGTGCTACCGACCACAGGCTGATCAGAAGTGCCATGACTAGCTTCTTGAAGCCCGAAATCCTCCGGACGTATGTCGCCAAGATGGACTCGATCATTAAGCAACAATTATTTCAGGTAAATATTATGATATGGGCATCACCCAGGTACATTATCTTTTCTTTCGACATTGAATTAACGGAAAGTTGCATATTTAGCATAAAGTTACCCAATTTGTATTTTGAGACCCAAAACGTCCATCTGAAAGCCGTATTACATGATTGACCGGTTAAAAAATTTTGCATTAAAAAAAAATGCCCTTCCGTAGAACGTATTTGTGCAAAATACGCCTTTCTGAAAGAACGTATTTTGTCTATATTAATTTTTTCGTAGAACATTGATTCCGATTGTAAAAAAAAAATTGTCACTAAAAGTTCCAATTTAGTTACTAAATTTCGTTACTGAAACCTAATTTTTGTCATCGAAAGCCTAATTTCGTCAAAGACGTATTCTTCACATTCTTAATTTGGCGAGCAGAATAATTAAGGGGAAGAAAAGTTTAAGACTTCTAATTAAATATAAATGCCAAAAAAAAATGTTTTTCACAAGGATATTCTTCTGAAAGGTGTATTGAGACTCAGATCACAATTTCACTAAACTTTATGCTGTTGGTACAATTTTAGAGAAATTTTATACGTAATATGCAATTTTATGTTGAATTAATGTTCAAACATATGGTTGTAGGTACTCGATAAAAGTGACACTGTGGAAGCCGTCCCACTTCTGAAGAAGACCACCTTCAACGTATCTTGCTCGCTGCTGTTTGGATTGCAGGTTTCGAAAGAACTAGATACGTTGTTCGTCGATTTTACGACCGCTCTGAGAGGGATGTGGTGCCTGCAAATAAATTTACCAGGCACCACCTTCCGCCGAGCTACTGCGGCTCGTAAAAGGATCCACGACCGCTTCTCGAGGCTGATTCGTGACCGGAGGAGCAAACTGAGTCAGGGAATGGTCAGCTCGGAGGAAAATGTTGTCACCTCGTTCGTTAACCTGAGAGATGAGAACGGTGAATTCCTGACGGAAGACATGCTCGTCGACAATATGATGACTCTTATGTTTGGAAGCCATGATACAACTACCATCCTCTTGGCTCACTTTGTGAGGCTTCTTGCAAGGGATAAAACTATTTACAAGTGCATAGTGGAAGGTAAGAAAAAATATGATCGAGCTCCAGCATATTGCATAATATTAACACTAGCTCATTCGCGTACTTGGATACAACAATAGCACTGCAAATTCCTTTAGGACATATCAAAATATACGTCGTGTCCATATTGTGTCATGACATATTTCTATGCGTACCCATGGGCGGAGTCATTAGTGGCCTGGGTGGGCTCCAGCCCACTCAATGATGGAAAAAAAAAATAAGAATGGGGGTTAAATTAAAATTATTTCAGGCTAATATGAATAAACAAACTTTAATTTCGATCATGATTTTAGAGTTTTGATCTTAGAAACAATTTTTGTTCTTCCACAAATTATCCTGATTAAATGAACCCGTATAATTCAATCTGATTCTCTCTTTCTGAATCTAGATTAGGTTAATTAGCATGATACTAAACTAAATATTTTTCTTTTATGCTTAAAATAGTTTTACTTGGTAAACTAAAAAAATTTGGTCAAGTTTTTATTCTTTTAGTATGTTGGACATGATTCTACATTAGCTAAACACAGTATCATATAGACATAATAAGATATGAACATGACGATATTAATACAATATTTATTTTATTAAAAAAGTTTAAGACGTTTTAAGTTCATCTCGAAATAAATTAAAATTTTGGTTCCGCCGTATACGTACAACATATATAGTTTACTACATATTTGCTTTTGAAATTTGACTACAGAGCAAGAGAGGATTCTTGGTGAAAGGGAAGGAAAAGAAGGAACACTTGCATGGAATGACATACAGAAGATGAAGTACACATGGATGGTTACCCAAGAACTAATGAGGATTGTCCCTCCAGTCTTCGGAAACTTCAAACTAGCAGTGGAAGACACGACTTTTGGCAGCTTCGACATTCCAAAAGGATGGCAGGTACTGGTCCAAAGCTGCGGTCATATTGTATATAAAAATGATATTCATCATCCAAAAAAAATTTCTAAATTTTTTAGTTTTGCTATATATTCTAATTTAACTTTTATATTCTATCATAAAATCTCTTCACGATTTTCAAACACTAAAATCGTGACGCTAATATGGTATAATGTGACAGTGATTTTAGTGTTACAAAAAACATTTTTTCTTCCAAATATCATTTGTGATATTCTAATTTTATTTTTTAATTCTATTATTAAATTTCTCATTTGTGATCAAGTTTTTTTAATACTAAAACCACCATCACGTAAGTGCCACATCGTCATTGTTGTTAATATATATATATATATATATATATATATATATATATATATATAGTATTTTTCAGAAATTGATAATAGAACAAAGAAACAAAAAATTGTTACCGGCCTCTGGGGAAGTCGTGCAAGAAGCACTGCCCTAAGAGTTGATCTGAGGTCTATGTGCAGACGTTTCTCAGAAGCTCCTAGTGGTAAAACCCCATGACTACCGGGTTCTCTTTGTTGCACACAACTCGGAGAGAGAGGTCGAACTTAGCTCTGCCCAGAGCAAAGATTTAGATAACAGAATGTGGTTCGAGAGAAGAATGAGAGAGAGAGAGAGAGATTTCACGTAGGAAAATTTTCTGTAAAAAATGAAGAAGGAGGAGACCACAATATATAGGCAGCCCCTAGACACAGCCACTGGACAGGATAGTAAATGGCTCATAAACAGGCCATTAAGGAGCAAAGAAACGTGGAGGAATAGTTGTCATATGAGCTGTTACAGAAGCTATCACATGTGTTCAATGAACCTGGACATGGTGCCTCAACGTTAAAAAATTTGAAAGAGTCAAATCTGTTCAAAAAATACAGGGGAGCAAAAAGATTTTTTGGATCTCTGCCTGAACCCGAAGAGTAAATTGGATCGGCATTCGGCGCCCGCAAGTGTGGGCACGTACCCGCACCCGTTACACACGTCGAACCGAACCGAGCCGAGCCGGGCCGGACGAAGGGGACGGCGCGCGCGTGTGGCCGAAGAGGTTCCCCACACAGCATCTTTAAGAGAGCAATGAAGAAGAACAAATATATACATACAAGAGAGAGTGGTCCAACCGATGTGGGACTAAAGAAAAAAGGAAGTTTAGTTTTTGCTCACAAACACAGCTAACAATCTCCCCCCCCCCCCCCCCAAAGGTCAAGTTCCGAAATGGAAGTGACAAAAAAATTAAAAGGAAGAGTTTCTGGGCATGTATATACTATGCATAGATGAGATGGACTACAGCCTTGAATCTCACTTAGTGACTATTATCTTTTTCTGAAGAAGTGCTTGATGGACTATGCCTTAAATCAGACTTCTTTTACCAGATTCAGAAAATAGCACACATAGTACGCTAGAGGTTCTGGGTCTAACGGGTGGCATTTTTGGTTGGCCATGCGCACTAATTCCAAATTCATGAGAGTTGTCTGGGATCGCCATGTCCCATATTCGTGGCCTTCACAACCTCTTGTATAGGTAAGTCCTTAAGGGTTGGTGATAGATTTCAACCCCGCATATCAGCTTGGACCTATTAAGAGTTTTAAAACTCATCCTAACCATATCACTCAAGAACACTGTCACCATAGAAATGGGGAATCATTGTACGTATCTATAGCCACTTGGGCATTATAGAATGAGATTTTAATCTCAGGTTAGTGTTCTATAAAAGTCACCTAAGTCCAGCTTGTTCCTACCCATTGAACCGGCTTCTTGGGATCTCCAGTCAGACTCGGTTGGGTTGCCACTGCTGGTGACTTTACTTATGGTCTTAACCCCATCCCCTTCGATGATTCTAGGATCAAAGTCCTAGACAGACCCTTCGTCAAGTGGTCTACAAAGTTCTTTTCTGACTTTATATAGTCAAGAACCACATATTTGCCCAATAGGCTCTTTATAGACTTGAAGCGCAGCTGCAGGCGTATGTTCATCTTAGCATTCACAGAATCATGATTTAGTAGTTCCATAACAGATTTATTATCACATTTTATAGAAATTGCAGGAACAAGACTAATAGAAAAAGGTATATGCATAATAAGGTTTCTTAGTCATTCGACTTTTGTACATGTAGTGTACAAGGCTATCATTTCGGAGTCCATTGTACTCCTAGCTATGATATACATGAGCCCCGGGAGATTGCAACTTCTCCTAGAGTGAAAATATATCCAGTAGTGGATTTTACATCATGTGAGTTAGTTAACCAGTTTGTATCTGAATAACCTTCTATGATATCAGGGTGTCTAACTTGTTCTCAGCTTCAGATTTATAGACCTTAAATCTGTCTAGAACTTCATCTTTGATTTTGAGAAGATATGTATAACAATACTTTGAATGATCATCTATAAAGGTAACAAAGTATTTTCTACCGCCTCGGGTCAAAACCCTATTTGAGTCACACACATCACTATGAACTAGCTCTAGAAGGTCAGAGTTTCTTTCTACAGATTTGAAAGGTAGCCTAGTGTGTTTGGCTTGAACACAGATCTCACACTTGTGTTTATCATCTATTGGAGTCTTAGGAATAAGTTCTAAGTTCATCATCCTTCTTAGGGAACCTAGATTCATATGACCTAATCTACTGTGCCACACATTTGAAGATTCTACATTGGAAACAACAAAAGAAGGATCTAAAATTTTATTCACGGTACTCAAAATAAAAAGACCATCTCTTACAAATTATTTTCCAATAAAAAAGTCATTCTTAGAAAATACTATTTTATTTGCCTCCATAACAATCTTGTACCCTGAAGTTACAAGAAGAGGCCTACTAACTAAAAATTTTCTGATAGACGGTACATGCAACACATCATGAAGAGTCAGAGTTTTTCCTGATGTCATCTTTAGATCTATTCTTCATCTTTCTATAATCTGTGTCGCTGGGCCATATCCTAGAGTTACACCTCCTCCACCTGATTTCTGATAGTTTGAAAAACATGAGCGATCAAAGAAAACTGAAAGATACGTAATTACTCAATAACAATGTCCAATGATTTAGAATAATAGTTCAAGTGATTTTGCTAATCAATCTTAAAATCTTTAGTCTATCAAGAGTAGATTAACTTGGGTTAGCTGTAGGGGCCGGTTCCCAGCTATCGGTGGTCCGAAGACACTTAAATATCGTGTCTCTTAGGGTTATTTACACCCGGTTGACAGAAGGACCCTTTCGACTTGTTCCCAAATTTATCTCTACTTTTAGAATTAAGACTCAAAGAGATTTACAATTATACTTAACTATTATTTTCTTGAGGTTGTTACAAATAAACAATATTGTAGTTAAAAATACGTAAATGTAGAGCTAATAATAACAATGAATACCAATGATGGTATATATATTAAGCAAAAATTTATGTGCTACAAATACTAAATTACAGTAGCTAAACTGAATCACAAGATTATATGTGCTGGAAAATATTCAACCAAAATATTAGAAACTTTTTATTAACAGAATAGTCCTTAGTAACAAAAATTTATAATACCAATTCTTAATTAATATATGATTCAAAACAATTAAAACTTATGTTGCACTTTGGTATGTAAGCAGTAATACTCGTTAACAAATTTGCTAAATGAACAGTGATCAAAATCACAAATTTGCTAAATGAACAGTGAACAATAATTTTCTAACAAATTTGATTCTAATAGCAACTAAATTACAGTAAAATTTGCACTTCTTAATTAATATATGATTCTAATACCAACTAAATCACAGTAGCTAAATGAACAGTGAACTATAACCTTTGTTTGGTAAGCAATAATACTACAATAACTTATTTTAATATAAAATCCGGTAGCAAATAGAAAAATTGCTACAGTAAGATTTGGACAGAAAATATATATTCAGCAGTGTTAGCAAATGGTATGTGTTTAACAATAAACAACAGAATTTGTGTTTGGTATTAT
This sequence comes from Iris macrosiphon, assembly GCA_036927795.1. Classification (NCBI taxonomy): domain Eukaryota; kingdom Viridiplantae; phylum Streptophyta; class Magnoliopsida; order Asparagales; family Iridaceae; genus Iris; species Iris macrosiphon. The sequence goes on along the minus strand of JAYESA010000020.1, from coordinate 101,161,005 downwards.
GAAAAAATATTTGGACAATATGCATAGTCACAAAAGGATAAGCTTTCAACTCTTAGAATATTGTTAATATATATATATATATATATATGTATATATATATATATATATATATATATATATATATATATATATATATATATATATATAATATTTTCCAGAAATTGATAATAGAACAAAGAAACAAAAAATTATTACCGGCCTCTAGGGAAGTCGTGCACGAAGCACTGCTCTAAGAGTTGATCTGAGGTCTATGTGCAGACGTTTATCGGAAGCTCCTAGTGGTAAAACTCTCTGACTACCGGGTTCTCTTCGTTGCACACAACTCGGAGAGAGAGGCCGAACTTAGCTCTGCCCAGAGCAAGGATTTAGAAAACAGAATGTGGTTCAAAAAAAAAATGAGAGAGAGAGATTTCACGTAGGAGAATTTTCTGTAAAAAATAAAGAAGGGGGAGACCACAATATATAGGCAGTCCCTAGACATGATAGTAAATGGCTCATAAAAGGCTATTAAGGAGCAATAATAAAAGGAAAAAAACGTGGAGGAATAGCTGTCATATGAGCTGTTGCAGGGGAGCAAAAAGATTTTTTGGATCCCAGCCCGAAGAGTAAATTGGATCGGCATTTGGCGCCCGCAGGTGTGGGCACGAATCCGCACCCGTTACATGCGCCGAACCGAACCGACCCAAGCCGGGTCGGACGGCGACGACGCACGCGTGTGGTCCAAGGGGTTCCCCACACAACATCTTTAAGAGAGCAATGAAGAAGAACTAATATATACATACAAGGGGGGAGTGGTCCAACCGATGTGGGACTAAAGAAAAAATGAAGTTGAGCTTTTGCTCTCAAACACAACTAACAATCCCCCCCCCAAAAGGTCAAGTTCTGAAATAGAAGTGACATAGAAATTAAAAGGAATAGTTTCGGGGCAGGTATATACTATGCATAGATGAGATGGACTACAGCCTTGAATCTCACTTAGTGACTATTATCTTTGTCTGAAGAAGTGCTTGATGGACTCTGCCTTGAATCAGACTTCTTTTACCAGATTCAAAAAAATAGCACACATAGTATGCTAGAGGTTCTAGGTCTAACGGATGGCACTTTTGGTTGGCCATGCGCACTAATTACAAATTTATGAGAGTTGTCTGGGATTGCCCTGTCCCATAGTCGCGGCCTTCACGACCTCTCGTATAGGTAAGTCCTTAAGGGTTGGTGATAGGTTTCAACCCCGCATATCAGCTTGGACCTATTAAGAGTTTTAAAACTCATCATAATCATATCACTCAAGAACACTGTCACCATAGGGATAGGGAATCATTGTACGCATGTACAACCATTTGGGCATTATAGAATGAGATTTTAATCTCGGGTTAGTGTATAAAAGTCACCTAAGTCTAGCTTGTTCCTACCCATTGAACCGGCTTCTTGGGATCTTCAGTCAGACTCGGTTGGGTTGCCACTGTTGGTGACTTTACTTATGGGCTTAACCCCATCCCTCTCGATGATTCTAGGATCAAAGTCCTAGACAGACCCTTCGTCAAGTGGTCTGCAAGGTTCTTTTCTGACTTTATATAGTCAAGAACCACATATTTGTCTAATAGGCTATTTATAGACTTGAAGCGCAGTTGCAGGTGCATGTTCATCTTAGCATTCACAGAATAATGCTTTAGTAGTTCCATAACATATTTATTATCATAGTTTATAGAAATTGCAGGAACAGGACTAATAGAAACAGGTATATGCATAATAAGGTTTCTTAGTCATTCGGCTTCTTTACATGTAGTGTCCAAGGCTATCATTTCAGAGTCCATTGTACTCCTAGCTATGATAGTTTATTTATATGATCACAGGAGATTGCAGCTCCTCCTAGAGTAAAAACATATCCAGTAGTGGATTTTACATCATGTGAGTCAGTTACCCAGCTTACATCTGAATAACCTGCTATGATATCTGGGTGTCTAGTATAGTGTAACATATAATCTAGAGTACCCCTATGATATCTAAATACACTTTCTAATGTTGTCCAATGTAACTGATTTGGGTTACTAGTATATCTACTTAGTCTCCCAATATTAAATACAATATCAGGTCTGGTCCTGTTTGATATATACATGAGAGAACCTATCATCTGAGAATATCTGTGTTGTTCCATGGGAGAACCCTCATTCTTCTTGAGAACAACACTATTGTTATAAGGGGTAAGGGCAGGTTTAGCATTTTCTCGATAGAGTGTGCTAAGGATAGAGTATAGCCCTCCTTGTATTTGAACAGTTGCATGCCTAGAATCAAGTTGGCTTCACCTAGATCTTTCATATCAAACTGGCTAGATAAATAGTCCTTGGTATTAGTTATCAATCTAGTGATGATCCAAGAATAAAGATGTCATCTACATACAAACATAACATTATACAACTTTCATCTATAATTTTGGAGTATATACGTTTGTCATACTCATTTGGCACGAAACCATATTCTGATATGACTATGTCAAATTTGTTGTGTCATTGTTTGGGAGCTTGCTTTAGGCCATAAAGAGATTTAACTAATCTGCAAAAAAAAAATTCTTGGCCTTTAGCAATAAAACCGTCAGGTTGCTCCATATAGATTTCTTCATCTAGGTCTGTCACGACCCGCACCCGGAAAATCGGGCATGAGTCGTGGGTACGTCCAGCCTACGCCGCAGCATCGGCGGTAGAACGCTGTCTAGGTCAACTATCTAGATAATAATCTCACACAAAAAATCGGGCATGACCTCTCCAAAAGGAGGGCAACCACACAAACAATATATATATATATCTGCCGAGATCTCAACTCCAAACGGAGGAGCAATATCATAAAGATAACCACAATATACTCAATCACGAATCTAAGCACGATAAGATAACACAGAGATCTAACAACTATAAAGTCTAACCACCAACTACTACTACAACAACCACAACATCAATAATAATAATAATACAACAATACATCATCCAAAATAATATACAAACAAGGTCTCAATCCAAAACCGGAGACAAATCCGGTGCTAAAGCTAATAAAAACAACAAGAAGATCCTAGTGATCCCGGCTACCAACCCGGAAATCACCTCTAAACTAGAGGGTCCCTGTCTGCACCATCGACAGGCTCAGGTCCATAAAACGTCGGACACCAATCCTCCGGATACTCTGAAAAATATGTCCAGTCAGGACTGGAGCAAGTACATCTCTAACAGCAGTTCCATTTAAATGATAAAAACTATAAAACAGTTATAGCAAGTAGCAAGAAAAATGGAGCAAGTATGAACAAGAAAATATGTAAATCACTGGTGCATAAAGGTAAAGATGCATGGGTATCAGAGCAAGATAGTAATAACTGCAATATACAGGAAATCTAAGCTAAGATCAAGTCCGTGCACATGAACGTGTAGTGAGTCCAGCATGAAAAACATGTAGTGAGTCAAGTCCAGAAACATGTAAGTGAGACAAGTCAAGAAATGCATGAGAGTCCAGACTATAAAGAATGAACTCGGTGTCTTTGAAATACTTGTTTCGACATGTAAACGGCTAGGGGTAAGTACGGCTCACCGCGCACTGGGTGCACGGCTGCTATCATTCCAGATTAGACCAGAGGGAGTGATTCCTGATGATGCCAGATAGGAATGTTTACATGTCTACTCGAGTATTTCCCCGCCCCGACTAATACAAGTGGATCCAAGACCCGACACGCAAATCAAGATGAGTCCAGCCTGAACATGAATGATGCCTGTAGGTGATGCCAGTAGTGATTCCAGAATAGAGGCCAGAAACATGAAATGTACGTGTCGCAAGTAAATGAATCCAGAAATATCAATCAGTGTCCCGTGTTGTGCCAGAATAATCAGATGATACTATACTAGAAGCTGAATCATAATAAATATCAGATAATGAAAACTATCAGAGAATGTACTCGCCTGACGTCCTGAGCAACTGGCGATCCGAACTGGTGTCGCAAGGACCTAATGCGAAAAGCAAGGTTAAACAGGGTTCTAATGAGTTAAACAGATATAAAATAACTAAAAATAGGCTTCTAGGGTCGTTCTAGGTCAAACGGGTCAAACCGGTGAAATCTGGGTCAAAAAGTCAACTCTGGGTCCAAAAAGTCAACTCTGAGTCAAAACTAGGTCAAAAGTTGACTTTGGCGGTCAACCGAGTCAACTACGGTCGAGTCTGGGTCAAACTAGGGTGCTCCTGAAATTCTAGGTCAAACCGAGCTCATTAAGCTAGAAAACTCTCAAACTCGCCTCCTTGAGATACCGGGATACCCTCGGTATCCGATACCTCAACCTAGGCTACGCACCCCGCCTAAACCCGCTAAAACCTATGCTAGCACACGTAATTATATATATATAAACATATAAAAATCATTCCAAGACAAATCCTAGGCTATTGCTCAAAAACCCCGCTCGAAACCCAATACCTTGGTTATCTTAAGGTATTGAAATACCTTGGTATCTCAAGGTATTGAGATACCGCTCTCAAACCCTCTAACTAGCTACCTAGCTATTAATTACATACCTAGATATTAATCTAGGCTAGATAATATATATATCTATCATATTTATATATATCTAAGTATGTATATACCTATGTATATATTTATCCACACACATTTACCCGATTACCCATTATCTTACCTATACACCTATATATGTATATAACTTAGGCATATAGATATTTATATCTCTTAGATAGGTATATCTAAGAATCTAGTTATCTACCTATCTAGTATCTATCTACCTATCTAAATACCTAGCTATCTATCTATCAATATCTATCAATCTATCTATCTAATTATCCATAACTTATCTTACCTATTTACCTATCTATCAACCATCTATCTATTTATATATATATCTATGCATATAGATATAGGTATCTACCATATCTACCTATCTATCTATCCATAGATATCTATCTATCTATGATACTATCCATCTATATTTCTATCTATCTAGCTAATATATCTATCTCATATATCTATCTATCTAGCTATGTATATATCTATCCATCTAACTATTATCTATCTAGTTATCTAGCTAACTAGATACCTATCTACTATCTATTCCTCTACCTATCTATTTAATCTATCAATCTAACTAACTATCTAGCTAGTTATATATCTATCTATTCTATTTATATAGAAACATCTATCTATCTATGAATCTAGCTAGCTATCTATCTAACAATCTATAATATCTATCAATCTACTAATCTATCTATCTATTAAACCACTCTCCTTGCTACTGAACTCGCTGCTTGCTGCTGCTACTAGCGCTGCGAATACTAGCTGCTGCTGCTACTGTGCTTATCTGCTGCTGCTGCCACTGCTTTTGCTGCTACTGCACCTGCTTTTGCTGCTGCTGCCACTGCTTTTGCTGCTACTGCACCTGCTTTTGCTGCTGCTGCCACTGCTTTTGCTGCTACTGCACCTGCTTTTGCTGCTGCTGTTGCAGTTTTCTGCTGCTGCTGCTGCAGTTTTCTGCTGGGCACCCCCCCCTCTCATCTCACACACACACCTACATATATATATATACATATATATATATACATACATATATATCTATATATCTATAACTAGATATCTATATATATATACACTCATCTACACACTCTAACACACACACTAACACACTCACACACTAATACACACACACATTCACAACACTAACAACACACACACACATAAATATATATACATATCTACATATATATATACACTCAAAATATATATACATATATCTACACACACTCTCAACTATATATATATACATACACCTATATATATATATACACACACACACAAGCACACTTACACATACATATATATATATACACATAGACATGTACACACACAAGCACATAGATATAAATACACACATATATATACAAATATGTATACATAAACACACATACATATAATTATATACATATATATATATATATATAGACACATATACACTAACACAACACAACACTCTCACAACACGCCCCACTCACGCCCAACGACCCCGACACGCACCAACACCCTAAAATATACAAAATATAGCCCGAAAACTCTAGCACACACTCTCCGATACTAACCCAACGCGCGCACAAAGCCGAAACGAGGAAACCAAGTCAAAATGGCCGTTCGGTCATTTCGACGAACACGTGGTGCGCGGCTCGGAAAACCTCCTGAAACGCACACCAAACGAACTCGGAATCGGCCCAAAATTTACCCACGCGCTCTACACGATGCCTAGATCCTAGAAAATGTGCTCCCGCGTCGATTCTAGGCCCGTGGCGGAAACGCACACGCACTTAGAATCGGCGACGACGAAAAGCCCCAATTTCGCCCGAAACGCCCGTTTCTCCGCGACGCGGCTTCCCGTGTCCAAACGGAGACACGCACTCACCCTCACGACACCCGACAACGTCTACCTAGGTCCATCTAACCTAGGGCATCACCCAAAATTGGGCCAAATTTGGATTCCACCCGAAATTGACACAAAACCTAGTGTTAAAGTCTCTAAACCCAACCAAACTAGTTCCAACTTCCTCCTACGGGTAGGGTTAGGGTCTAGGAGGGTTCTACAACACTAATTACACTACACAAAAATAATTAGGAAGGGGAAAGTTAGGTTTTACCTCTTGGGAGTTGGAATCCCAAGGCCAAAGTCCCAAATTCCCTCCAAATCAACTCCCTCAAGCTCCAAGCTTCCAAATCTAACTCCCACACTAGATCTAGGCTTCTCACACCTAGGTTGGGGAAAAAGCAAGGTGAGGGTTAGCTTAAAGAAGAAGGAATGGAAGAAAGAAGAAGAAAAATGGAAGAAACTTACTTGGAGAAGGAAGGAAGAAGAAAGGAGAAGTGGAGAAGAAGAAGGAATGAAGAAGAAGAAGTGGAAGAAGAAAGGGGGCTGCTACTTGCTGTGATCGGGTGTGGGGGGGTAGGTAGGGGCCGGCCATGGGAATTAAAAGGAGATTTACAACTTTCCAAATTCCCAAAACGCCCCTATTCACTCGGTTTTGGGTTCCGGGTCTCCAAATGCACTCAAACTAGTTCCAAATCTCTCCAACTAACCTCCTAAAAATAAAATAATAAATCTAAGCCCCAAAATAATTCTCACAAGGGTGTGGGCTGGGTCGGACATGGGTCCACTAGGGTCTGACATGGGTCCAGGCTAGCCAAAATCCTAAAACAAACAATATAAAAATAATAAAAAATAATGCAATCACTAATTAAATATAAATACAATTAATTATAAATAATACACAATTAACCAAATTAAAATAAAAAAAAATACCCGGCTCTGGAAATGGGGTGGTGACAAGCCTATCCTCCTTAGAAAATTTCGTCCTCGAAATTTAAAGTCAATCACACTCCTCTAGGTCAAACCCCCAACAATCACAGTCAAGAAATTCTACCTAAACAACACACAAGATCAGGGTCCTACTGGTCGTGTTATTACAGTCTCAATCGGGGTCACTACACTATCTACCACAGCACAAGGAAAAAGTCTAACAGGTACTAATGAAGCACACCACAGGAATGGAAAAGGACAGGAAGAAGAAGCAAGAGACAGACCTGCTAACCCGACATCCGTAGCATCGGCCTCCTCGACCGTCAACGCATAAGCCCTGCCCTGCTGGGGTGTATCCCTCTGCTGGTGCGGGGCATGATGCTGTGCCACAGATGGCCTAGCTCCAACTCTCTGATCCTGTGCTCCACCCAATGGAGGTGCAGTGGAGCAATCTCGCATCTGGTGAGCAGCGGATCCACAGAACAAACACACCTTCAGCCTCCTCCTACAAACATCCCAAGTGTGTCCTGCCTTCCTGCAGTAGGCACAAGTGGGCACCCTCTGATCCTGACCCTGTTGCGCTGCCTTCTGCACATAGGGACGCTTAGCTGGTCCCGCACTGCCACTCGCACTGCCTGAATCATCCCTGCCTCTCTTGGACTTGAGCTCCAAGTCATCCTCTGCTCTCTGAGCATCTCCTACTATCTGCTCAAAAGTTGCCTCGCGGTCGCTCCTGGTCAAAGACTTGACCGCCATAACCAAGCCCTTACGAAACTTCCTCGCCTTGGCTGCCTCGCTCAAGCCATCCACAAATCTGCCCAAACGGCAGAACTCCGCTGCGTACTCGTCCACTGTCATGCTCCCCTGGACGAGTGCCTCGAACTGGCTCTCCAAAGCACTGAGCGCCACATCTGGGAAAAACTTTTCCTTAAAAAGCCTCTTAAAAGCCTCCCAAGTAAGCCCTGGCGCTGCGATCCTCGTATCTGTGCGATACCACGTCAAGGCGAGGTCGAACATCTGACTGCCCGCTGCCTCTATCTGCATGCTGTCTGGAATCTGCGCCAGCCTGAAGATGCCCTCAATCTGCTCTATCCAGTCATCCGCGTACAGGATACCTTCTGTACCACGGAACTCCTTGGGCCACATCCTCTGAAAGTCGATAATACTGCCTGGCCTCGGAAGCTGAATCTGATCTGCCTGTGGCTGATTCTGTGCCACCCTATCCACTGCCGTCATGGCCACCTGGTGGGCGTTCTCAATGCCCAGCCTCATCACATCCACCTGACGGTGCTGCGCATCCATCATCTCCCTGAAGAACGCAAACAACTGCGCGGCATCTACTGGAGCAGGAAGTGGTGGAGGAACCACCGGAACGACTGGGGTAGTCCTCGGATCGATAAGTGGAGAAGGATCCCCGAGAGAAACAGAGGCTCCCTCAACCGCAGGAGTGGTGAGTGGAGCGGTAGCAGCTGCCTGAATACGAGCTGGACGAGAGGTAGCAGACCTCTCCGAGGCAACTGCTGGAACGGTACGATGGGATCGTGTCTTCGGAGGCATCCTGAACACAGATCAAAAGAAGTCAATGCGGTGCAAGATACGATATCATCAAAGAAGGACAGTAATATTTCAAAAGAAATCAATTTCAGAATAATTAGATTGGAATTGTTCCTAGTCGTGATTGAGTACACACTCATCCTAGATCCTAGATCCTATAGCAGGCTCGCAGCAGTACAACTAAGTTGTTGTACCACCACGACATCGCACTAATTGCGAATCGAGACCTGCATGGGGCCGCCACCAAAAACGTGTCACGACCCGCACCCGGAAAATCGGGCATGAGTCGTGGGTACGTCCAGCCTACGCCGCAGCATCGGCGGTAGAACGCTGTCTAGGTCAACTATCTAGATAATAATCTCACACAAAAAATCGGGCATGACCTCTCCAAAAGGAGGGCAACCACACAAACAATATATATATATATCTGCCGAGATCTCAACTCCAAACGGAGGAGCAATATCATAAAGATAACCACAATATACTCAATCACGAATCTAAGCACGATAAGATAACACAGAGATCTAACAACTATAAAGTCTAACCACCAACTACTACTACAACAACCACAACATCAATAATAATAATAATACAACAATACATCATCCAAAATAATATACAAACAAGGTCTCAATCCAAAACCGGAGACAAATCCGGTGCTAAAGCTAAAAAAAACAACAAGAAGATCCTAGTGATCCCGGCTACCAACCCGGAAATCACCTCTAAACTAGAGGGTCCCTGTCTGCACCATCGACAGGCTCAGGTCCATAAAACGTCGGACACCAATCCTCCGGATACTCTGAAAAATATGTCCAGTCAGGACTGGAGCAAGTACATCTCTAACAGCAGTTCCATTTAAATGATAAAAACTATAAAACAGTTATAGCAAGTAGCAAGAAAAATGGAGCAAGTATGAACAAGAAAATATGTAAATCACTGGTGCATAAAGGTAAAGATGCATGGGTATCAGAGCAAGATAGTAATAACTGCAATATACAGGAAATCTAAGCTAAGATCAAGTCCGTGCACATGAACGTGTAGTGAGTCCAGCATGAAAAACATGTAGTGAGTCAAGTCCAGAAACATGTAAGTGAGACAAGTCAAGAAATGCATGAGAGTCCAGACTATAAAGAATGAACTCGGTGTCTTTGAAATACTTGTTTCGACATGTAAACGGCTAGGGGTAAGTACGGCTCACCGCGCACTGGGTGCACGGCTGCTATCATTCCAGATTAGACCAGAGGGAGTGATTCCTGATGATGCCAGATAGGAATGTTTACATGTCTACTCGAGTATTTCCCCGCCCCGACTAATACAAGTGGATCCAAGACCCGACACGCAAATCAAGATGAGTCCAGCCTGAACATGAATGATGCCTGTAGGTGATGCCAGTAGTGATTCCAGAATAGAGGCCAGAAACATGAAATGTACGTGTCGCAAGTAAATGAATCCAGAAATATCAATCAGTGTCCCGTGTTGTGCCAGAATAATCAGATGATACTATACTAGAAGCTGAATCATAATAAATATCAGATAATGAAAACTATCAGAGAATGTACTCGCCTGACGTCCTGAGCAACTGGCGATCCGAACTGGTGTCGCAAGGACCTAATGCGAAAAGCAAGGTTAAACAGGGTTCTAATGAGTTAAACAGATATAAAATAACTAAAAATAGGCTTCTAGGGTCGTTCTAGGTCAAACGGGTCAAACCGGTGAAATCTGGGTCAAAAAGTCAACTCTGGGTCCAAAAAGTCAACTCTGAGTCAAAACTAGGTCAAAAGTTGACTTTGGCGGTCAACCGAGTCAACTACGGTCGAGTCTGGGTCAAACTAGGGTGCTCCTGAAATTCTAGGTCAAACCGAGCTCATTAAGCTAGAAAACTCTCAAACTCGCCTCCTTGAGATACCGGGATACCCTCGGTATCCGATACCTCAACCTAGGCTACGCACCCCGCCTAAACCCGCTAAAACCTATGCTAGCACACGTAATTATATATATATAAACATATAAAAATCATTCCAAGACAAATCCTAGGCTATTGCTCAAAAACCCCGCTCGAAACCCAATACCTTGGTTATCTTAAGGTATTGAAATACCTTGGTATCTCAAGGTATTGAGATACCGCTCTCAAACCCTCTAACTAGCTACCTAGCTATTAATTACATACCTAGATATTAATCTAGGCTAGATAATATATATATCTATCATATTTATATATATCTAAGTATGTATATACCTATGTATATATTTATCCACACACATTTACCCGATTACCCATTATCTTACCTATACACCTATATATGTATATAACTTAGGCATATAGATATTTATATCTCTTAGATAGGTATATCTAAGAATCTAGTTATCTACCTATCTAGTATCTATCTACCTATCTAAATACCTAGCTATCTATCTATCAATATCTATCAATCTATCTATCTAATTATCCATAACTTATCTTACCTATTTACCTATCTATCAACCATCTATCTATTTATATATATATCTATGCATATAGATATAGGTATCTACCATATCTACCTATCTATCTATCCATAGATATCTATCTATCTATGATACTATCCATCTATATTTCTATCTATCTAGCTAATATATCTATCTCATATATCTATCTATCTAGCTATGTATATATCTATCCATCTAACTATTATCTATCTAGTTATCTAGCTAACTAGATACCTATCTACTATCTATTCCTCTACCTATCTATTTAATCTATCAATCTAACTAACTATCTAGCTAGTTATATATCTATCTATTCTATTTATATAGAAACATCTATCTATCTATGAATCTAGCTAGCTATCTATCTAACAATCTATAATATCTATCAATCTACTAATCTATCTATCTATTAAACCACTCTCCTTGCTACTGAACTCGCTGCTTGCTGCTGCTACTAGCGCTGCGAATACTAGCTGCTGCTGCTACTGTGCTTATCTGCTGCTGCTGCCACTGCTTTTGCTGCTACTGCACCTGCTTTTGCTGCTGCTGCCACTGCTTTTGCTGCTACTGCACCTGCTTTTGCTGCTGCTGCCACTGCTTTTGCTGCTACTGCACCTGCTTTTGCTGCTGCTGTTGCAGTTTTCTGCTGCTGCTGCTGCAGTTTTCTGCTGGGCACCCCCCCCCCTCTCATCTCACACACACACCTACATATATATATATACATATATATATATACATACATATATATCTATATATCTATAACTAGATATCTATATATATATACACTCATCTACACACTCTAACACACACACTAACACACTCACACACTAATACACACACACATTCACAACACTAACAACACACACACACATAAATATATATACATATCTACATATATATATACACTCAAAATATATATACATATATCTACACACACTCTCAACTATATATATATACATACACCTATATATATATATACACACACACACAAGCACACTTACACATACATATATATATATACACATAGACATGTACACACACAAGCACATAGATATAAATACACACATATATATACAAATATGTATACATAAACACACATACATATAATTATATACATATATATATATATATATAGACACATATACACTAACACAACACAACACTCTCACAACACGCCCCACTCACGCCCAACGACCCCGACACGCACCAACACCCTAAAATATACAAAATATAGCCCGAAAACTCTAGCACACACTCTCCGATACTAACCCAACGCGCGCACAAAGCCGAAACGAGGAAACCAAGTCGAAATGGCCGTTCGGTCATTTCGACGAACACGTGGTGCGCGGCTCGGAAAACCTCCTGAAACGCACACCAAACGAACTCGGAATCGGCCCAAAATTTACCCACGCGCTCTACACGATGCCTAGATCCTAGAAAATGCGCTCCCGCGTCGATTCTAGGCCCGTGGCGGAAACGCACACGCACTTAGAATCGGCGACGACGAAAAGCCCCAATTTCGCCCGAAACGCCCGTTTCTCCGCGACGCGGCTTCCCGTGTCCAAACGGAGACACGCACTCACCCTCACGACACCCGACAACGTCTACCTAGGTCCATCTAACCTAGGGCATCACCCAAAATTGGGCCAAATTTGGATTCCACCCGAAATTGACACAAAACCTAGTGTTAAAGTCTCTAAACCCAACCAAACTAGTTCCAACTTCCTCCTACGGGTAGGGTTAGGGTCTAGGAGGGTTCTACAACACTAATTACACTACACAAAAATAATTAGGAAGGGGAAAGTTAGGTTTTACCTCTTGGGAGTTGGAATCCCAAGGCCAAAGTCCCAAATTCCCTCCAAATCAACTCCCTCAAGCTCCAAGCTTCCAAATCTAACTCCCACACTAGATCTAGGCTTCTCACACCTAGGTTGGGGAAAAAGCAAGGTGAGGGTTAGCTTAAAGAAGAAGGAATGGAAGAAAGAAGAAGAAAAATGGAAGAAACTTACTTGGAGAAGGAAGGAAGAAGAAAGGAGAAGTGGAGAAGAAGAAGGAATGAAGAAGAAGAAGTGGAAGAAGAAAGGGGGCTGCTACTTGCTGTGATCGGGTGTGGGGGGGTAGGTAGGGGCCGGCCATGGGAATTAAAAGGAGATTTACAACTTTCCAAATTCCCAAAACGCCCCTATTCACTCGGTTTTGGGTTCCGGGTCTCCAAATGCACTCAAACTAGTTCCAAATCTCTCCAACTAACCTCCTAAAAATAAAATAATAAATCTAAGCCCCAAAATAATTCTCACAAGGGTGTGGGCTGGGTCGGACATGGGTCCACTAGGGTCTGACATGGGTCCAGGCTAGCCAAAATCCTAAAACAAACAATATAAAAATAATAAAAAATAATGCAATCACTAATTAAATATAAATACAATTAATTATAAATAATACACAATTAACCAAATTAAAATAAAAAAAAATACCCGGCTCTGGAAATGGGGTGGTGACAAGGTCCCCATTTAGAAATGTTATCTTTACAATGGATTAACATATTATGAATGGATGGTAAGGATAGAAGGGTTCTAATAGAAGTGATACTAGCTACATGAGAGTATGTATCAAAATAATCTAGTCCCTTTTCTGGGTAAAACCTTTGGCTACTAATCTAGCCTTGTATTTCTCTATAGTACCATCAGCTCTAAGTTTCATTTTGAATATCCACTTACAATCTATGGGTTTACTACCTAAGGGTAGGTCTGCTAGAAACCAAGTATAGTTCTCCATGATGGAGTTATACTCATGGTTAATGGCTTCTTTACAGAAAGGCGCATCAGGAGAAGATATTGCTTCTTCATAAGTTGAGGGATCACCCTCTATCAAAAAAGTGAAGAAACCTTCTCCTAAGTTCTTTTCAATTCTTTCTCTTTTACTCCTTCTTGGTTCTATATTTTGTTCGGATTGTGAACTAGATATTTGAACATGAGAGCTAGTGGATGGAGCAAGAGAGGAGTTGGAGGGAGAAAAAGAAATTCTATCTTTGAAGGGATATATATTCTCAAAGTAAACTGCATCTCTTGCATCTATAATAGTATTGTTAGAGATTTTATTTACTTCTGAGCGAGTAACAAAAAATCTATTGGCATTGCTATCTAGGGCATATCCTATGAATACAGAATCTACAGTCTTAGGTCCAATCTTCCTCTTTTTAGGTTCAAAAATTTCTACTTTAGCCAGACATCCCCAAACTTTGATATAATGGATCCTAGGAGCTCTACCTTTCCATAATTCATAGGGAGTCTTATCATTAGACTTACTAGAAATCCTATTAAGGATGTAACAGGCCGATAATAATGCTTCTCCCCACAAATTATCGGGAACACCTGAGCTGAGGAGCATGGCATTCACCATGTCTAACAGAGTGTGATTCTTCCTTTCAGCAACTCTGTTGGACTATGGTGAATATGGAGCAGTTACCTTATGGATTGTTCCGTGTTCTTCATAGAAATTGGTCATATCATTTGATGTATACTCTCCACCACGATCTGATCTAAGAATCTTAATCTTTCTATCTAACTAGTTCTCAGCTTCAGATTTATAGACCTTAAATCTGTCTAGAACTTCATCTTTGGTTTTGAGAAGATATGTATAACAATACTTTGAATGCTCATCTATAAAGGTAACAAAGTATTTTCTACCACCTCGGGTCAAAACCCTATTTAAGTCACATACATCACTATGAACTAGCTCTAGAAGGTCAGATTTTCTTTCTACATATTTGAAAGATAGCCTAGTATGTTTGGCTTGAACACAGATTTCACACTTGTGTTTATCATCTATTGGAGTCTTAGAAATAAGTTCTAAGTTCATCATCTTTCTTAGGGAACCTAGATTCACATGATCTAATCTACTGTGCCACATATTTGAAGATTCTATATTGGAAACAACAAAAGAAGGATCTAAAATTTTATTCACGGTACTCAAAATAAAAAGAACATCTCTTACAAATTATTTTCCAATAAAAGAGTCATTCTTAAAAAATACTACTTTATTTATCTCCATAACAATCTTATACCCTGAAGATACAAGAAGAGACCTACTAACTAAATTTCTTCTGATAGACGACACATGCAACATATCATGAAGAGTCAAAGTTTTTTTCTGATGTCATCTTTAGATCTATCCGTTCTCTTCCTATAATTTGTGCCGTTGAGCCATCTCCTAGAGTTACACCTCCTCCACCTGATTTCTGATAGTTTGAAAAATAAGAGCGATCAAAGAAAACATGAACATTAGCTCCAGAATCCAACCACCAATCGTCAGAATGGTAGAAAATATTGACTAAGTGTTGATAGCTTACAGACCTGAAGGAACTAGAAGAGCCGTTGAGAAGCATGTTTGCTTCTGGTTTGGCTGGACGTTTCTCTTTGTAAAAGTCTGGACAGCTTCCTTCTTCCTATGGAAACAGTTGGTGACCATATGGTTTATTTTACCACACACAAAACAAAATCTCTTCTAATCCTGAGTTTGACTAAAGTTTCTTGGTTTATGGTGATGATCGTTTTGGTGGTGAGGCTGAGGGTTCTACTTCTTCTTGAAGAGGTTCCTTTTGGGTTTGTGGTGATGATGAGGCTTGGGTTTGCCTTGGGATTCAACTAGGTTTACCTTAGCTTTAGACTCAGACTTAAGGTTAGACCTTAGCCTAATTTGTTCTTTTGTTCTAATTTTCTTTAGGACTTGAGCAAAGGTAATGTCACCTTGAGTATGAATAAGGTCTTTCTTGACATCAGACTAAGAAGGAGGAAGCTTGTCTATTAAGCTGGCTATTTTATACTCAGTAGAGAAGAAAGTACCTTTGGCTTGAATATGCCTAAGGTATTCTTAAAATTTATGTATTTGGTCATTCATAGGTTTATTATCTACCATAAAGTATCTGTTGAATGAGGAGGAATTGAATATTTCAATTCCAGCATCTTCACAGTTATATTCATCTTCCAGGGCATCCCAAAGTTCTTTAGCACTTTTGTATTGAAAGAATATGTCATATAGTGATTAAAAGCGCTTAGAATTCTATAGAAGCAATGTTAGTCTATTTTCTTAGGGGTCTTGGGTCTAGTGGAACCAGAGGACTTGGATACACCTATGTCAAATACAATGTCATCAGAGTCATTTGTGATTGGTGTGGAACCATCAATAGCTGAGATCAATCTTAAGGTAGTGAGCCAAAATTTCATCTGACTTTGCCATCTCTTAAAGTAGGTCCCGTTGAACTTTGTAGGTTTAGCAGCAAAAGTCTCATTATTGCCAGTCATGATTTGCCAGTAAAAGTCTCATCATTATGAGAAAATATAAAACTGAAAGATATGTAATTACTCAATAACAATGTCCAATAATTTTGAATAATAGTTCAAGTAATTTTGCTAATCAATCTTAAAATCTTTAGTCTATCAAGAGTAGATTAACTTGGGTTACTTGTAGGGGCCGGTTCCCAGCTAGCGGTGGTCCGAAGACACTTAAATACCGTGTCGCTTAGGATTATTTACATCCGGTTGACAGAAGGACCCTTTCGGCTTGTTCCCAAATTTATCTCTATTTTTAGAATTCAGACTCAAAGAGATTTGCAATTATACTTAACTATTATTGTCTTGAGGTCGTTACAAATAAACAATATTGTAGTTAAAAATATGTAAATATAGAGCTAATAATAACAATGAATAACAATGATGGTATATATATTAAGCAAGAATTTATGTGCTACAAATACTAAATTACAGTAGCTAAATTGAATCACAAGATTATATGTGCTGGCAAATATTCAACCAAAAAATTAGAAACTTTCTATTAACAGAATAGTCCTTAGTAACAATAATTTTCTAATACCAATTCTTAATTAATATATGATTCAAAATAATTAAAACTTATGTTGCACTTTGGTATGTAAGCAGTAATACTCGTTAACAAATTTGCTAAATGAACAATGAACAATAATTTTCTAACAAATTTGATTCTAATACCAACTAAATTACAGTAAAATTTGCACTTCTTAATTAATATATGATTCTAATACCAACTAAATCACATTAACTAAATGAACAGTGAACTACAACCTTTATTTGGTAAGCAAAAATACTACAATAACTTATTTTAATATAAAATCCGGTAGCAAATAGAAAAATTGCTACAGTAAGATTTGGACAGAAAATATATATTCAACAGTGTTAGCAAATGGTATGTGTTTAAAATAAATAATAGAATTTGTGTTTGGTGTTCTGAATAAAATATTTGGAAAATATGCGTGGTCGCAAAAGGCTAAGCTTTCAACTCTTAGAATGTTGTTAATATTTAAATATATATATATATATATATATATATATATATATATATAATATTTTTCAGATATTGATAATAGAACAAAGAAACAAAAAATTGTTACCGGCCTTTGGGGAAGTCGTGCACGAAGCACTGCCCTAAGAGTTGATCCGAGGTCTATGTGCAGACGTTTCTCGGAAGCTCCTAGTAGTAAAATCCCCTGACTACCGGGTTCTCTTCGTTCCACACAACTCGGAGAGAGAGGCCAAACTTAGCTCTGCCTAGAGCAAGAATTTAGAGAACAGAATGTGGTTCAAGAGAAGAATGAAAGAGAGAGATTTCACGTAGGAGAATTTTCTGTAAAAAATAAAGAAGGAGGAGACCACAATATATAGGCAGTCCCTAGACAGGATAGTAAATGGCTCATAAACAGGCCATTAAGGAGTAGTAACAAAAGAAAAGAAACATGGAGGAATAGCTATCATATGAGCTGTTGCAGGGGAGCAAAAAAAATTTTGGATCACAGCCCGAAGAGTAAATTAGATCGGTATTCGGCGCCCGTAGGTGTGGACACGTACCCGCACCCATTACGCTCGCTGAACGGAACCGAACCGAGCCGGGCAAGGCGGCGGCGCGCGCGTGTGGCCCAAGGGGTTCCCCACACAACATCTTTAGGAGAGCAATAAAGAAGAACTAATATATACATACAAGGGGGAGTGGTCCATCCGATGTGGGACTAAAGGAAAAAGGAAGTTGAGGCTTTTGCTCACAAACACAGCTAACAATCTCCCCCCCCCCAAAAGGTCAAGTTCTGAAATAGAAGTGACAAAGAAAATAAAAGGAAGAGTTTCTGGACAGGTATATACTATGCATAGATGAGATGGACTACAGCCTTGAAACTCACTTAATGACTATTATCTTTGTCTGAATAAGTGCTTGATGGACTATGCCGTGAATCAGACTTCTTTTACCAGATTCAGAAAAATAGCACACAAAGTACGCTAGAGATTCTGGGTCTAAAGGGTGGCGCTTTTGGTTGGCCATGCGAACTAATTCCAAATTCATGAGAGTTGTCTGGGATCGCCCTGTCCCATAGTCGTGGCCTTTACGACCTCTCGTTTAGGTAAGTCCTTAAAGGTGGTGATAGGTTTCAATCCTGCATATCAGCTTGGACCTATTAAGAGTTTTAAAACTCATCCTAACCAAATCACTCGAGAACACTGTCACCATAGGGATGGGGAATCATTGTACGCATGTACAGCCACTTGGGCATTATAGAATGAGATTTTAATCTTGGGTCAGTGTTCCATAAAAGTCACATAAGTCCAGCTTGTTTCTACCCATTAAACCAGCTTCTTGGGATCTCCAGTCAGACTCGGTTGGGTTGCCACTGCTGTTGACTTTACTTATGGGCTTAACCCTATCCCCCTCGATGATTCTAGAATCAAAGTCCTAGACAGACCCTTCGTCAAGTGGTCTGCAAGGTTCTTTTCTGACTTTATATAACCAAAAACCATATATTTTTCCAATAGGCTTTTTATAGACATGAAGCGCAGCTACAGATGACTGTTCATCTTAGCAATCACAGAATCATGCTTTAGTAGTTCCATAACAGATTTATTATCACAGTTTATAGAAATTGCAGGAACATGACTAATATAAACAGGTATATGCATAATAAGGTTTCTTAGTCATTCGACTTTTGTACATGTAGTGTCCAAGGCTATCATTTCAGAGTCCATTGTACTCCTAGCTATGATAGTTTGTTTACATGAGCCCCAGGAGATTGCAGCTCCTCCTAGAGTAAAAATATATCCAGTAGTAGATTTTACATCATGTGAGTCAGTTATCCAGTTTGCATCTGAATAACCTTCTATGATATCAGGATGTCTAGTATAGTGCAGCATATAATCTAGAGTACCCCTAAGATATCTAAATACTCTTTCTAATGTTGTCCAATGTAACTGATTTGGGTTACTAGTATATCTACTTAGTCTCCCAATAGCAAATGCAATATCAGGTCTGGTCCTGTTTGATATATACATGAGAGAACCTATCATCTAAGAATATCTGTATTATTCTATGAGAGAACCCCCATTCTTCTTGAGAACAATACTACTTCCATAAGGAGTAAGGGCAGGTTTCTTATCAAAATACTCAAATTTTCTTAGCATTTTCTCGATAGAGTGTGCTAAGGATAGAGTATAGCCCTCCTTGTATTTGAACAGTTGCATGCCTAGAATCAAGTTGGCTTCACTAGATCTTTCATACCAAACTGGCTGGATAAATAGTCCTTGGTATTAATTATCAATTCTAGTGATGATCCAAGAATAAGGATGCCATCTACATACAAACATAATATGACACAACTTTTATCTATAATTTTGGAGTATATACATTTGTCATACTCATTTGGCACGAAATCATATTCTGAGATGACTATGTCAAATTTGTTGTGCCATTGTTTGGGAGCTTGCTTTAGGCCATAAAGAGATTTAACTAATCTGCAAACTTTTTTCTTGGCCTTTAGCAATGAAACCTTCAGGTTGCTCCATGTAGATTTCTTCCTCTAGGTCCCCATTTAAAAATGATGTCTTTACAATGGATTAACATATTATGAATGGATGCTAAGGCTAGAATGGTTCTAATAGAGGTGATCCTAGCTACAGGAGAGTATGTATCAAAATAATCTAGTCCCTTTTTCTGGGCAAAACCTTTGGCTACTAATCTAGCCTTGTATTTCTTTATGGTACCATCAGCTCTAAGTTTCTTTTTGAATATCCACTTACAACCTATGGGTTTACTATCTAATGGTAGGTCTGCTAGAAACCAAGTATAGTTCTCCATGATGGAGTTATACTCACGGTTAATGGCTTCTTTCCAAAAAGGTGCATCAGGAGAAGATATTGCTTCTTCATAAGTTGAGGGATCACCCTCTATCAAAAAAGTGAAGAAACCTTCTCCTAAGTTCTTTTCAATTCTTTCTCTTTTACTTCTTCTAGGTTCTATATTTTGTTCGGGTTATGAACTAGATATTTGAACATGAGAGCTAGTGGACAGAGCAAGAGAGGAGTTGAAGGGAGAGAAAGAAATTCTATCTTTGAAGGGATATATATTCTCAAAGTAAACTGTATCTCTTACTTCTATAATAGTATTGTTAGAGATTTTATTTACTTCTGAGTGAGTAACAAGAAATCTGTTGGCATTGCTATCTGGGGCATATCCTATGAATTTAGCATCTACAGTCTTAGGTCCAATCTTCCTCTTTTTAGGTTCAAAAATTTCTACTTTAGACAGTCATCTCCAAACTTTGAGATAATGGATACTAGGAGCTCTACCTTTCCATAATTCATAGGGATTCTTGTCATTAGACTTACTAGAGATCCTATTAAGGATGTAACAGGCCGATAATAATGCTTCTTTCCACAAATTATCGGGAGCACCTGAGCTAAGGAGCATGGCATTCACATGGTCTAACAGAGTGCGATTCTTTCTTTCACCAACTCCGTTGGACAGTGGTGAATATAGAGCAGTTACCTTATGGATTATTCCGTGTTCTTCATAAACATTGGTCATATCATTTGATATATACTCTCCACCTTGATCTGATCTAAGAATCTTAATATTTCTCTCTAACTGGTTCTCAGCTTCAGATTTATAGACCTTAAATATGTCTAGAACTTCATCTTTGGTTTGGAGAAGATTTGTATAACAATACTTTGAATGATCATCTGTAAAGGTAACAAAGTATTTTCTACCGCCTCGGGTCAAAAGCCTATTTGAGTCACACATCACTATAAACTAGCTCTGGAAGGTCAGAGTTTCTTTCTACAGATTTGAAAGGTAGCCTAGTGTGTTTGACTTGAACACAGATCTCACACTTGTGTTTATCATCTATTGGAGTCTTAGGAATAAGTTCTAAGTTCATCATCCTTCTTAGGGAACCTAGATTCACATGACCTAATCTACTGTGCCACATATTTGAAGATTCTACTTTGGAAACAACAAAAGAATGATCTGAAATTTTATTCACGGTACTCAAAATAAAAAGACCATCTCTTACAAATTATTTTTCAATAAAAGAGTCATTCTTAGAAAATACTACTTTATTTGCCTCCATAACAATCTTGTACCCTGAAGCTACAAGAAAAGACCTACTAACTAAATTTCTTCTGATAGACGGCATATGCAACACATCATAAAGAGTCAAGAGTTTTTTCTGATGTCATCTTTAGATCTATTCTTTCTCTTCCTATAATCTGTGCCGTTGAGCCACCTCCTAGAGTTAAATCTCCTCCACCTGATTCCTGATAGTTTGAAAAACATGAGCGATCAAAGGAAACATAAACATTAGCTCCAGAATCCAACCACCAATCGTCAGAATGGTAGGAAATGTTGACTAAGGGTTGATAGCTTACAGACCTGAAGGAACTAGAAGAGCCGTTGAGAAGCATGTTTGTTCTGATTTGGCTGGACGTTTCCCTTTGTAAGAAGTCTGGACAGCTTCCTTCTTCCTATGGAAACAGTTGGTGGCCATATGGTTTGTTTTACCACACATAAAACAAAATCTCTTCTGATCCTGTGTTTGACCGAATTTTCTTGGTTTATGGTGATGATGGTTTTGGTGGTGAGGCTGGGGATTCTGCTTCTTCTTGAAGAGGTTCCTTTTGGGTTTGTGGTGATGATGAGGCTTGGGTTTGCCTTGGGATTCTACTAGGTTTACCTTAGCTTTAGACTCAGACTTAAGGTTAACCTTAACCTAATTTGTTCTTTTGTTCTAATTTTCTTTAGGACTTGAGCAAAGGTAAGGTCACCTTGAGTATGAATAAGGTCTTTCTTGACATCAGACCAAGAAGGAGGAAGCTTGTCTATTAAGCAGGCTATTTTATACTCGGTAGAGAAGAAAGTGCCTTTGGCTTGAATATGCCTAAGGTATTCTTGAAATTCATGTATTTGGTCATTCATAGGTTTATTATCTACCATAAAGTATATGTTGAATGAGGAGGAATTAAATCTTTCAATTCCAACATCATCACAGTTATATTCATCTTCCAGGGCATCCCAAAGTTCTTTAGCACTTTTGTATTCAAAGAATATGTCATATAGTGATTCAGACAAAGCGCTTAGAATTCTATGGAAGCAATGGTAGTGTATTTTCTTAGGGGTCTTGGGTCTAGTGGAACCAAAGGGCTTGGATACGCCTTTGTTAGACTCAGTGTCATCAGAGACATTTGTGATTGGTGTGGAACCATCAATGGCTGAGATCAATCCTAAGGTAGTGAGCCAAAATTTTATCTGACTTTGCCATCTCTTAAAGTAGGTCCCTTTGAACTTTGTAGGTTTAGTAGTAAAAGTCTCATCCTTGCCAGTCATGATTGCTAATGAGAAAATCTGAAACCAAAAGATACGTAATTACTCAATAACAATGTCCAATGATTTAGAATAATAGTTCAAGTGATTTTGCTAATCAATCTTAAAATCTTTAGTCTATCAAGAGTAGATTAACTTGGGTTAGCAGTAGGGGCCGGTTCCCAGCTAGCGGTGGTCCGAAGACACTTAAATACCGCGTCGCTTAGGGTTATTTACACCCGGTTGACAGAAGGACCCTTTCGGTTTGTTCCCAAATTTATCTCTACTTTTAGAATTTAGATCAAAGAGATTTGCAATTATACTTAACTATTATTGTCTTGAGGTCATTACAAATAAACAATATTGTAGTTAAGAATATGTAAATGTAGAGCTAATAATAACAATGAATACCAATGATGGTATATATATTAAGCAAGAATTTATGTGCTACAAATTCTAAATTACAGTAGCTAAATTGAATCACAAGATTATATGTGCTGGCAAATATTCAACCAAAATATTAGAAACTTTCTATTAACAGAATAATCATTAGTAACAATAATTTTCTAATACCAATTCTTAATTAATATATGATTCAAAACAATTAAAACTTATGTTGCACTTTGGTATGTAAGTAGTAATATTCGTTAACAAATTTGCTAAATGTACAGTTAACAAAATTATAAATTTGCTAAATGAACAGTGAACAATAATTTTCTAACAAATTTAATTCTAATACCAACTAAATTACAGTAAAATTTGCACTTCTTAATTAATATATGATTCTAATACCAACTAAATCACAGTAGCTAAATGAACAGTGAACTACAACCTTTATTTGGTAAGCAATAATACTACAATAACTTATTTTAATATAAAATCCGGTAGCAAATAGAAAAATTGCTACAGTAAGATTTGGACAGAAAATATATATTCAGCAGTGTTAGCAAATGGTATGTGTTTAACAATAAACAATAGAATTTGTGTTTGGTGTTCTGAATAAAAAATTTGGACAATATGCATGGTCACAAAAGGCTAAGCTTTCAACTCTTAGAATGTTGTTAATATATATATATATATATATATATATATATATATATATATAAAATATTTTCCAGAAATTGATAAATAGAACAAAGAAACAAATAAATGTTGCCATCCTCTGGGGAAGTCGGGCACGAAGCACTGTCCTAAGAGTTGATCTGAGGTCTATGTGCAGACGTTTCTCGGAAGCTCCTAGTGGTAAAATCCCCTGACTACCGGGTTCTCTTCGTTGCACACAACTCGGAGAGAGAGGCCGAACTTAGCTTTGCCTAGAGCAAGGATTTAGATAACATAATGTGGTTCGAGAGAAGAATGAGAGAGAGAGAGATTTCACGTAGGAGAAATTTTTGTAAATAATGAAGAAGGAGGAGACCACAATATATAGGCAGTCCCTAGAGAGGATAGTAAAAGGCTCATAAACAGGCCATTAAGGAGCAATAACAAAAGGAAAGAAACGTGGAGGAATAGCTGTCACATATGGCTGTTACAGATTTTTTGGATCCCAGTCCGAAGAGTAAATTTAATCGGCATTTGGCGCCCGCTGGTGTGGGCTCGTACCCGCACCCGTTATGCGCGCCAAACTGGGCCGGACAGTGGCGGCGGCACGCACGTGTGGCCCAAGGGGTTCCCCACACAACATCTTTAAGAGAACAATGAAGAAGAACTAATATATACATACAAGGAGGGAGTGGTCCAACCGATGTGGGACTAAAGAAAAAAAGAAGTTGAACTTTTGCTCACAAACACAGCTGCTAACAGTCATGTCATGGGTGATTGAATTTGGATAATAAATAGCAGTTTTTGAATCAAATTGTATATAGTGGTAATGAAGATATTGTCTAAGATTACAGTATATGTACAAATTGTTTTGTTGCAGGTATTTTGGGTGGCAACCACGCACATGGACAAAAGCATCTTCCCTGAGCCGGAGAAGTTTGATCCATCTCGATTTGGAAATGCTTCGAAATCCTACCCTCCTTATTCTTACATACCATTTGGGGCTGGACTCCGTATTTGCCCTGGCAGTGAATTTGCACGGGCCGAGGTGTTGTTACTAATTCATTATTTGGTCACAAACTATGAGTGGTCAGAGATGATTCCCGATGAGCCAATCACAAGAGATCCCATGCCATACCCTGCAATGGGACTTCCTATCAAACTCCAACGAAAGAATGTGTCACACGAAAGAATGTGACATATGGAAAACCGCTTAAATGAGGATGAGTGAGTGATGGAGTGCAACCCTAAAATAGCACTGTTTGAACTCAAAAATTATTAGTTTGGATGCATCTAAGACTCTATTGTTCTAGTAGTTTCAATGCATGGACTTCACGTTTTCTAAGTTTTTTTAGTTGATCTATACTATTAATTAGTCATAATCATTATTTTTCTTTCATATGTTAATTTAAAGCGTATTGTTGTAAATCATATATTTGTGGCTATACACAAACAGTGACTTAAGCTAACTAAGATACACACAAATCATAATCTTTCTGCCCCTATATATGTAAATATAATGGTTGTGTTTACATCAAAAACATCCCCAAAGTACGAGAATAATCATAAGAAAGAAACAAAATTTATTAATAAGAGAAGACTCAGCTCAATTATTCGGCTACAACATTGTCTCTCTTTCTTTCTATTTTTCTAACACGTTATCAGCACGAACGTTCGATGAGCTCTAGGCGTTGGTTTACATGATTAAAACTGATGTCAACGAAAACTGTTCATATGGATTATGTTCTTGATTAAAATCATGTATACTTTGTTGGCCCAATTGGTCATGGTCAAACTGATTTCGATAATTAACTAAACATCGATTCGATATGATACACCTGAAGCTCAAACAAGATGGAAATCACCCTCTACTGACTAAAAAAAAGATTGCTGCAAGTTGTGTCTAGTGTTTTTCTATTTTCTTATGTATTTTTCTATTTTATTTGAGTCTAGGACTATTGTAAATCGAGTCACACTTGGCAACTAGATAGCACTCGAGTTCACTCAAATAAACCTACCCAAAAATCAGTCAAAACTCAACTCAACACAGCCAAATGTCATGATTCCAACATTATGGAACATGGGACACAGAACTCGGCCAGAGTTCTGTTCTCAGATCGAACTTTGTCCCTCCAAAACCAGAATCCCTAGTTCGACTCATTCTTCCTGAAGACTAGGTTCCAATGTTCAAATTTTTGAACGTTTGGGGATAGAACTCTGCGCGAACTCTGACCACAAAAAGCCTATAAATAGAGTTAAATTTTATACCATTCTCATCAACTCATTCTCACTTTCATCTATTCATTTGAGATATACTCTGAGCTTTCAATGTTCACCATCTCCAAGAAAAACCTTGCAAGCCTTCTAAGTGTCAGTGCGATTTCGATTAGAAGTCGGTTCGAGTTGTAAGAAGCTTGAAATTCATGTTTCGTTTCAAGTCTGAAGTCGGCGTGCTCTTCGGATTAAAGCACATGGTTGTAAGAAGTCGACAAGCATTCGGATCAAAACTTATGGTTGTATCCTATTACACAAATAGCAAATTTAACTCCGAGCAAGAGTTATCGGGACTTTATTAGTTCTCCACGAGTAAAACCAGTATATATCGCAATGTTTGAGTTTGTAATTTTTGAATTTACTTATACTCTGCTTATACTTTGATTATATTCTTATTAATTACTACAGTTGTATAAGTTGGTGATTAGAATTAGTTTATTTGATAACTGTGACACACACTATATTCACCTCCCCTCTATAGTTTCAATATAGGCCTACAATTGGTATCAAAGCTTCGTTCTCTTCTATATGACTCATATCCTAGAGTAGATCCATGACAACCACAAAATTCATCTACATTAACAATAGTGAAGGTCAATCCACAAACATACATCTTCTATTTGATGGAACCAACTACACATAGTAAAAGACACGAATGAACTTTTATTTGAAATTACTAGATTTTGACCTATGATCAATTGTTATTAATGGCTACAAAAAGCCTACTAGAAATGTTGTTGGTGGTAACCTTGTAGAAAAGCCTAATGATAAATATACTGAGATAGAAAAGAAACAAGCTCGTCTTGATGTATAGTCATTAATGTCTTATTCTGTGCTATAGACATGACAGAGTTCAATAGAGTATCTACTTACACCACTTCACACGAGGTCTGAAAACTTCTTATGGTAACTCATGAAGGAACTTCACAAGTGAAGGAATCCAAGACCAGTAGGCTTACATAAGAGTATGAGACATTCAAAATGAAGCCTAATGAGACCATCACACAAATGTTTACTCATTTCCTTAATATCGTTAACCTTTATCTTCCTTTGTCAAAGATTACAACAACCATTAAAAGATACGCAAGGTGCTTGGGGACTTATCAAGAACTGGAACTCCAAAGTAATTGTAATCATTGAAGGAAACGACCTAACTCTTGAGACGCTCATGGAAAAACTGATGATACATGAACTGGATCTCAAGGAGCAATAAGAATCAACGTCAAAGGAAAAGACGATTGCATTCAAAGCACACCACAAGAAGGTCTCCGGTGACGAAAGTGAAAATAATAGTTCAGAAGATGAACAGATGGTCCTAATTGCCAGGAACTTCAAAATATTCTTGAAGTTTGAGAGATTAAACCGAAAGAAGAAGGACCACAAAGACATCAACGAGAAAGAACATGTATGTTACAACTGTAAGAAGACATGTCATATAAAGAAGGACTGCACTATAGTCAAAAAGAAAAATCGCTACGAACCCTCAAGCAAAAGATCGTCATCACGCAAATATGCAAACACAATCATATGACAGGAGAGCGAAGCCAGCGACTCAGAGGAAGAAGAAAATCCTCACAATACTACAAATCTATGCTTAATGGCATTTGATCAGGTGGACCAACCCTATCATGCTAGAAGCAAATGGATCATTGATAGCGGTTGCTCACGACATATGACTAGTGATGTTACCATATTTGTAATGCTATCGATGAAGAAAGAAAGATACATTTCCTTCGGTAACAACTTGAAATGGTATATTATTGGTAACGGTGATGTTGGTATCTCTCCTTATCCTGTTATAAAGAATGTTTGCCTAGTAACAAAAGTTAAAACATAACCTACAGAGTATTAGTCATCTGGTTGACAATGGTTATGGTTTTAACTTTGTAAAAGATAAATGTTCCATTTATGATAGATCTAGTAATAAAGTTATTTATGAAGGAATAAGAGAAGATAACATATATGTGTTTTATCTATCAGAAGATACTAACCACGCAGGTAGATGCATTTACGCCAAAAAAGATGAAAGTTGGCTATGGCATATACGTTTAGGACATGTGAACATGGACACAATTACAAGATTACCGTCAAAGAAATTAGTAAGAGGCTTAGCGGATATAACATTTAAGAAGGATATGGTATGCATTGATTATGAAAAAGAACAAATCAACCAGATCCTCCTTTAAGTCTATAAACGATGTAAGTACCTCTAGACTCCTTCAATTATAACATATAAATTTATTTGGACCTATTAGAGTCGTCAGTCTTGATGGTAAATTCTATGCATATATAATTATTGATAATTTTTTGAGATTTACTTAGATTTTCTTTCTAACAAATAAAAGTGAAGCATTTTTCGAATTTGTTACTTTTTCTAAAAAGTTTAAAACGAAAAGGGCTTCATGATTACTCATATCCGAAGTGATCTTGGAGGCGAATTCGAAAATAATAATTTCAAAAACTATTATGATTCAAATAGATTTTTGCATAATTTTTCTTGTCCTATAACTCCTCAACAAAATAGTGTTGTGGAGCGAAAGAATAGAACTCTTGGTGATGCGGCTAGAGTCATGCTGAATCAATTCAATTTTCCAAAAAAATTTGGACAAAAGCTGTAAATACATAATGCCATATTTTAAATAGGGTTCTTATTCGACCTATATCGAAGAAGACTCCCTATAAGCTTTGGTTTGGTAGAACTCCTACAATTAGTTACTTCAAAGTTTTTTGATGTATATGTTTTATCTTGAACACCAAGGATAATTTGAAATTTTTTGACTCTAAAGTAGATGAAGAAAATTTTCTCGGTTATGCTGCTAAGAGTAAAGGTTTTAGAGTTTTCAATAAGCATTCCATGACTATTGAAGAATTTATTAATGTTACTTTTGATGAGCTTAACAATCAAATGTCAAGTGACAGTGATGATGAAGATGTCGGTATAACTTCGAACAAAGTCCTTGAAGATACATCAACTGGTACAAGCTATATAAAGAACTTGCCCAAGAAAATAAGATTCACGGCCGATCATCTAGAAAATTTGGTCATAGGTGATGTATTTAAGGGAGTAAGCACACGTTCTACAAATAAAGATATTGTTGCAAGTGTAGCTTTTATTTCACAAATAGAACCTAAAAATGTTTTAAAAGATTTTTTCTGATGAGTTTTGGATTTCGGCTATGCAAGAGGAATTAAACCAATTAGAGAGAAATCTAGTTTGAAAACTTGTTCCTAAACCTAATGATTACCCTATAATTGGCACCAAATGGGTATTCCAAAAATAAATTCAATAAGGATGGCTTAGTCACACGTAACCAAGAAGAAGGAATTGACAATGATGAGACTTATGCTCCTATTACGAGACTAGAATTCATTCGCATGCTTTGTGCATTTACAAATTTACATGATTTTAAACTATTTCAAATGGATGTCAAAAGTGTATTTTAAATAGTTTTATAAAAGAAGGAAGTTTTTGTAAAGCAACCCCCTGGTTTTGAAGATATCAAAATTTTTTATCATGTTTTCAAATTAAAGAAAGCTTTGTACGATATTAAACAAGCCCCTCGTGTTTGGTATGACCGACTAAGTTCTTTCTTAATTGAAAAATGGATTTCGAAAGAAAAAGTTGACACTACGTTGTTTATCAAATCTTTTGATCAAACTCTTCTTTTAGGTCAGATTTATATTGATGACATTATATTCGGTTCTACTGATAACACTCTTTGTGAAGAATTTGTTAATGTATACAGAGTGAGAAATCCCATGCTACACTAAAAGAATTATAATAATAAATATTTGAGATGAGTGTGATGAGAGAACTCAACTTCTTCCTCAGATTGCAAATCAAGCAAAGTTCACAGGGAATATTCATCAATCAAGCTAAGTATACCAAGGATTTGCTGAAAAAATTTGATATTGACAACACAAAACCCATTGGTACACTTATGAGTACATCTACAAAGCTTGACCTTGATGAAAGTGGCAAACTAGTTGACACGCGTAAGTATCGTGGTATGATCGACAATTTAATTTATTTAACTGCTAGTCGTCCTGATATTATGTTTAGTATTTGCTTGTGTGCTAGATATCAAGTTAATCCTAATGAATCACACTTGTGCACAGTTAAACATATCTTTCAATACCTTAAAGGTACTTCTTCTGTAGGTTTATGGTATCCCAAAACCACATCCTTTGACCAGATAGATTATTCGGATGCTAATTTTGCTGGATGCAAAATTGATCGAAAAAGTACCAGCGGCACGTGTCACATTTTAGGAAAATCTTTAGTCTCTTAGTTTAGTAAGAAATAAAATTATGTTACATTATCAACTACTTAAACTGAATATATAGCTGTGGGACGTTGTTGTGCACAAATTTTGTAGATGAAATAAATCCTAGAAGACTATAATCTATGCTATAAAAATATTCACATATACTATGATAATACTAGCACTATTAATCTCACAAAGAATCCAATATGTCACTCACGCACAAAATATATTGAGATTAGACATCATTTTCTAAGAGTTCTTTAGTTACACGGTGACATTAGTTTATAATTTATTGACACTGAACATCAGTTAGCAGACATCTTTACTAAACCCTTAGCTGAGGATCGTTTCAAATTTATTCGTCGAGAATTGGGGATTCTTAATTTTGATGCTATATAAAGATATAAGTTACCTAAATTCTTTTCAGTCTAAGTTCCTTAAAGTAACGATTATTTTGGGTACACGCCGAAAGTATCCTTCTGTCAAAAAAGCATAAATGGCCTAAAGCGACACGGTACTTAAGTATCTTTGAACCACTGCTTGCTGTGATCCGGCCCCTATAACTAACCCAAGATTTTAATATTATACTGAATAAATATCTATTAAAGTCCATTTTTGTGCTTATTTTTAGAATATAACAGTAAATCAGAGTTCTAATCTTTGACTTAAAAAGTTGGAAATTGAAACTTCTATTTCGTCACTGACTCGGATACTTGAACTTACTGGGATTTCATTCTTTGGTGTATTCTGGTCCAAAGGAACAAATTTGGACCGAACTCTGTCTAGGACTGAACTGGGGTCGAACTATTTGCCCTTGTTTCCAAAACACACAACAGCCCAATTTGGTCCCACTTTTTGACTTATATTGCCATCTTTTAAACCCTACATATCCTTATTTTCGTTCTAGAATACCAGCCCCTCCACACTACAAAACAGCTGGCCTTTAGTGACGAACCTTTAAAGACGGGCATACACGGCTATCACAAACAGTGGTTATTTGTGACAGTTTTTGCTCGCAATCACTACTGAATGGTCTTATTGTGACGACTTTGGGTCAATAGTGACATTATGTCACAAATGGCTATCACAAACAGTGGTTATTTGTGACAGTTTTTGCTTGCAGTCACTACTGAATGGTCTTATTGTGACGACTTTGGGTCAATAGTGACATTATGTCACAAATAATACAGAAAATTTACTGTACATAAAATACTTTTAAATAAATTACCTAAAAAAATATTTTAAAAAAAATTAAAGTTACGAAAGATTTCGCCATCCCAGATGGCGAAAATATGAAAAAATAAATTTTAAATTATTTTGTTACATTTTTGCCGACTGAGATGGCGAAAATTTGGCTTTGCCCAATTTTTGCCATCCGAGTTGGCGAAAAATTTCCTATGTTTTTTTTTTGGATTTTTTTTTTGGGTTTGTTTTGGTTTTTTGTTTGTTTGTTTGTTTTGTGTTGCTTTTTTGGGATAGTGGGTTTGGTTTTATTTTTGTTGGTTTAATTTTTGTGTTTTGTTTTTTTGCACTTTTCTGCCCAACTGTAAACCCCCTCGACCAAAATTTAGGGTTAATTAACACAGATAGCATAATTAGGGTTAATTAGATACAATTAAGATTTATTATACAAGTATTATAATATTTGTGCAGTGTTTTGTTACTTAGGACACCTTACCGTTGTCCCGATATTTAGGACACTACCCTAGCTGTTACCCTGAAACAAATTCCATACACTTGGCCTAGACATACTAACCTACCATAATGACCCTTGTGTGACCCCCAGATACTGATTTTTGTGCCTGATTTAGTCGCACAAAAGTCGTTACAAACATCCGTACGTAAATTAAATTAATTATATATTTACGTTCGTTGTCCGTTCCAATCGAAATTGAGACCCAACCTCAACCCATTTTGACCAATCTCGATCATGATATTATTATACTCTAAGCCTACCACACCAATGACACTTGTGCCACCCAATTTAGACCCCCCTGCATTTATTAAATTAATTTAGAGACACCCGGTGCATTAATTATAATTTAATTAGTGTAGTGACCTAACCTCACTCAAATTAGACCCAATTCCAACCCAAACCCACACACACACCCACAAGTCTCATACAAAACACCATACACCATTCTAGTCCAATACAAAATACCAAACATAGTGTTTTGTCACATCAAATCCCCAATTCCAGATTTTGTGCAATTTCCAAATTGTTCAGGGGCCTTTGTGCAAATTAGCAGTGAGGTGCCCCCCTCTCATTGGCCCAACCACATGAAGAAAGAACCCACATTCTTTGACCGGCCCACAATATAATTTCCTCCCATTTTTTATGTACTTACATCAATTTTTGGAGGGCACATCCTAGCCCTACATTTCAAATGCTTTAATCCTAGCCCCATGTCCTACACGTGGAGACCCTCACACAACCCTAGGCACACTAGCAGCCGGCCCTAATCCCAAGGCATCCCCTCCCTCTCTCTCTCCTACATATACATCATGTTACATCACATTAAAATGCACACAAACCCAAAAATCCTAAACTAAAACCCTAGTTTCTAAACCTACACACAACAGCCACCACCCCTACCCGAGCATACCGCAGCCTCCTCCGGGCCAGCCACCGCCTTCGGCCATCCCCGCGACGACCCTACTCCCTCCGGCGACCCTTCCCCCACCTACAACCACCGCCCTCAGCCACCTCGCCGCCCACAGCCACCCCCAGCACCCCCGTCCTAACCCTTAATACCCCTGCACCACGGCTCGAACCGACCACCCGAGCCCACCGTAGCCTGCCGCCTTAGCTCGCCCGGCCGCCGTGCTTCATCGACGCCACCCCCGGCCAGTCTCCTCCTTCCCCGCCGTGGCTCGCCCCCAGACGATGACGCAGCCGGCCGCCACGACCCCCGCAGCGACGTCCAGTACAGCCTGCTGCTGCTGCCAACTCCCCCGCGCGCTGCCGGAGCTCTGCCCGGCCACCCACGCCGTCGACGACCTGTCCGGCGGATCCCCCTCGACCCCTCCTACTCGTCGGTACGTATAAATATACATATGTACGGTGTTTTATACGAGTATTAGGGACTGCATTCTCCTATATACTGTTGTATACGAATATATATATATATATATATATATATATATATATATATATATATATATATATATATATATATATATATATATATATATATTCTGTATTTGGGTATTATATATATATACAGTATATTATATATATATGTCTGTATGATACAGCATTCTAAATATGTAAATACTGTATTTTGTATGTTTTATTATATATATATATATATATATATATATATATATATATATATATATATATATATATATGTATAGTATATACTATATACTTGTCATTAAATACCTTGTATGTATTAATATATATTGTGTGTGTATATATAAATACATATATGTATGTATATATATACGTAGTGTATTTAGAATATTAAATATTTGATACATATTGTGTATAAATATATAATCTGTAAATTAGTATATTGTATGTAGTATATTAATTATTAGTATATTATATATAGTATATAAATTATTGGTATATTATGTATGAGTGTTAAATACATTACACCTATTATTAACATATATGTATATGTATATATATATAAATATATATATATATATTGGTATTTAGTATATTAGAGTATTATATAAATATATGAATATATACATAAATCTATTTATACTTTGTGTATTAATATAATATATGTTAGTATATATTATATAATTACACTTTCTATTTTTGTACACATAAATATATATGTATAATATATATACCTGTTGTATATATGTACTTATATATATAAATGCTTATATAAATATATGTAAATATATGTCTATGTATTAAATTAATATATATGGTATTATGTATTTTAAATAATGTAAATATATTTTATGGAAATATGTATGTGTATATATTTAGTGGATTATTATTAAGGTATATCTATAAAAGCTATTTTAATGTGTAATATTAAACCTACGTATTTTTATTATGTTAAATATATATTAATGTACATATATGTATATATATATATATATATATATATATATATATATATATATATATATATATATATATATATATATATATATATATATATATATATATATATGTCCTACAAGGTCCCACTAGATGTACAGTCAAGATCTGCGTCAGTGTTTTGCTGCAAGTAGTATGTCTTAGTCATACTATTGTAAGTGTCTGATGTTGATATTATTATATCATATATAGGATTGCTGGACCGTACAGCCGAGGCTTCAGGAGCAGGACATTGGCATTCGCAGCTACCGGACACAGGCAAGTATACCTTGCTGGATTACTGTTTAAATTAAATGATAAATGTTGCAATATACATAAACTGTGCGCGTCCGAGATTGACTCGGGTGCAGTCGACGAATGCGTCGATGAGTAGTATACTTGACCTAGCTGCTAGCTGACTCACCTACTACTGTGAGGATATTCTGATATCTTTCTAGACCGTGACACTGTACACGTATCACGATGGTAAATTCATGTTGGGATGCCGGTCCACGTACCCGATTCTCTATCGGTGAGTACGACATGCATCACGGACTAGCACGTAATCTAGAGTAATATAGTTAGCTGTGACTTGGCATATAGATACGGGATACTCACATCGTGTATTCGACTTGTGTATCCACATTGGGTAGGGAGGACAACTGATAAACGTATGGGATACACACATCGGACTCCGTGGTATCTAGAGGAGCCACAAATCCGATGACTTCCTATTCATATACCGCGCTCTTCGGAGTATTACGGACGTATATACATTGCAGATACCTCATTCTTCGGAATGATGGACGCTACATGGACAGATACCATGCTCTTTGGAGTATGGACGTTATGCCTACACCTACCTATACGTTCCGAGGTTGTCCTTATATTGCATTCACTTAGATGGTTAGCACACCCTTTATTTTATTCAGTACTATATCTGGCATGCATTTTGTATCTTGTTACGTCCTTCTGAGGACCTGGTTCTCTTCCAGATCTGGACGAGGCATATTACCCCACTGTGTACGGACCAGGAGTGGAGACGAGGTACGCTCTTGAGGAGGAGCTAGAGGTATTACTGTCGGAGTTTCCCTGATCATCTTGGTAGGCCTTCAGCCTAGGACTGGAGCTTCTTATCTAGTTAGCAATTGTTTCAGTCACACTCTTTATTCTGTCTTCAGTACTCTATTTCATCATTTGTAGTGGGCTTGTTCCCACCGGACATATTTTGGTTTGTACTATGACATTCGACTATGTTCTTACTTTCCAGTATTTTATTTCAGTATTTCTTGTTGTATTTGTGGATGAGATAGACTCTGCCTGTTGTATGATATTTTTAGACTTGTTAGATTTAGGACAGCGTAGCACGCTTCGCTAGGATCCATTAAATTGGGATATCCTCAGAGACGTGTCAGCTGGCCAATGCCACTTGGCCTGGTCCCGTGTATTTTGGGACTGGGGCGTGACACCAACGGACTCTTATTTTTTTGTAAGGTTCATATTGCAGAGGGGAGGTGGGGCCGGATGGGACCCATATGTAAGGAGGGGGGGGAGGTTGTAAACAATTGGTAGAAAACTTAGCATTATGGTCATTTAAAGTTTTTACCGTAATCGAAAGTTAAATCGATCTTAGTACTATTAGTAAATTATTTATAAATAGATAATTTTGCCGTTAAAAAATAAAAAAATATATTTTGGTCCCATTTTTAATCATCTTCACACTGATATATTGTACGATAAAATTTGAGGATCCGGAGACACCTATTTTTACTCGTTAATGTCACGCCCCAGTCCCAAAATACCGAGGGATTGGACGCGTGATAATGGCCAGCAGCACGCACCGATGGACAAACCCAATTTAATGGATCCATCGGGGCATACTTAAGCTGTATTACAATAGTCAGGGTTTACTAATCTCATCCACAAAATAAAGATAGCAATATCAGCAAAAGAAATAAACAACATCCAGTCACAAGTAATCATAATCGGGGAACAACCCGATATTAAGTCTGTTTACAAATGTTCATTAAAACAGGAAATAAAGAGTTTATTTGCCACAACAACTGAGCATGGTAGAAGCAGATATTCAGGAGAAGTCCTCAGCGATCACCTCGTCCTCAGGTTCTGGTACTGCTCCGAGAAGTGCTCATGTTCCGTATACCTCTGGATAAACCTCGTCTGCTAATCCTGGGGACATAATCCGGATCCAGGTCCTCAGGGGACATAGCAAGGTACAAGAAAGCTTAAGCCAAAATAATGCAGTGCAGGAAATAAAGGAAACAAATAGGATAAATAAATAACCAGCTAAGTGATATGCAAGTGAGAGTTATAGACATACTCAGGCTGAGACTACTACAGGATCAGTGTCGAAGAAACCATAGCAGTATTTTCTCGAAGGGCCAGTACAGTACCAAAGCTCTGTGTCAGAGTCTAAGGCACATCCATTAAGTTATTATATATATATATATATTCAGCCTTTTATATGGTATATCTCTCCCCACCCAATGTAATTTCACGTCACAGTTTCATAATGTTCATGTCACGCAAGATCAACTAATGCAATAAGTTAGAATAAAATCTAAGCATGTAAACTGTATATGTCATAAACCTGTATCATATACAGAATCACCTTGAATATTCAGGAAGATTCTGTCTCATGATCTGTGTCAAGTGTCCTGGGTATAATATACTTGATATGGCAAGTACGAGAATGTAAATGTCACGATATCCATCTCTAGGTGACGTTACACAACCCCACGTACGGTGTTGGCACCCGACTGTTAATCGAAAGCTAAGTAAGTCACACGACCCTAGGGTTGAGCATGTACAACAGTCACAGAAAATAAATCAAGAGAACAAAATGAATTAATATACTGCAATTTATGGCAAGGTACACTTGCCTGGGTTTCCGATTCCAATTCCAATTGTAGCTCTGGCTTCAGCGGGGATTGCAGGCAGTACTCCGGTTGCTGAAATAGATATCACCATCAGATCCAGAAAATATTAATCAGCTAGAAACGTCTGCCCTTGAGTCCAATTTGGAGACAAGGGCAAAAATAACATTTTTGGGTCAAGGCGGGGTCCACATGTAGGCCGCTTTGCACCGAAAAATGCGTCAGGGTCAAAGGTCTCCAAATCTGTCCAACTTAGGGTCAACAGATCAGGAACGATGATACGAACCCAACGGAACTTTCAGAATTGAATTTCGATGAGCCGTTCTCAAAATCGCCCGTCAAGTGGAGCTTGTGGGGCCCACGACACACAATTTTGTCAATGTTCTCAGAATCGAACCAAACTTGGCTCACAGGACCAGCGTATTACTACGAG
Source organism: Iris macrosiphon (assembly GCA_036927795.1). Classification (NCBI taxonomy): domain Eukaryota; kingdom Viridiplantae; phylum Streptophyta; class Magnoliopsida; order Asparagales; family Iridaceae; genus Iris; species Iris macrosiphon. Next base: position 101,123,071 of record JAYESA010000020.1, on the reverse strand, counting down.
TCCGATGGTGCAAGTTTTGTCTCGATTCGACGTGTGTACACTAAGTTACAGCGAGAACCAGAAAGGACGGATACGGGACGTTGTCGGCGGATACGCGTTGATTCCGGTGTGCACGCACATCCAAATCAACTTCTGCGAAATCCCGCATGTCCGTATCAACGACGCGCACGTATCGGTAAAGACCGCACGCGACCAAGTCGTCCCGTTTGGCGGGGCGTACTCAGTTCCAGGGTGAAATAGGGCGTTGGTTTTCCTGTTTTTGGATCGCGGTTCGCGATCACCACAGGACGCGATACACCGAGCGGTTTGCACGGCACCGAGGGGGTCATGCAGGCTACGCGTCACAATTGACGGAAAAGAAATCGGGCTAGCGAGGAGTGAGATACGAGTACCTGAACAGGGCTCAAAAACAGCGTATTCTTCGTGTCCGACACGTGTCCGACACGTGTCCACAGAAACTAGGGTTAGGTTTGGGGATGCTGGCTGGGGCTGCGGCGGGGGAGGCCGGCCGGAGGGGCTAGGGCGGCACCGGCGACGCTGGGCGGAGGCGGCGGCACGCGGCAGGCGGCCGGAGGCGGCGTCGGAGTCGAGGCTCGGGGTGCTGGGCCGTGCGGGGAAGAAGGAGGAGGGGGAGGAAGTCGCCGGCGGCGGGGCAGCTGCGGGAGGGCTCGGCACGGAGGCGCTGGCGGCACGGCGAGGGGAGCGGTGGCGGCGTCTCGGCGAGGGGAGGCGGTCGGAGTCGGGGTAATTCTGGCCGGAGGGGCGGGGTTCTAGGGCTTTTTATAGGGGAGGAGCGGGGAGCTGGTGGGGCGGCCGGTGGAGGGAGAGGAAGAGGGAGAGGCCGGCGGCGGCCGTTTCGCAGCGGCGGGAGGCCAAGCGGCGGCGGTTGGCCGGCCGGAGGGGAGGTGAAGAGTTGGGGACCGTTCGTTTGGGAGAGAAGAGGTTGCGGGTCGGGTTTCAACGGGTCGGGTCGGGTCTGTTATGGATCCGGCCCGATCCAAAATAATGCCGGTCGGGTCGGGCTAGTGGGTCGGGTCTGGGTTAGACCCGAATCCGACCCGCTAAGGATTTGGTTTAATTAAACCGGTTCAGAAATTGGTTTGGTTTGGTTTATTTCAAATAAACCCGGTTTATTTTGGTTTAATTAATTAATTAGTTTTTAGGGCTTTTAAAATGCTTCCGGGGTCCAATAAATTCCCGGAAAATTATCTTATGTCTAGTTTTTCATTTTACACCATAAAATATTATTTTTATAATATTTTAATATTATTTATTATCATTTAAAAATTACTTAATAATTAAAACACCTGAATTTAATTACAGAAAATTCCCAGAAAATTCCAAAAAATTATAAAAATCCAAATTTAAAATTTCTTAAAAATCAGGGGGTTTACAATCTACCCCCTTAAGAGGATTGCATCCTCGCAATCAAAGAATAACCGGTCAACAGAGATGACATGATTGCAAACATTGTTCGAAGCACATCAAAATCAAGGAGAATCAAGGTTGAGAGTAATACCTAGGAAAAATTATTTTCCTAAGCATTAAAAGTTATAAAATTTTCCGAATGAAGGAAATCTAGAAAATTACAGTTTTAGAAAAAACCAGTTTTATCCTTTAAAAACTTATCAGTTTAACATTTATAAAACATTCTAAATTATAAATTCAAAATTACTAGGTTAACACTAGGTATCAATTATTAGCAAGTTAAAGTTATCAGGTTAAGTCTAGGGTCACGAACCAGCAGGCACGAACTACAGAAATGCTAGAAACGGAACTACAAAAACTTACTTGCATTAGCTACGCCATGGTTCTGCGCGTTTCCCACAGTCATCGCGAAAGCTTGGCCGCGTCCTTGAGGTGGTGCCCTCTGCTGTTGCTGGACTTGCTGGTAGGGTGCTTCTTGAAGTGCCAAGGGTGGCCTTGGTTGATGTCCTCCTGGTGCTGGTAGAGCTTGTTGGTTTGCCCTTGGTGCTCCTTCTCTACGTTCAGGGCAATCCCTCACTGCATGCTGTCTGGATCCGTAACCTAAGCACAGTCCGAATTTACATCTACACTCTTTCTCAACATGGCCTATCTTGCCGCAGTAGTAACAAGTAGGAAGAGTCAGGGATTTGGATGCAGCTCCCTGTGGTGCTTGATGCAGATGAGGTTTCTTGGCAGCTTCTCCATTCGTTGCTCTGGCTGGTGTTGATGTGGAAGGCCTCTTCAGGTTGGATTCTCGTCTGATGACACGCTCCATACGTCGAGCTACAGCAAGGACGTCCGTGTACGAAGTAGGTGCGACGGATCCGATCATTCTTTGTAACTCGAATTTTAGCCCATCAAAGAACTTCTCAGCCTTATCTTCTTCTATTGGGATCAAGGTAGGGGCAAAATGACTCAGACGAATGAACTCGGCGTTGTACTCTTCCACCGTCATAGTATCCTGAATGAGGCGATTGAACTTGTCCCTCAGTTCTGATCGAGCGATAGCCAAAATGTACATCTCTTGAAAGAGTCTGGAGAACTCTTCCCAAGTAACTCGGTCTGGTCCGAGTCGTCTCTCTTCAGATAGCCACCAGTGATGAGCATTGCCCGTCAATTGCATTCTGACGGCAGTCATCCAACGTTTCCTTGGTAGCTCAGCTACTTCTAATTGATATTGTATGTTGGTGAGCCACTCATGAACTTCTGTGGGCTCCTCCTTGCCTGAGAAGGTACGGGGCTTCAGTTGGCGGAAATCAGTGATAGAGCCCGTCGGTTGCCGTCTAGCTGGTAGGTTGGCCTGCTCCAGTGCATTTACTAGACTGTTCCTCAAATAATCAGCCTCGCGACGCTGAGCCTCGTGTTGGACTTGTTGCTGGGCTTGCATCATTGCGTAGATCATTTGGACTATTTGTTGCCCGTCAATTGGCTGCCCTTGAGGGAATACAGGCATCGGTGGAACGAACTGCGGAGGAGGTGGAATGTCATCACGCCGAAATCTAGAAGCTTGCGGATCTGATTGGCTGCTTCGCTGAGTAGAGGGATCTCCACTCAATAGCGTCACTTCATCTTCTTCGTAGGTGGCTTCGGCACCTATTGGTGTTCTTGCTAGAGTTCCGTCATTTGCTCGTGAATCCATTACTCTGCATCAAAAATAAACTATAAGGGCGCACAGGAATCAAGGCAAGATGCAATTCAAATTTAGTTCGAAAATGATATAGATATCAAAAACGATTCAAGCAAGTGGATGAGCTCCTAAAAACTTATCATATCTTTATTGCAGGCCTGTTCGGTCCCTAAGTTAAAACCGAACAATTTAGTCGTTGACCTGCATGGGCCACCACAAAAACCATGTCACGCCCCAGTCCCAAAATACCGAGGGACTGGACGCGTAATAATGGCCAGCAGCACGCACCGATGGACAAACCCAATTTAATGGATCCATCGGGGCATACTTAAGCTGTATTACAAAAGTCAGGGTTTACTAATCTCATCCACAGAATAAAGATAGCAATATCAGCAAAAAAATTAAACAACATCCAGTCACAAGTAATCATAATCGGGGAACAACCCGATATTAAGTCTGTTTACAAATGTTCATTAAAACAGGAAATAAAGAGTTTATTTGCCATAACAACTGAGCATGGTAGAAGCAGATATTCAGGAGAAGTCCTCAGCGATCACCTCGTCCTTAGGTTTTGGTACTGCTCCGAGAAGTGCTCATGTTCCGTATACCTCTGGATAAACCTCGTCTGCTAATCCTGGGGACATAATCCGGATCCAGGTCCTCAGGGGACATAGCAAGGTACAAGAAAGCTCAAGCCAAAATAATACAGTGCAGGAAATAAAGGAAACAAATAAGGTAAATAAATAACCAGCTAAGTGATATGCAAGTGAGAGTTATAGACATACTCAGGCTGAGACTACTACAGGATCAGTGTCGAAGAAACCATAGCAGTATTTTCTCGAAGGGCCAGTACGGTACCAAAGCTCTGTGTCAGAGTCTAAGGCACATCCATTAAGTTATTATATATATATATATATTCAGCCTTTTGTATGGTATATCTCTCCCCACCCAATGTAATCTCACGTCACAGTTTCATAATGTTCATGTCACGCAAGATCAACTAATGCAATAAGTCAGAATAAAATCTAAGCATGTAAACTGTATATGTCATAAACATGTATCCTATACAGAATCACGTTGAATATTCAGGAAGATTCCGTCTCATGATCTGTGTCAAGTGTCCTGGGTATAATGTACTTGATATGGCAAGTACGAGAATGTAAATGTCACGATATCCATCTCTAGGTGACGTTACACAACCCCGCGTACGGTGTTGGCACCCGACTGTTAATCAGAAGCTAAGTAAGTCACACAGACCTAGGGTTGAGCATGTACAACAGTCACAAAAAATAAATCAAGAGAACAAAATGAATCAATATACTGCAATTTATGGCAAGGTACACTTGCCTGGGTTTCCGGTTCCAATTGTAGCTCTGGCTTCAGCGGAGATTGCAGGCAGTACTCCGGTTGCTGAAATAGATATCACCATCAGATCCAGAAAATATTAATCAGCTAAAAACGCCTGTCCTTGAGTCCAATTTGGAGACAAGGGCAAAAATGACATTTTCGGGTCAAGGCGGGGTCCACATGTAGGCCGCTTTGCACCGAAAAATGCGTCAGGGTCAAAGGTCTCCAAATCTGTCCAACTTAGTGTCTGTTAGGTCAGGAACGATGATACGAACCCAACGGAACTTCCAGAATTGAATTCCGATGAGCCGTTCTCAAAATCGCCCGTCAAGTGGAGCCTATGGGGCCCACGACACGATTTTGTCAACGTTCTCAGAATCGAACCAAACTTGGCTCACAGGACCAGCGTATTGCTACGAGTCCGATGGTGCAAGTTTTGTTTCGATCCGACGTGTGTACACTAAGTTACAGCGAGAACCAGAAAGGACGGATACGGGACGTTGTCGGCGGATACGCGTTGATTCCGGTGTGCACGCACATCCAAATCAACTTCTGCGAAATCTTGCATGTCCGTATCAACGACGCGCACGTATCGGTAAAGATCGCACGCGACCAAGTCGTCCCGTTTGGCGGGGCGTACTCAGTTCCGGGGTGAAACATGGCGTTGGTTTTCCTGTTTTTGGATCGCGGTTCGCGATCACCACAGGACGCGATGCACCGAGCGGTTTGCATGGCACCGAGGGGGTCATGCAGGCTATGCGTCACAACTGACGGAAAAGAAATCGGGCTAGCGAGGAGTGAGATACGAGTACCTGAACAGGACTCGAAAATAGCATATTCTTCGTGTCCGACACGTGTCCGACACGTGTCCACAGAAACTAGGGTTAGGTTTGGGGATGCTGGCTGGGGCTGCGGCGGGGGAGGCCGGCTGGAGGGGCTATGGCGGCCGGAGGCGGCGTCGGAGTCGGGGCTCGGGGTGCTGGGCCGTGCGGGAAAGAATGAGGAGGGGGAGGAAGTCGCCGGCAGCGTGGCAGCTGCGGGAGGGCTCGGCACGGCGGCGCTGACGGCACGGCGAGGGGAGCGGTGGCGGCGTCTCGGCGAGGGGAGGCGGTCGGAGTCGGGGTAATTCTGGCCGGAGGGGCGGGGGTTCTAGGGCTTTTTATAGGGGAGGAGCGGGGAGCTGGTGGGGCGGCCGGTGGAGGGAGAGGAAAAGGGAGCGGCCAGCGGCGGCCGTTTCGCAGCGGCGGGAGGCCAAGCGGCGGCGGTTGGCCGGCCGGAGGGGAGGTGAAGAGTCGGGGACCGTTCGTTTGGGAGAGAAGAGGTTGCGGGTCGGGTTTCAACGGGTCGGGTCGGGTCTGTTATGGATCCGGCCCGATCCAAAACAATGCGGGTCGGGTCGGGCTAGTGGGTCGGGTCTGGGTTAGACCCGGATCCGACCCGCTAAGGATTTGGTTTAATTAAACCGGTTCAGAAATTGGTTTGGTTTGGTTTATTTCAAATAAACCCGATTTATTTTGGTTTAATTAATTAATTAGTTTTTAGGGCTTTTAAAATGCTTCCGGGGTCCAATAAATTCCCGGAAAATTACCTTATGCTAGTTTTTCATTTTACATCATAAAATATTATTTTTATAATATTTTAATATTATTTATTATTATTTAAAAATTACTTAATAATTAAAACACCTGAATTTAATTACAGAAAAATCCCAGAAAATTACAGAAAATTGTAAAAATCCAAATTTAAAATTTCTTAAAAATCAGGGGGTTTACAGTTAACATCAAAATACCGATAGAAAATCCGAAAATAAAGTTGATCAACATAAGATTCGGAGGTCGAAATATCATTTTTTTGCGATTTTTAGATTTCAAAAAATCCGTCAAACGGTGAAACGGTTTATCCCATAGTACTTTTCGATACGGTCGTTTTGACACTAGCTGGACCTTGTTTCGGTCTCTCAGTCAAAAGTTATGCTACTTTAAAGTTTTAAATTATATATTTTTAACTGTAACACGTGCGTCTTGTCTTGGATGCGAATTCTTTCTACACGGATTGTGTTACACTCGTCGAGAAATTACAAATCGACATATTGTTTGACGAAAAATAATTTTCGAACAAATAGTTATAGCAGCTCAAAGTCTGCTCGACGGCATACGTCATTTTCTTACGACAAAGAATTTTAAAATTTTTGTATGTTCAATGAACAACATATTTTGTTTATAACTGTCAAACCAACTTCCTTAATTTTTTTCTAATTTATTTAAAAAAATTATTGCTACATTAAATTTTCTTTGAGAAAATTATACAAATTAAAATTACTTATAAACATTAATTATCATGGCCATAGACAAATTGTATAAATTTTAAGATTTTTCTTCCATCATGTTAAAATTAATTAAGAATATTAACTATCAAAACTAAAATAATTAAGTACAACTATTTAGGAAATTTATTAACATACTATAATTAACTAAGAGAAAATAACTACATTAATTATTTTAGTTTTGATAGCTATTTCTTTAAGTTATTTTTGATAGTTATCTTTTGCCTGCAAAAAAAACCAAAAAATCAAAACAAAAATAAAACCAAACCCACTATCCAAAAAAAAGCAAAAAAAAAAAAAAAATCTAAAAAAACAAAACAAAAAAAAAACCAAAAAAAAAATCATAGACAAATTTTTGCCAAATCAGATGACGAAAATTGGACAAAACCAAATATTTGCCAATCTCAGTTGGCAAAAATGTAACAAAATAATTAATTTTTTTTCATACTTTTGCCATTTGGAATGACAAAATCTTTCGTAACTTTAATTTTTTTAAAATATTTTATTTTAAATAATTTATTTAAAAATAATTTTTATACAATAAATTTTCTGAAAATAATATCGCCCAATGTTTCCTATTCTTTGTGGACGATTGAGGCCCATCAACAACACTGTATAAAATTGGGAGGCGGAGGACTGAATTTTTGTCGGCCATCAACAACAGTAAAAAAAATTTGGGGGAGCCGAAACTTTTGGAAGAAAATTTCTTGCTCCAAATTTTTTAGATGTACTATTATTGCAAGAACCGATTCTCGCTTTGACTCTTTTCCATTTTTGGCTTTGATAAAGATACTAAAAAAAAAAATTTCGAGACTAGTCTAGTATTGATACTAGTTTAGTTAGAATTTTTTTTTATTCAGACTAGTCCAAATTTTACTATAACTATCCACTTCATCTCTCTCTCCTCCTCCCGTTCCTCCACCGCTCTGCCGTCCCCACCGTTCGCCGTTGTCCCCGTGGGCAGCAGCGGTCCCGTCCTCCACCGTTCGCGGCCTCCACGTAGTCCCGTCTCGTGTCACCTAGTATAGTCCTTCCTTCCAAACTGTTAAAATTTTGACAGTCCTTTCAATTGGAAGAAACTGTCAAAATTTTGATATATTAGAACTGTCAAAATTTTAACAGTTATGATTATAAAAAAAATTAATTGAAAGTGGACAGTCTGATGATTAATTTTTGAAAGTGATAAATTTGTAATTATCAATGGTAAAAATTTGGGCCGGTCCGTTTCAATTTTTTTTTTTTGCCTTTATCAAGTTTTCTTTCCTTAACACAGCCAAGAATTGGGGGAACAAGGAACATGTATTATTCTTCATGTTAGAGAAGGGTTTCGATTTCTTCTTCCTATTCGATAAGGGTTTCAGTGCCGATCGATAAGGGTTTCGGTGCCGATCGAGTAGGGTCTTCTTCTTCATCCTATAACAGGTAGTCTTCTTCCTCTGTAACTCTGTTAGCCCTTCTTCTTCTTCTTCTTCTTCTTCTTCTTCTTCTTCCGCTTTGTTAAGATTTTAACTCTGTTTTGTATTTTTGGGTCAAGATCTTTGCCCTTAAATTCTTTTGAATTTTTTCTTTGTGGGATAATTTGTTTCTCTCTCTCTCAATCTCCTCATTTTGTTTGAAATGCTTTTACTTTATTATCTTCCATGAGATTTTGTGAAAATTGTGGTTAAAAAATGCCAAATGTTTTTTTTACCAGTTCTATGTTTGTAACCTAGTTGAATAATTTGTGATAATTTTTGTTTAGATTCCCTTCTTCAATTATACAAATTGTTCCTCTATATAATTTTTTTTCTTTCTCGTTTGTTTCATTATTTATTCTACATTATTTTTGGTACTCGTTATTTAGGGTTTTGATTTTTTTTCCTGACAAACTCTTTGTTGAGTTCGATTGAAGAAGGAAAGAAAAATTAGTTCTACTTTGTTATTTTTCCAGTTTACCAAATACTTGAGATTTGTGAAGATATAGACTAAATGTTTCTAAGTTATAATAAAGTTAGAAGAATCGGAGGATGGGGGTCTGTTGAGTATGAAAAAAAATTAGTAGTAGTTAACTGCACAGAAAAAAGTGAGAGGAAGAAGAAGCCATTGTCTCTTTGTCCGTGGGCAGAAGATGCAGAGGGCCGGAGCAAGCGTTTTTGGCCAAATTACATTGGGAACAAAAATTAAAAGAGCACATTCATATTTAGTACACAAGTTTTAGCCATTAATATTAGTACGCAGGTTATGGTCTTATTATGGATGAGAGTAATGACAGTGTTTTATTGTTCAAAACTTAGAAGTTTCTCCTTCTCATGTTCTTTGTGTACTAAACATTCATATTTCTAAAAAAAATGAGTTCTGCTAGCTATGAATATTCAACTACTGTATTGTCGGCTATTGTTAATTTCTTAGATATCTCCATGTTTCTTGTGCTAAAAACCTATAGTTCTGATTTACTGACTGATTCTTTTGGACTAATGTGCATATCGGTTATATTTAATTTGTTAGATATCTCCCTTTTTCGTGCTTCTGATGTCCAATGGAAGGTGGCTTACCGTTTTTTCCTGATGTACTTGTTATGATATTCTATATGCCATGTACTTACTATGTTTTTCCTTGATGATTTTTGACTCTACTTTGTTTACACCTTTTAAGGTAATTGAAGATGATGGATAAGAGTTGGGTTCATATGGACAATTATTCTCAAGAGTATAATGAAGTATTTGCATTCATAGATTTTGCTTATGAGAATGGCACTATTGATGAAAATCAAAATTTAAGATGCCCTTGCATCAATTGTAAGAACTTTAAGTTCAAAGACAGAAACAATTTACAAACATTTAATATGTGACGGGATGTTAGGTAGCTATATAATGTGGTCTCATCACGGAGAAAGGAAAGGAACAACATCAGCACCAAAAGGTACAGTTCAGAGTACAGAAGATGATGGTGTTGGTAATCATAATGATGATGACATACATGGTATGTTGCATGATCTCTTTCCGAATGTAAACGAAGACATGGTTAGTGAGGGAGAGGAAATATTTTGTGAAATTCTAGGTGACAATATTACTGTCCAATTCCATAAATTGCTAGAAGAACCAAAAAAAGAGTTATACCCCGGATCTAAGAAGACAATGTTATCCTTTCTCATTAGATTTTTGCAGTACAAATGCCTCGGTGGGTGGAGTAACAAGACATTTACTATGATGCTTAATTTACTAAGAGAGTTGTTGCCCGGTGGGTGTAATTTGCCTGAAAATTTCACACAATACAAAAAAGTTATTTCAGAGCTTGGTTTGTCCTACAATAAGATTCATGCATGCCGGAATGATTGCATGTTGTATTGAAAGGAAACTTCTGAATTACAATTTTGTACCATATGTGGGGCATCCCGATGGATAAAAGTAAGATCTGGAAAGAAAAAAATACACCTGCAAAAATCCTTAGATACTTTCCATTAGAACCAAGGCTGCAACGTTTGTATATATCTTATAAAATTGCTGGGGACATGAGATGGCATGAAGAAGGGCACACAAAAGATGGGGTATTAAGGCATCCAGCCGATTCTATGGCTTGGAAGCACTTTGATGAGACAAACTTGATATTTGCATCAGATATAAGGAATATTAGGTTAGGTTTAGCAAGCGATGGTTTTAATCCGTTTGGAACAATGAGTTCTATACACAGACATATGGCTAGTAGTACTTTTTCCATATAATTTACCACCATGGTTGTGCATGAAGCAACCTCACTTTATTATCTTTGCTTATTCCGGGTCCAAGTAGCCCAGGAAATGATATTGATGTATATTTGAAGCCTTTGATAAAGGACGTTAAAGAATTATGGGCAGTAGGGGTGGAGACTTATGATTCTTATAGCAAAGAAATGTTCCAAATGCATGCAACAATATTGTGGACCATAAGTGACTTTCCAGGACTTGTTATGCTCTCTGGTTGGAGCACAAAAGGTAAGTATGCATGCTCATTATGCCATGAGCATAATGAACACATGTATTTAAAGAATGAGAGAAAATTTTGTTACATGGGTCATCATCGATTCTTACCTTTGCATTATAGGTTTCGCAAACTGAAGAAGGATTTTGACGGAAAGATTGAAAATAGAACAGTTCCGATTCCGCCGACGGGGAAATCAATTGTGCATAAAGTAAAAGGGATCCCACATAAATTTGGTAAGGTACCTAAAACTGATGAACCTGGGTCGAGAAAAAGAGCACGAATATTTGTTTCTAAACAATGTATGCCTTATAATTGGAAGAAAGTGAGTGTATTCTACGAGCTTCCATATTGGTCAGACAATCTACTCAAGCATAATTTAGATGTCATGCATATTGATTTTTTTTTTGTTATAATGTTGCTGGTACTCTTTTGGAACTTGATAGATAATCTAAGGATAGTTTAAAGGCAATATTTGACCTAGAGGATATGGGGGTCAGACCTTAGAAGCCAGAAACTCCTAGGAGGTCAACGAATCTCAGTAAGAACCTCGATTAGGCGGTTCTTACTTTGGAGCTCGTTTGGAGCTCGTTTTTCCGATGATGGAAGTTCGTTTTTCATGCAACGGAAGCTTGTTCCCCCAATGACATGAACAATTTCCATAATATGACCATAATTTTAAAAGAGAATAAATTTTAGGAAGGAAGTTAGAAAAACTTTAATACATGTTTATCAAAGTATCAAGAAACTAAAGATTATTTATCTTGACATCATAAAAAATCAACATGTGAATGATCTCTCTGTAACTTGTATTGAACTTTATCGATTCTAATAAATATTAAGATACTTATAAGTTTTGATGACAATAATTAATAAATATAAAATATTATTAGCGCACACTCCTATCACGCTCCAAACTTTAGACTCTTCTAAGTAGTCGCGTTCTCCTGATCCCACTCCCGCCCCCGCTTCCGCCCCCGCTCCCGCTTCTGGCTTCTAAGGGTCAGACACGAGCTTCACCCAATCTTTGACGCAAGCAAGAACAAGTATTAGATGCCACCTACCTGCTACTCCATGGATAAGTCTGAAAATGAGGTGTTTTGTAAGGTTCTAAAGACTTTGAAGATTCTGGATGGTTACTCATCTAATTTTAGTCGTTGTACTAATGTTATAGAAGGTAAGATATCTGGTTTAAAGAGTCACGATTCACATGTTATTATGCAACATTTTCTACCTTTAGTTATTCGAAAGACCTTGCGAAAGAAGGTTGCCTCTATATGACTAGACTTGAGCAACTTCTTTCGTGATTTATGTTCAAAAGCATGTCGTTGTGAGTATTTAAAATTGTTAGAACAACATATTCCAATTATCCTTTGCAACTTGGAGCGGATCTTTCCACCTGCCTTTTTTAATATTATGGTGCACTTGCATGTTCATTTGGCATCAAAGGTAAAGTTGCTCTTAGGTGGATCCGTCCCTTACCGGTGGATGTATCATATTGAAAGGTATATATATATTTTAAGTTTGTATAACTAAATTTCAATTTTAGTATATATGAAGTATTTCTTGTCAAATTGGTAGGTACTTGTCTACCCTAGAGTCATATGTGAGGAACATGTCTCAACCTGAGGGGTCCATTGCAGAAGGATACATTGCTCAAGAATGTCTCACATTTTTTACGAGGTATTTGGATAATGTTGAGACACGATTAGACAAACCTCCCAGATACAAAGATGATAGTGAAGTTGGTGGTTTTGAAAGCTTCTTTCTTACCCAAATAGAGAGGAAACAATCACATAGCTACATTTTATTAAATGAGGATAAAATATCTACTTATCTACAGTAAGAAAATGAAAGATTTTTTTATTTAAGTCACTCTTTATTATTTGTGATAAAAATATTGCATGCAACTAATAGGAAAAACCCTTATATGCAGGCAACACCAAAGTTTTTTTGAGTCTAACTGAACCAATCTTGTCATCCCGTGAAAAGCAAGCAAAGCACAAAGATCAATTTCCTGAGTGGTTTAAAGAACAAATTGGAAAGCTTAAACAGAAAAATCGACCCTTTCATGAACGTCTTGATTCCATTGCAAGAGGCCCATTTTCCTGTGCTAAGATGTGTGCTAAGTGGTTTACAGGTTACACAATGGGTATGTATTTAAAATAATACATAAAGAGCTTGATTCTAAGTCACAAAGCAATGGTGTAATGACTAGAGCAACAACTGTGAGGTTCATTAAAATTGATGAGCTAGGGTTCACTCTCGGCCCAACATTAGGATGTCACTACTTGGTAAGTAGTATAATAGTGATTGATTCACACATTTGAATGTAACTTTTTCCGACAACATAATCTATGCCTACATTTGATAAACACTTAAATAGTCAAAAAGAAGTTTACTAATATGTTCTCCTTTCAATTTCCTTATGACAAAGAGATGGTAAATGTGTACTCGTAGGTAGGCATCAGCCCCGTATCGGTATCTACCATATCATATATGTATCGACTGATACTACAAACTATGCTTCAAACCTATGTTCTGGAAACCTAGTTTATGCAAGGATTTGGATTAAAAGGGGAATATCCCTTTTGTTAGTACGAACTAGTAAGAGATCTTGTATCATTATCATAGAGGGATGAGATAGCTGGGAAGTCTTGGTTTATTCTGAAACTGTTTTAAAAAACATATCATATCTTTATTGGTTATGTTTTGTTTAAAAGGAATTCTAGTTTCAGACTGTCATATTAAGCTGGCAGTTGGTTTCATTATGTGCTTGGTTCTTGGCTTGTTACCATTCAATTTGGACTACTTTGCTAATTAATCGTGACCACTTAAAATTTTAGTTATCCGGTCAATTGAAATTTGAGTTGTTCATCCACCTAATATGCTTGGAAATATGCGGTAGATTAATCACTAACCAATCCCTTTTTAGAACATTCATTTTAGTCCATTTAATTTTATACTAGTATGATTTTGAGAATTGTGGAAGTTTCACAGCTGCATTTATTTTCTAGACCATAGAAAGAGTTCTTTTTTGGTAAAGTTATTTCAAAGGTGCTATGTTCCAGCTTTCTTTCTATTTCTCCATTAATTTTTGTTTTTCTTTTCGCTTCCTTGTAAAGAGATGGTAAATTTTAGTAAACTTCTCTGGATTATTTGACACATCTTGTTTGACTATTTAAGTGTATGTAATCTTTATTCATGTACTAATATGTTCTCCTTTCAATTTCATTATGAAGGTCATTTTGGATCGATAGGAGATCAAGTTCAAGTTGGATAAGGCATTTTGAAGCAAGACCACTTGATAGTAAATATGTTTCAGCTTTTTGGACATATACTCATTTTGGATCGATGGGAGCTTAATTCCAAGTTGGACAAGGCATTTTGAAGCAAGACCACTTGATAGTAAATATGTTTTAGTTTTTTTGGGCATATACTCATTTTGGATGGATGGGAGCTTCAAGTTGGACATTGCATTTTGAAACAAAACCACATGAAAGTAAATATGCTTCCTCTTTTTGGACATATAGTGTTACATTTTGATTGGTATTTTAGTCTAACAAGTGTTTAGGTTAATAGCCAATTTTTATACTCGTTGACATATGCACATCGTTTTTTTTGGTGAACTTGATGTCATTTTGTGGATCCATCCAAACAAAAGTTATTATGAAGAATGAAAGATTAGATTGAATGTAATTTCATTATTTCTGAATGTTGTTTGACTGTAGTTGTTGTAGTTGGACTAAGAATGTGAATAAAATATGTATATAATTTATGCAGGACAATGTAAAAGGCTAAAAGCCTAGAAAATAGTTTTTTATATATTATTTTTAAAACGCTGCTATTTGTGCCAGCAAATGCCATCAAAAATATGCAAATGACAACACGAAGTAGGCTATCCATTCTTGACGGAATGGGGATGTCACAATAGATTTGAACTTCTAAGACAGCTATTCCATCCCAAAAGAGAAAAACAAAGATACGTCAACTATCCCATTTGTGATGGAATAATGCCCGTCACAATTGCTTTGAGCTTTTTATACCAGCCTATGCCATCACCATAAACTGTCCCAAAATGTTTTTTTGACGGCACCTAATGCCACTGATGCAGATCCGTCGCAAAAATTCTTTTGTTACGACAATTACATTATTTGCAACAATTTTTGGCCATGACGAAAGGGCCTATATTTTGTAGTGCCAACTTCTCTTCATCTTCAACCTCCAAACCCTAGCTTTACAAACCCTATGTTGGTGGTTCTCTCCTCTCAGGCAAACTCACGTGTTCCTACTTCAGATTATGACCTATTTCATCCTCCTCTTCCATCTTTGCTATCTATTTTTTAGGTATAATCACTTCTCTCTTCATATTTGCATGGCTCCTAGACTATTTAATAGGGGTAGTAAGAAGAGTGTTAGGGTTATATACTAAAAGCATTACTTTGTATTAACTACATTTCCTTATTTTTGAATGAGAATCATATGGACAAATGTTGCATATTGTAATTGTTATAATGTTAATGCAAGTGTATGATATTCTATATTATAGATAATATGGTATGTGGTGTCACAAAAAAGATCATATTATCAGTTTTCTGTGGAATATATAAATAATTCACAACATAGATGGATTTGGACAAAGCATTGGTAAGGTTGTAGTATAATCTGGTATTAGTCTATCTTGACTATAGGTTTACACTCAATACACTTTGTGTGTATTGAACAAGACCACTTGAGGTTGTTCTCTTTATAATGACTACATAAGAGAACAAATACCTATGTTATTATGGATTATTGTGCTCTTAATCCATATATAGTAACAAACATGTATATGGAGTGTGCATTACTTTGACACATAAAAGAGTGAGATTCATTATGGGTCAATAACCTCTATGAATTGGATAATGACATTGTGTGTATGATGGGCTGCTGATTATAAAAGGAATCTATGTTCCGATACATCAGGTTGATGATGTCCCCTTAAGGAGCTTATAAGGATTGTCATGTAAACCATATAGGTGGATTATATCCGACATGACAAATAAAGTTGAGTAATACTGTTTAAGGATAAAAGATGTCGATCAATATAGTTGTCCGTAACTTAATTTGATCGTCGGACATTCAATATCTTAACATGGAGAACAAACATATAATAAGAAGGAGCCCATAAACATTGTCACGACCCGCACTCGGATATTCGGGCACAAGTATGTGGGCCTATACCGCAGCATCGGCAGTTGAACGCTAGACCTCAATAGAAATCATCTCAACCATCACAAGTACAACTAGTAACATCATAACTCAATCACAGTATAGTAAGGAGGATATGATAAGGAAAACAATCCAAACAACTAAGAGAAGTGAAACGAGAGCATTATATGAAAATAATAAATACTATTCTAGATCTCTACAGATATCACCTCATAGTCCACAGTTCAAGAATAGTCTTGATTATAGCATCAGTCTGAATTCCAAGAGCGTGTGGCACAATAACTTCTAAAAATATTATCCAGTCAGGATGGAACGAGTACAACTCTAACAACAGTTCCAATACATGAGAAAGACTATAAAACAGTAAATAGTAATGAAATACATGATGAACAGATAAGCATAGAATCATGGTACGAAAAAAATAGGTGAAACAGATAAGTATAGAATCATGGTAAGGTAAATAAAGTAAAACAGATAAGTACGACAGTAATGACAAGTCAAATAAATAAAATCTATTAGACATACCAATGTAAGAATGTAACTAGCAAGTATATGGTAAAATCAAGGATGACTATACGAATGTAACTAGCAAGTATATGGTAAAATCAAGGATGACTATACCTATCTAAGTGTTTTGAAATACTAAGTCGACATGTGAATGACTAAGATAAAATACGGTAAACCACACGTGTCGTGCGTGGCTGCTATTATTTCAGTAATACCATGTGATATAAATGGTAGTTCACATGTCTCCTAGGTATTTTTTCGTCCGACTAGTACTTATGGATCCAAGTTCCAACACGAATAATTGCAATAGTCCAGAGAAGTCAATAGTCTAGTAAATACATTAGTCCAGTAATCAATAGTCCAGAGAATGTCAATAGTCCTATAAATATATTAGTGGAGTAATAAATTAGTCCAGAAAATTAATATACCTGAAACTACGTATCTTATGACAATGAATCCATATAATACCTATCCAAGTATCCAGCGTGTCAGGAATCAAGTAAAACAATAATATAAATATGTATTATAGAAACTATCAAGTAAGAAAACTATCAGAGAATGTACTCGCATATGGTCCTGAGCTAAAAACACAAATCCGTGTCCGTATCGGAGTCTCGAAGACATATATGAATAATCCATATCAATAGGCTATTTGAATCAAAATAATCATTAACTATCTCCATTTTAGTTTCTAGGTTAATTCTAGGTCAATAGGGTAAAATTAGGTCAATACATATTTATGGGTTCTCCAATACCTATTTGGTTGGCCTATAAAGTTATCTTAGCTAATACCAAGCTATTTCTCGGTTTTCTATTCATACTCTATTGGTATGGGTATTCTAGGTATCATACATCATATATATATATATATATATATATATATATGTATATATATATATATATATATAATACCTTAGCTATTACCTAGTATATTAACCCAATACCTTACCCTATATACTCAATACCTTAACCATATTCTAATATCTTGGTCAACACCTTACACCCTAGATACTTACCAATATCTAGTTCTAACACTTGGTACAAAATATGATACCTTCTCACAACACTCAAACTACCTCACTTACCCTTTCTTAATGATATTTAAGTATCATGGTACCAATACCATCATGGTACCCAACTATCACATTTGTACCATACTCCCTCACTTGATACCTACACTAATATACCCAAACACTAAACCAATACCTACACTATCATCAAACTACACTACTCATCTAGGTACTGTAACCACAAATTCTCACCATAGGGATATTTTAGTAATTTTGCATATTGCTACTTATATTATATTATATTTATTAGTATTGTTTCAAAATAATTAATGTTAGTTAGTTGCTAGCCAATTAGAATTTGTAAGTGTTAGTTATGGCTAATTATTGTTAGTCATGATTTTAGTAATTATAAATAATTAATGTTAGTTAGCATGGATAGAATATTCCTAATTAGTTAGATTAGATTTTTTCCATAACTAATTAGATTCCCTTTCCTCTCAAATTTGAATTTAAATTAGAAAGGGGAGTGCCACAATTAGTAATTAAACCCAACCTCAACCCCACTTACATGACTGGCCATCATGGAGGAAATTCAAATTCATTTTTCCTCTATTCCTCCCTACTTCTTTCCCAAGCTTCTTTCCATTTAGTCATTTCATTCCCACCGATTTCTAGATCTAGAATTTGAATTTTCAAACCCAATTTTGAGTTCAAGCTTTGGGGATCGTGTCCGATTCGTCTTCCTCGTGATCAAATTCGGAGTTCTTCAAAGGAGCTATACAAACACTAGGTAAGTATCTCATTTTCTCTAATTTCATGGTTAGGAACACCCCTTGGACCTATAGGAACCTTTCCATGGTTGGAATTGACTCTCTAATGATAGATCTAGGTGTTAGAGGCCTTCCAATTGGTAGATCTAAGCTTTTGTTAAGAGCAATGTTGAGTTTTTGGCTCAATTTAGTAAAAAATCCGAATTGTGTCTACCAAGTGTTTGATTGGTGTCCTCATTAGGACTATTAGTGTCTATTTGAGTGTGTGATGGTGTCCCCGTGTCCACAATTGGATATGTAGAGTCGTGTCATGGTACGCCATGATACACATGGGTATGATTTGGTATTTCCTTTGTGTCAAATTATATATATTACTTTAGATCTAGCTAATCTAGTTATTCATGTCATACTCATATATAATTTGTGTTCTATTTAGTTTTAGGTGTTGGTATCATGATGTGTGGTTTGTAGTGTGGAGTATCATGGTGGTTTTGAGAAATATCATAGGTGTATCATTGTGTATTTAATTATTCGGAGCCCAATATCAGCCCATAAATTCCATCGGACTATTGTACTTCTGACTTGACTCGCCAATTTAGGCACTGGACTTTTCCGTCACTCAAAATCAAATCCGTTGTGCCCTAAATTAATTGCACAATTTCCCGTATCCTAAAATCCATATTTAATTCCGTGTCGGACACCTGTGTCGTTACTCTCAATTTTGAGATACCAACTTAACCCGTTGAGCCGGACCAACTAAAGGGTCCAAGGTTGACTCCAAGCCCCCACCATTTTTGACCTTTGTGTCATTTTCGAATTTTGACCCCAGGTACCCCCATTTAATTTAAAAGCGCGGGACACTTTAATTCTATTTTAATCGGGAATACCAATTTTGCCTAATCTTATTTTAATCTCCAATTAATCCCGATGGCCATTAAATTAAACCCGTGCCTCACACACAACACCCCCTCACCATGCAAATCATCAAACGTAATTTTCTCCACTATTTTTGCATCATTTTATGTGTCCGTGCAATTTCTCGAATTTAAGGGGCTTAGTTGCAATTTATTAATCTAGGTGTCATCACCTCATTGGTTTAAACCCAAATGGAGAAGCCCCCACCCATGACCGGTCTAACCACACTCCCCTCTCCTTTGTGAGCACACAATTTTCTTCATGACATATCCAAGCCATCCATTCAAATTAGGATTCACCATCACCCTCCATCCAACAAACCACTCCCCTATAAAACAGCAACATCACCTCACCCTCACAAACCCCAAGGCCGGCCCTAATCCCTAGGTGTGGAAAACCCCCCTCTCTCTCTCTCCTCCCTCTTCCATTCCCAGCCGAATTTCCTCCTCCTTCCTTTCTTCTTCTTCTTCTTCTTCTTCTTCTTCTTCTTCTTCTTCTCATTCTTCAACCCCATGACACATACTCTGGCCTGTTGCACCCGAGCTCCGGAGGCCGAGCTTCTCTGTTCCGGCGGCCGAGCCTCTCCAGCCACGAGGCGGCCTGCGGCGCCTCCAGCCCTCCCCAGACCGAGCTCCGGCGGCTGCTGGCACCGCCGCATCCCGCTGCTCCCCTGACCGCGGCAGTTCGACAGCAGTCCCCCGCATCCGTCCGGCGTCTGACTGCACAGCACGGCTGTGCAGTTCTTCCCGTCCCCACGGCGGCTCCGGCTATACCCCCGGCTGTGACGGCTGCCCAGGCCGGCCACCAACACCCCGGCGGTCAAGCACTGTTTCCCCGGTCGATCTCCCCCGCTTGAGCACACCCGCACGCCCATTTCCCTCCGGCTGCTGACCACAATCTCCGGCGAGTTACCGATCGCCACCGGTCTCCCTCAACCATCATTAAGGTTGTTATAGTTAGTTAGGGTTGTGTTATTGATATGATGTTAGGGTTTATTTTCATAAGTTTTGAAATGGAATTATGGATATACATTAAGTAGGGATGCTAGGTTGTGATGTTAGGGTTATCAATTAATATATGCATTTTTATTATTGTTGTTGTGCTTGCATTTAAACACTGAGAAGAAATGGTGATAGTGACCCAATTGATTTAAACCAAGGAGCAGATTTAATTTAATAAAATGATGAAGGGATGTCGACCCTTGGGTAAATATTGGAAGTTGTTGATAGAGTGTTTGAGGACAGTGAATATTAATTATTTGATTGAGTTTGAGACATCAACGTGTATGTTAACATCTGTGGAAACTGAGGAGAAACTGAGGATCGGATCAGGGTTTGATTAACGAAATATCGTAATTGAGGATTGGGCCTGGTGATATTATACAGGTGAATGATTTGGAGATAGGTATTATTCGGATCAAGGATCAGAGATGGAGGACTGTGAAATTAGTAGTTAACTATTTGAGATTGAGAGTGAGTTTTGGTGTAGATGTGTGTCTCAACCTTGTTTGACGTGGAATAGATTATTGATTTTGGTTTGTATCTCATCTCTAGGTACTGCGGGACCTGAGGACTTGGACGCGGTACCAGATCCCCGTCATCAGCAGCCGCACGCAGGCAAGTGTACCTTGCCACCCTGTATTTCAGATTACAGATACTTGTTGTTCTTGATGTACCTTGTGCACGTATTTATATTGACGTTCGATACATCGCGTCCGAATCACAACCGGGTGCTGACATTCGGCGTAACGTCTTAGAATAATTGTTAGATGCTCTGTAGTACCTCGATGCACGTACCTGAGTACATCGACACCCCAGGACACACTCATACACTGTGATCGTGCCAGATTCCTGTATCCTGATACTGACATCATGACCAGAGACTGGGACGACCTTAGGGTCGCGTCTGTTGAGTTATTTCTGTGTGTCGAGACTGTAGATAGAGGTTCAGGTTCAGTGCACCATCGTTGACCGCTTGGGAAGGGGAAGACAGTTACTAGACGTTTGGACTCCTATGCACGCGCTTATATATGTATATGTAGTGATCCTATATTCTAGAGTAGTGTATCACCCGTGTGTCTCTGTGCTCGGAGCTACGGTACGCCCCGTGTGTCTCTATGTTCGGAGCTACGGTTTTATTTTTGAAAGCCCACGCGTCGAACATTGTCTTTAAACTGTGTCACACTAGTTGGTTATGAGAGAGTACCCTGTCGTGCACTTGTACTTTCTGTTTACTTGGCATGTTGTATTTTTGTACCTTGTTACGTCCCTCTGAGGACCTGGTTCCCTGCCAATTTTGCAGCATAGGTGATTACGGAGCATTTGGAGTTGCTGTTGGAGTCGCATGTCTTGCGAGCATTGTACCAGGTACTCACATCATATCTACCGGCATTATGGTTACTTTACATTGTTTATTTCATCTGCTGTTGTAGCCTAGTTTTTATAGACTCATACTTCTTCTCGAGTCTATTCGAGTTAGTGTGTTATTGGACGGCCGACTTTAGCACATATAGCTCTTTCTTGTATACTTCTGTACATTATGGATTGAGACATAGATGTTTACATTTATGGAATATCTAGATTGTGCCCTTTATATTATAGCTTATACGTATTCGAGTCAGACCAGAGTCTGGTCGAATGCGTAGCTGGCGTGTCACGTATTCCTGGTCCTACATATTTTGGGACTGGGGCGTGACATATTTTTGTGGTGGCCCATGCAGGTCCGTTTAAAATCGTCTTGGTCACCTGACTGTGCCAAGCGAGCCTGCAAATTAGGAATAGATATTATGATTATTGAATAGGATCTCAATCCATAATCGATTTTAAAAACTCTTTGTATGTGATTATCGCCCTTGGACTTCCAATTTGCATTCGTTCAATCTTCGTCAATATCGCTATCCTTATTTCTCGTCCCCTATTGTTCGGGAAGACGAATGCTTGTGACTGATGATTTCCCTCCAGAAGAAGATCGAAGACCAGACGACAGAAGACAGAATTCGTATACCTTTCTCTGAGAAGATTGTTACCTTATCAGAATAGATTGATGGGTTCTTTGGATTCTAGAACTAGTGTAGAATGTTGGCAAGAGAGTTGGACCCAGTAGTACCCTACCCGTGCTTGAGGTAGAAGTGATCTTGGAAGTACATAAAAATCTACCCAATTATCTAACAAGGAAGGGTCAAGCAAATCTGAAAGAGAAATGATATAATTATCTGATAACGGTAATAGGCCAAGCAAGATGCATAACATAACAGTCTAAATAATATTCGAACATGATATATATATATATATATATATATATATATATATATATATATATATGTGTGTGTGTGTGTGTGTGTGTGTGTGAAATTACGTTACTTAGAGACCATGTCCTGCTAGTGCACATATAGCTGTAGCGGACTTGCGGTTCCATGATTCAGACAAATGACTATAATGTGTAGCTGCCAAATCAATGTAGGTTATCGAATATACTTTCAACTATATATCCATGAAAAATTCTAAGGCATTACCGAACGAACAACTCAAGAAAGGTTCCAAGAACTGAAAAAAGATCAATCAGGATACGTGGAACCAACCGATAGGATAGATCCTATGAGATACCTATGGCCTAGTTGTGGGTGTACTATCGATCTTTCATCTTTCAATTATATCATATTGCAGGCCCGCAGTAGTATGGCTAACTTAGGTATAACCACAACATCGCATTATTTACGAAGCGGGACCTACATGGGCCACCATAAAAATCTGTCATGATCCGTACTCGGATATTCGGGCACGAGTTTGTGAGTACATCCAGATAATATGACAGTCTAAATAATATCCGAACATCATATATATATATATATATATATATATATATATATATATATATATATATGAAATTATGTTACTTAGAGACCATGTCCGGCTAGTGCACACATCTAGCTGTAGCGGACTCGCGGTTCCATGATTCAAACAAATGAATATAATGTTCAGCTGCCTCATCAAGGTAGGTTATCGAATATACTTTCAACTATATATCCATGAAAAATTCTAAGGCATTACCGAACGAACAACTCAAGAAAGGTTCCAAGAACTGAAAAAAGATCAATCAGGATACGTGGAACCAACCGATAGGATAGATCCTATGAGGTACCTATGGCCTAGTTGTGGGTGTACTATCGATCTTTCATCTTTCAATTATATCATATTGCAGGCCCGCAGTAGTATGGGTAGCTTAGGTATAACCACGATATTGCACTATTTACGAAGTGGGACCTACATTGGCCACCATAAAAATATGTCACGATCCATACCCGAATATTCGGGCACGATTTCGTGAGTACGTCCATCATATGCCACAGTATCAGCAGTAGCACGCTGTCTCGACCTCTTTTATATTCATCCAATATTCCATTCATAATTAATGAAATTCTCAAGTAAGTTTAACTCTAGCTCACTCACAGTAAGTAAGTAATAAACAAAAAATATGACAGGAAGTAGAAAATGTTCACATATCATAAAACATAATTTTAGAAATCCACCAATCCAAAGTTTAATACAAACCATAAGAAATAATAAATCGGAGACAATCCTGCTAATTGTGCTGAAAATAAAATACTAGTGTCATGCCCCAGAACCAGAATACTGGAGAGCGAGGGCAGACAAAGCCAACTACATATATTAGAGTACTCCATACCCCGAGATACGGTCACGACTGTCTAGACATGTGAGAATTTACTCTACAATCCAATAGTCATTCCTGGGTCAAGAGTCATAGGTGTCTCAATTTCAAGCAGGAAATAAGTTACAAGATATATGATCACCAAACATATAATAGTAAGGCGTCCCAAACTATACATACACAGATGATCATGAAACTAGTTATAAAATAAAGAACTAGCAAGAGTACAATATTTCATGATCAGCTCTAGCTATAGTCTAGAATATGCTTTACATGTAGGCCCGTGGGCTAGAGTATCAATGTTCCAAAATATAAGCTAAATACGTACTCGATGGCTAAATACCTCAAAAGTAATAGGTACAAGATCAAGTGGGTGTAGAAGCATAAAAAAAATTATGCAGGCCGCATAAAGGTCATACCCCCTCAACAGAACCACCAAGCCGTAGAGAAGCCACATGCGGCCTAAACAACCAAGCCGTGGAGAAGTTATATGCGGCCTGAAACATCCAAGTCGCAGAGAAGCCACATGTGGCCTGGTCAACCAAAGATCGAGAAGCCGCATAGTATACTCTAGGCGGCCTGAACGACCACGGAGCAGGGAGGTCGCATAAAACCCTCTGACATAACATTCGATGACTGTCAGACTCTGATACATTACTCGTCATACTAAGACACTTTGAGATTCGTGAAGAAGATGACTCAGAAAAAGATAAAAGGTCACATCAACTCATTGATTGCCTCGACAAACGTGCCATGCCACGTTCTTATTCATATGCGGCTATATGCCCATGCGGCCTCGTCATCATGCGGCCAGAGTGTCCATCCGACCAAGGCTAAACGAGAGCATGTATACGGCCAAGACGATATATGACCAAGACGTTATGCGACTCTCAGCTTGCAGGATCTTTCTGTTACAACCGAAGATAATTTCTTACACAAATAGTGACCAAGTCATGCACGTAACAATCCCGAGATCTCTTCAACAACATATCGGAACCAAGACCACGTGGAAGCCTGTCCGTGGCATACGACTGCAGTTACAACCGTTTTCTGTTGAAGAAGTCCTATACGGCCACTAAACAGAGGCATATGCGACACCTATAGCCGGTCATCAGGATGGCTATAAATAGCAAGGGTAGCATACTCTACAAACTTGACCAGCTACGTACGTGCACACAAGCTCAGGGGAGAGAAGATAAGAGAGCATCATAAGACCGTCAATGGAGTAAATGAGACGCTACTGCACTCAAGCTCCATCGTTACTACCCAGATCAAAGTATTGTACTTAGATTTTTTGTTTAGGATCTCTTTGTATTTCTTTATTTGTTATTTCAATGTTCAAAACTTGAAATGGTGGACAAGATGGCAACTCTGCTAGGGACCAACTTCTTCTCTGATGAGATGACAGTAACATAGTCCGATGCGGCCAAGCTGGGTTTAATCCAGAGGATGCTAGTGGTATGCTTCGACCAGCAAGCATTCAAGAACATGCTCTCTGGAGACAGCGCGAGTCCTTCTCCAAGGCAAGCAAAGCCTAAGAAGACCCACTGGACATTGGTAGCGAAGGCCGCTATGCCTCACCCAACTACAGAGCATGCACTCCTCATTTCTCTTCCAGTTGCCACAGACGCACATCATGCATCCACCCAGGCTGACCCTGTCCATGCGGCAGTCGGGAAAGACGTTTATCACCCAAACTCTGGCAAAAGAAAATACTATGATGCCAAAAGTTTGGGTGCTGAGACATGTTGCATGCGGCCATAGAAGAAGTCATATAAGTTGGCAGTCACAGGCAAAAGTCCACATGCGGAACCAATCGTCGGCATCAGGAAAATGACCACAAGCGGCCGACACAGTAGCAGAACCTCCGTCTTCGATCGAATCTCACGCAACGCTGACTCCATGCGTCTTGCTGAGGAATGGGAGGATGTGAATTTAGACTCTTCATACTATGCACCGGTGCGTGCTAGGTCGAAGGAGTCCATGGTAGTGCGAGCTCGCCAAGCTCAAGCAACTTCTCATATGGCCTTGTAGAAGCATGAATTTTTTTGTCATGCGCTTTAATTTACAGTTAACATAACCATGGCAGACGCATAACACCCTCGGATACATGACATCCCGTTGACACATGTCGCCCTTTGATGCTTTATCCCTACAGTCACATCAGTGCATTTATGACTCTGATAAAATAGACAGTTCGCCTCAAATCCTGCACCGATGATTGGAATCCGAGCTGACGGCTTCGTCATAATTACTTTTGGCAGTAAACAGCTGTTTAAATGCCACGAATGCAGAAGACGACAAAAATCCATGCATCTCTGGCCCAATGCGTTCCAGACTCCATGCGGTCTATTCGTCTCTGGCCTAATGCGTTAAAGACTCCACACGTTTCATGTATATCTGGTCCAATGAGTTCTAGACTCCATGCGTTCCATGTATCTCTGGCCCAATGCGTTCTAGACTCCATGTGTTTCTAGCCCAATGCATTCCAGACTCCATGCGTTCTATGCGACTCTGGCCCCATACGTCCCAGACTCCATGCGTCCCATGCGGCTCTGGCCCATGCATTCTAGACTCCAAGCATTCCATGCATCTCTGGCCCTATGCATTCCAGACTTTATATGTCCCATGCGGCTCTGGTCCATGATTTCCAGACTCCATGCGGTCCATGCATCTTTGGCCCCATGCGTTCCAGACTCCATGCGTCCCGTGTATTTTTGGCCACACTTGTCCCAGATTCTATATTAACCAAATCTTGTTGTTACAACTGAGTGATTCTCTCCAACCAAATAGCGGCCACATGTCCATTTGACCCAGTCGTGCCTACAACAGATGAGAGCCATCCAGATATTCAGCAATAAGAAAATCTTAACAAATGTATACGTGGCAATTTGTCCATGGCCTGCGGTAACAGTTGCAACAAGATTCTGTTGAAGGAGCCTTATGCGGCCACCAAATAGAGGCATATGCAGCATCCATAGCCCATCAGCACGATGGCTATAAATAAGAGCAACTGAAACGTTCTAAATGTCGACTTTTTCTGCTTCAGAGAGAGAGACCGAACCAAAAGGCTCGCTGGCTATCTACGAATTTACACTAGAGCAGGAAAGAAGAGCTTCTGTATCGGATCGTCCATGGAGTAAAGAGAGTTGCTACACTCCTAACCCTCCATTGTCACTCCCATAAAAAAAATTTGTACTTAGATTGTCTTCTAGGAATCTTCTTTGTACTTTCTTAGTTTGTTAGTCAAATCCAGTTCTTCTAGTTCTCTTTTTGATTTAAATAGAAAATATGATGGCGACTCTGCTGGGGACGTCCTTCTCCACTGTTGAGAAGTCGGTGACATAACCCGATGCGGCCAAGCTCGATTCGACGCAAAAGATGCTGGTGGTCCGCTTCAACCAGCAAGCGTTCGAGGACATTCTCTCCGAAGAAAGTGTTATTCCTTTGCCAAGGACAGCCAAGCCCAAGAAGACCCACAGAATGTGGGTGGCAAAGGCCGCTGGGCCCCACCCAGCTGTGGAGCAAACGCTTCTAGCCTCTTACTTTATAGCCAATAACGGTTATCCGACGAACACCCAGAACGTCCACGTCTATGTGACAGCCCAGGCTGACGAAAAAATTGTTCAGCACCCAGACACTGGCAGAGAAAAATACTACGATGTCAGACATTATGGTACTGAGGTAGCTTCTATGCGGCTTAGGAGGAGGCTTCATAAGACTGTCCATGCAACATCAACTCACAGCTGCAGACAACAGGCCGCATGCTGCCCTGATAGAACCAGAACCTTTATTTTTGACCTTATCTCATACGGCACAGATCCTATGCGACCCATTGAGAATAGTAAAAATCTAAATCTGGACTCTTCATACTACGCGCCTACGGTCGCTAAGCTGAAGAAGTCCAGTGCAGTACGAGCTCGTCAAGCTTAAGCAACTGCTCATACGACCGACCGCCAACAAGCGTCGCTAACTATTATGCGAGCCTCTGACAAAAATTTGTACAAGACTGACCCATGCATCCAACCCACAGGGACCAGGGGTCATGGTCAATCTTAAAATTCTTCCACCAGTACCTCGGGACAAGTTCGTGTACGAACCCCATGCCAGGGAGCAAATACGGCACCTGCGTATCCGTATTCCCGGGATACCCGGACTCACAAAGAGGATGTAAAGGTAAAATATCCTTCGCATGATTTGCATGACGTGATTACTCATAAGAGCAAAGCAAGAAAAACAACTACGGCCTGCGACGTGCCCTCTCCAAGGCATAGCTGCGCCAACATCATTATCAACTACTGCTGCAATAAAGTGGCAGTTCCCACAAACAGGCAGTCGGCCTTCTAGGGACTGCACCAGAAAGCACCTACCTAATAACAACCAGAAGATCAGGTGCAAGTATCAGAGGAGGAGGAGTTGCCATTCGCCTCATGCTACTTAACTGGAAAGCTTTCTGCCACCAAGAAAAGAAAAAAGTCAAATACCTCCAGTCTGGCGCCCTTTACCACAATATCGTGAAGGCAAATACCCGAAGAACTGACAACGACACCTGCGGAAGGAGTCTTCCATGGCACCTGCAGAAGGAGTCTTCCATGGCACCTACTCAAGGAAGAAACCGTCAGCCCCTGGGGGTAGTTCTTCTTTAGAACCCCTGGGAGTGGCTCAAGTTGGGGCTAGTGTCCCCCTGGACACATACGCAACAACCCAGTGTTCCGTAAAGATATTGAATCTCAAGGAACATATGCCGAGTTCTCTCGGGGTAATCGCTCATCAAGAAAATACACCTTCCATAGTTGGGGGTAACATCCCCTCCGAGTCTGAAGAAGATGTAGAACTTTCGGCTTTCCCTGAAGACAACGATTCCGAGGAAGCTGACAACAATGTGCCTAGGCTTAATGCAACATCTAGGGCTAGGGATGGCAATCCTCCAGATAGCTTTTATTAGTTTGTCATCTTGCTTGGCCTATTACCATTTTCAGATAATTATATCGTTTCTCTTTCATATTTGCTTGACCCTTCCTTGGTAGATAACTGGGTAGATTTTTATATTTAAATCTCTAACTCTTTTTTCTTATTCAAAGTAAAATAGGCTTAGTTGTATTAGATTAGGGAAGATGGTCTTTCGTGTTCTGCTTAGGTAGCTAAGGGTGTACTCTTTAGATGGTGTAGAATTATGATTCGAAAATAGCCATAGTTATCCTATGTTCTTGTGATTGCCATAAAGATGACTATCTTTAGGATCATACTATTGATAAAGAGGCACTATGTAGTACCCCGTTCCGCGTTGGCACTATGTACAAGTGATATCGCTTTGCTGGCTCGAGTGAAAGCTTTCTCGAAGAGGTTTTCGGTCGAAACATAAGACGATTAATCTGGGTTAGTAGACAGAACTTCATTCTCTGATTCTTGCATGCCTTAATAATGAATCTGAGTTTTTGTATGCTTGTTTGCTAAGTAGTTAATATTCGCATTAGGAATGATAGAATGAGAACCTGCATGCCTAACTAAAGAACTTGTATTATTTCTCATTGAGTAAGAACCTTGCCATGTTTAGTAAAAGAATAGAATGTTGCATGCTAGGTTACACCGACACAACTATCGAACGGACCCTTGCCTTGCTAATGAGAAGAGTAAAAAAAATTGCTTGAACAAGTCTCTAGGTTATATGCTAGGTAAGAGTAGAATTGCATATTTTAGTTAAAAAGAGAGATAGAAGAACTACTACCATGCTTGCTTAAATAGAGATTTCTTGCTTGTTCCCTATCGTACTGAATAAGATAGAATTTGCATGCTAGCTTTTATAGAATCGTTATCATGCTCGCTTATAATATATTTTCCTTACATGTTTTCTGTTATCGAACTACCAAAGATGATTAATTCGAATGAGAAGAGGCTAATAGTGCACCCTGAGGTACAATCCTTTTGATCTAGTAGGGTGTGCTATTAGTTTTGTATAAGAAGATTGAATCTATCGCTCGTTTTGATAAGAAGAATACATAAGTTTGCTTGATCATTGCCTGATTGTATTATAGAATTATCTGATAGATGTTTTATGTCATGCATTGGTCTCGGACAACTTGTGCACAAGGTTTTATCTCTCGAATGGTCCATGGGGCACTGGAAATCGATCTGTCCGGAAGAGATTTTTGTTTTACCCTAAGGTACGGTCCTTGTGATCTAGTGGGGTGATGTGTCAATTAGTGAAGAGCGGAACCATGATGTCACAGCTGCAAGTAATTGTGTGTGTTGATGAAGAGCTAAACCTTGAGTCACAGCTACCGACATACGTGCATGCTAGTGCAGAGCTAAACCTTGAGTCACCACTGCTAATTATAGGGCAACCCATGGACCATCATGCAGTTAGGGCACATGCTAGTTTAACCTTCTTGCATACCTGACTATTTGATGTAGAGAGGGACAGGGAATAAAACCTTTATATATATGCAAATTGTTGCTAACTTGTATGTCTGTTGCAGGGATAATCGTTCGACGAAGGGTAAGAATCACTTTATAAGTGATCACTAGTTATTGTTTATGTTCTTATCGAACTGCTCATAAGACTTGTCTGTTTTGCATGTATATGTACTGCTATCTTGAACTGAGAAGAATAGTGCACAAGAAATAGTTTATATTCCTAATAAATGAATATGGATCACAATACATGTTGCGCACTGCACGATAGAACACTGACCTTACCGTATGCTTGATTTTATCGTATATGCAAACTGTTTCCAAAGATATATTTTCGAAAGAAGTAATCTGACTATAATCATGTGCTGTATGATATGAACCTAGGTAAAAGTAGCAAGATCACTACTAATGTAATATTTTGCCAAATGCTTTCTTAGTGTTGGTTTTAGAGAGTGTTGCTTCTGTTCGTTGAATTTATACTCACCAGTACTTTTTCCAAAGTGCTGACCCCCCACCAGTTTGCTTGTTCACAGGTACTGGATATTCCATAGAAGCGATAACCGAGCCTCATCCCCAGGACCCAAAAATCTGGAGTCGATGCCTTGAGCCGTATCGAGATATTTTGAGCTACTTTTGTATAAAGGGATGTAATGTATGGAATGACATCATTGTATTTGAGAGAGAGCTTGAACGAATTATAATCTCGGCCAAGCGCCGCTTGTAACACTTTTGAATATCAATAAAGAACTTATTTCCTTATGCCATTGTGTTCTTTACTTTTCTGCAATATTGTGCCGCTGCTTCCGTCTTGAATAACTTACTTTTTCTTGTTCGAAGCTTTGGCCTTGTGCAAGCACAACTCAAGCTTGCACAGCATCACGCCCATACGAGGACGATTGGTTCCGCCAGGCGCTAAGCAAGGACGATCGGCCCTTGCGGGAATTGAGACGTTGCACACTATATAAAAGGTCGAGTAATAAATTCAAAATATAGTAAAGACTTTGAGATTATAAACTATTTATGATTAAGGACAGAGAAATGATTGAGTAGAATTGGTGACTAAATCTTATGCATGAAATATTTGAGTATAGGACGTATGGATTATGGATATTTTAAGGTTGCAACCTCAGATTATAGAGATTTAAATAAAATGGTGAAAGCATACAGTTTAAGAAATTTAAGCATGGTTCTTCGGATAGTATTATGAAAATGATGGGAAATGGAAATTTTTGGAGAGTAATAAGCTATGATGGTGTTATTAGATATTCTCAATTTGATAACTTGATAACAAGATACATAGTATTGATGATGAAAGCATGTGGTGGATAGAAACTCATTTGCTAGAAGATCATAAATGGAATCATCGGTGGTAAAAATTTGAATACTGATGAGAAAGATAGACATGATAGACAATAAAATTTAAATTAAGGCAGTAGTTAGAGAAATTATTAGCTAAGTGGAATAATAAATTTTAAGCTTTTATGGTTTTATAGAACTCGTAAGTGATGATAATGATTCATAAGAAATATGAAGAATCGAGTATAATATTTCCATCCCTCCTTCGCCAATGAACCAGAGGCAGGGTGCACCTAAGCAAGAACAAATTAAAACATTTATGCCAGGAAATCATGATATGCCACTTAGTGTTGGAGAAGAAGGTAAATTTGGATGGTCTATAATAAATAAAATAGGATTTAATTAAGCCCAGTTAGTGTGATCTTGGAGTATTACTTGGATTGGACTCATGAATTAAATTTAGTATTCCAAGTATCGGAGAAGTTGGTAATACCTTATGATTGGAAGTAAATTAGAGGAATTGAACGAAAAGGAATCTCCTTTTGGACTAATAAAAATATTAAGGTAATAGAAGGAAGAGAAAATTTATATGACTAGTGTTTACATTGAGTTAAGGGACTCCCCTGGTAAAACTAATGGTCAATTTCGTGGAATATTATGTAGTAAATACATAGTAAAGGCCTATGAAACAATAAACTTTCATGACGTTGGATAGTGGTCTAGTAGTTGATAACTGAAAGTTGAAGATTGGACATTGATGATTATGAATTTTTTTGAGCGTATCAATTTAGATTACAGAGGTAATTGGTTAGCTTGTACTAATCTAATATCTTTTGCTTGAGTATGATACCTGCATAGTTAAGTGTTAACTTTAGACATTATTTGATTGATAGATAATTATGCCAAAGTTAACCAGAAGAGTGGAGCTAAGGATAAGATTAAGATAATAATAGTATGAATGAATTACTTAAATTGTGGATGTTTATATTTAAGTTTGAGGAATTATTTCGGGTAGAATAAAATATCAATCTCATGTAGAGGGTATAGTGGCAAAATCGATATGAAAAAGGAACTTGAGAGATTTTAATTATTATAACTGAAGAAAGAAGAAAGAAGAAAGAAGAAAGGTCTAAAAGAAAGTAATAATTGGGTCGTAAATTTTAAAGTTTTGAGGAGAGTAGCTTGATAAATCATAAATATTTTCGAGGTTACAAATTTATATTACCGAGGAATTTTGATAGACTTAAATTGGTGGAAGTAGATAACATTTGATTAGGACATGACAATTAGACTCTGAAAATTTTAAAAAAGAGAAGGGAACATATAAGAACACAAGACTTGAAGAATATGAATTGAAAGTTATAACAAGTTATGTGATCCTATCCCTCAAGGATTAGCCATTAAATGATGGTTGCCTGATAGTTATGTAGTATTGAGTTTAAGAAATAATGCAAAGGATTTGGCGACAAAAATAATAGTGAGTTTGTGGAACAAGGATTCAAGATAAAAAAAAATTTGTCCATGGAGTACAAAATCAAATTTGTAAGTCCTTTAAAATAAAGGTCAAATCTGAATGTTAAAATATAAAATTTCCATGACGAAAGAGTTTTAGAACTTTCATAATTATATCGAATGAAAAATGTGGTTTTATATACAAGACGAGGAATGAAGGGCCCAAAAGAGTAGAAGTTTCCTATGGTTACCAAATTGAAAATCAATAGTTGATCCATCTGGGAGTATTAAGATGAAATTAAGGAGCCTTATCTATATCTTTTTGAACGTTTAGGTATATTCCAATTCTCGATCTTCCTTTTCGTGCCATTCTTAATTTTAAATTTCAAGAATAAAAAATTTCAAAGAAGGGAAGTATGTAACTACCCTAACCTAAAAAATTATTAAATTTTCAATTTGTTATCAAGATAATCTTATTTGAACTTAACAACTAGTGGTAGTAATAAATTTGAAATAAATAATAAGGAAAAGAAATAGTTTAGTTAAATGATTAAAATTGTTGGCAATGATTTGATTATTAACTAATATTTTTTTGCTAATACTTATTAATGACTATGATTAATTAAGTAAAGAATGATTTAGTCATACCCACTTCCCTCACTACTTTTCCTCTGGAGACTAGTACTTACTCATTTTTCTCCCCATTCAACAACCCTCTTTCTTGTATAACAACTCGGTTCCCGAGCCTTTCCCATACTCCCTTCTTTTCCTGGAAGAAAATTCACTCCCCTACTCTCGGGCTACGTGCACTTTCTTTTCTCCCCTGAACTCAAAACATCTCCCCTATTTATTTAAGGCCTTTGATAAAGGCACAACAACAAAAACTTGGGACTAGTCTAATATTGGTGCTAGCCCATTAAAGAAGAAATTGTATTCATACTAGTCCAAATCTTACTCATAATGGCCCAGCCCCACCCCAAACCTCCCTAACCTCTACCACCGCTGCACTTGGCCAGAGCCCTCCTCTCCACTCCTTCCATTTGAATCTACATATCCTCCAATTTTAGCCATTAATCGATGGCTTCTAAACCCTCAAAAAAATTAAGGTACAATTCTTCTTCCTCCTTCTCCTTCCCCCTCTCTAATTTTTTTATTTTTTATTGCATTTCAAAAAAATTCAAATTTTTGTAGCTTAGGATGAGGCAAAATTATAGTGTACTGAGGTAAAATATGTTTTGGATGTAGTATCGACGGATTTCTGGAGTCTCGAACCCTAATTTAGGGTATGGATTTTGAATTTTGTCGAACGATCGGAAGCGAAGCAGGCTGGACTGTAGAATTTTCTACAGTCCTATATATATTTCAGACTGTTGAATTTTTATAGTCCTTTATATATAGAGGACTGTAGATAATTCGATAGTCCTATATACATATAGGACTGTAAAATTTTTTACAGTCCTGATTGTTCAATTACTTTTGGATTGTTAAAATATATATCTTGTTTGTTTTATAGCCACGACCCCCGGAAGGGCCTTGAGGATAAAGGTATCATATGAAGACGGCCTACT
This sequence comes from Iris macrosiphon, assembly GCA_036927795.1. Taxonomy (NCBI): domain Eukaryota; kingdom Viridiplantae; phylum Streptophyta; class Magnoliopsida; order Asparagales; family Iridaceae; genus Iris; species Iris macrosiphon. Next base: position 101,088,570 of record JAYESA010000020.1, on the reverse strand, counting down.
GCGTCGATGCGTAAGGAATGTAATGTTGAGCGTGATGTTGAGACAACCCTCACTATCTTTGACCCTGAGGCACCCCCTCAAGTTAGAAAATGTCGACTGAAGAAGACTGTAACTTGTTCGAAGAGACGTGATCCTAGTACTTCTGGTTCTTCTTCCTCCTTCGTTGAAGACATACCAAATGTCTAAAGTTGACCGAATGATGGTTCAGGACCTTCTCATCAGCCAGATAGTCCAATCGAGACCCGTCCACCAACCCTCCGCAACTGGCCAACTGATGGTTCAGATTTTGGACTGTCAAAATTTGGACAGTCCTAGTTGCTATTAGAAATTTTATATATATGATGAAGGACGGAGAATTAAAAGTAGGACTGTCAAGATTTTGATAGCCCTAATAGTATTTAGGACTGTCAAAATCTTGACAGTCCTAGTTGCTATTAGGACTGTCAAATTCTTGACAGTCCTAGTTTTGACTACAACTTTTATAAATAGGATGAAGGACAGGGAATGAAAGCTAGGACTGTGAAGACTTTTACAGTCCTAATAGTATTTAGGACTGTTAAAATAATGATAGTCCTAGTTGCCTATTAGGACTGTCATATTTTTTATAGTCCTTGTAATGACTGAAACTTTTATGTAGTATCTAGGATGAAGGACATGGAATTAAAATCAGGACTGTCAAAATTTTGACAGTCTTAGTAGTATTTAGGACTGTCAGAATCTTGACATTCCTAGATTTGACTGTAAATTTTATATATTTGATGAAAGACAGGGAATTAAAACCATAGTACAAAATGTTACAAAACCATAGTAAAAAAATTCACTATCTATTGCACTATCACGATACAAAAGTATAAAATGTTGTTCGACTACGATTATATGTCATATTTATTGCATACAAAAGTACAAAATGATACAAAAGTGTAAGATATATCAGTCGATTATAATATCATAGTAGTCCTTCGCTATGATTTTAGGATCCTCCATCTTCATCATCTTCTTATAGATAGCTATTGCATCCATTTAAGGTGTCGTCCAGGCGATCGCTTCGACTGGTGCATGTTTATACCAAAGTGTAGCAGGTGGAGAAATAGGACAATGACCGATCAAACTTGGGATGACAAAGTCTTGTCCGACAATCCCTATTGAACATTGATTGGATAGTTTGTGTTCGTCCGATAGAGCGCACATTGGAAAGAAATTATTGTTAATGCCTTCTGAGATAACTATTATAGGTATCTTATACCTATTGGAGAATATGTATTCAGCCAACAGGACATCCATATAATGGTCTAGTCTGGTAACAATATTAGTACAAGGTATGTTTGCCAATAAGTCTATAATAATTTCTTCGCCGAGTATCTGCCTATAGAAGGGTAGACGAGATTCCAACTCCTCGTATAGCTCTTGTCATGCCCCAGATCCAGAATACTTGAGAGCAGAAGAATGACTCAGCCAACCACACCTTGAGGAATACCGAAACAACCTGTAATGTGTTAAGGTTGTCTAAAGACAAGGGGGTGCATACTACAATCAAGTCTTCTAGGGTCAAGAACTTATATATCTCAATCATTCAAATAAGTAGAAATAACATAGAATATTTTAGAATAAGCAGTAAGGCGTCCCATACGCTGCATCAGAATGTTCTAGAGATCTAGCGATACAGAATGATATGTCAGATACACAACCAAATGCATACATGACAGTGAGTCAGCTGTAGTCTGAATATATTACAGTCAAGTAAGGAACTAGTGTCAAGATTATTCGACTAACAGGTGCCGGTTGGCTAAAAGCCCCAAAGAATATAGTTTACAAAAAGATGAGCAGTGAATGAAGGAACCCACTCGTGACCCTCAATAACCATCCTTCTGGTGCATGCCATTAGTGAGGGTGAGATACGCTTGATCCTCCGGTGCTGGCTCTAAACCTGGCCTTGCAAAACCAGTGGGGTCAGACCCCCAAATAACAAGTACCACAAAGGAAGCACGAAATAAAGAAATAAAACCAGTTATATAGCATGAGATGTATGAGCCATCCATGATATGACACGACACCCCTTTCACCAAACAAGGACAGGAAGTGCCATATTATACCAAGATAGTATATGTTCCTTGATTATGGTCTAGCTAAATAAATTTGCATCGTTGTTTCAGTCCATAGGCTATCGTAACAGAATAGCGTAACCCAACAACCAAACAAGAAAATTAGTTAAACTATCATGTCACGATAGTCTATGTCCCTACTCCCACTCAAAGAAGGCATAATACACAAGCAGGGATACAATATTAGGTAAATTATCATAGGATAACAAGTAGATTCGATTCGTGTCCTGTTGTAACATAATATCGTAACTTAACAATCAAACAAGGACATGAGTTGAACCTTCATGCTGCAACGGTCTACTTCTCTAACCAAAATAGATTTAATAGTCAAACATATGTTACGGCTTGATATGTGATCTCTGGGTTATCCCAGTAATGCAATATATGAGTATCCTCATATCGTGCGATAATCGAGCAGAGCTGGCTGAACCAATAATATACGAGCAAGAATATTTGATACACCAGTCCCTTGCTAGAGCCCTGAGCTAATTAATAATCAGTAGCAGTTCCAGGCTTTCTATAAGAAAGATATTGGCTCAGCTTATAATTAAGTCAGATACTGCACTCCACTAGTACGGATGATATATAGCATCCGTGGTGGCCAATATTTACTCCCAGCTAACTTAGCGTGATTCGATAGGCACGATCTCGAGATACCATTTTCTCCCAATGCTCTACAAATTAAGTTGCCTAGTTAACCCTAGGTGATTTAGAATCTCATGCCGTGGTCACATAAACATTCCTTCCTAAATATCGTACTTTAAGTACAGGGACTCTTAATACGAATCCACATTGTCACTCAGAAGTTAAATCTGGATTCACCCAAGTGTGATGCAACAATCAATACTATCTAGCTACGACTAAAGTCACTGTCCAACTACCAGATCCGTGCAAGAAAATAATTACATATCTCACGTAGCAAGTGTATGTGGAACGACGGCTCACTATATATCAAGTAGCACTCTTGGTGCGATCAAGTGTATCAGCACAGATACAATAGTCAGGGCAGGAACGAGTTCCAATATCAAGGTTGTGGACAAGTTATCAAGAAGCAATATATTCAGGATAGGACAGTCAAATAATGGTCACATTAATTTATTACTTTATTATATCGATAGATAAAATAAGAGTAATACGAGAACCCCTCGAAATCAGATTCACAATCCTTAAACCAAACAAGGACCGGGATTGCAGACCCTCCCTCGAGTTGAACTACGCCCTTTATTCTGCCAATCGTATAATGAGGTGATCAAGGAAAAGTAACCTAATTAGCAAGTAAGTACATGTAGGGCCATGTCTATAGGACTATGCCAGGTGCATAGTCATTTAGCACATGGTCACATCTGGGTCATACAAGTTATTTCTAAGTTCAACACATAGCATCACAATCGTTCAATCATCAACATTAAACCAAGCAAGTGTCCAAAGTGTACAAGAAATAATAGGCGCATAGGAGCAAAGGCGCATAGAAAGGTGCCACATAACATCGAGGCAGCATAGTTGGCTTGGACTCATGCAAGGTGTCGTATAACGTCAAGGCTGCATAGTTGGCTTGGAAGCATACAAGGTGCCGCATAATGTCGAGGCCACCTAGTTGGCTTAGACGCATAGGCAGAGCAAATTCTACTTTTCGAAAAATGTGGGATGTGATAATAAATAAATATAAGTCAAGTCAGAAAAGTGACTGATGCGACATGAGATAAAGTGTGTCAGAAGCAAAGACAAAATTATAAAAATTTGTGCCAAGTCAGTTAGAAGTTATGCGTCCAGAAGAAGAAGGACACATCACTTCTGGCTTCATTGTTGACGAGGCCGCATACTCCTCTTGGCCGCATACGCATTAGGTCGCATAAAATCTTTTAGGACTTAGTGAAATTTTATTCTTTCAAGGTCATAAATTTGGCCAAGGGTCGCATGTGCAAATTCAGTCATGCATCCAACTGGGTTAGCCACATGCTGACTCGAGACGAGAAGTCCAGGTCGTATAGCACTTCATGCCGCATAGCACTCCTTCGTCTCTCCCAATAGCTACTTTTTGGCCATGGCTAAAAGCTCAAAAATAAAATTTTGTTTCATCCATAGAAACCACAAATGATGCCCAAATCCAGCAAAGTAAAGTTCTAAACCACTCAAAATCAAGTGTTCATCAACATAGAGCAACCAATTTTTGACAATATTAAGTTTTAAGATATCAAAATCCAAGAACACTCAAGAACAAAGAAAATCCTAAACTTAAAACTTAGATCTACACTAATCCATCCACCAAATAAAAAAAAACCAAGTTTTAAATGTGCTTAAAATTATACAATCAACATAATAGACTCATAAAATAAAAGATTTCTCTATTTCGAATAAGGTGCACTTGCCTATGAGGAGAAAAGAGGAAACCTAAAGGAGGGGATAAATGATAAGCAATATCCCCTACCCTCTCGAGAATATCGACCGATCCAACGTACCGCAGACTAAGATTCCCGCGAACCTCGAATCTAATGACTCCACGGGTAGGCAAAATCCGCAAAAATATATGGTTACCGATAGAAAACTCTAATGGCCTACGTGCTGATCTGTCCAATGACGATGACGATCTTGTGCTACTCGAAGTCTCTCTCTGATCTGTTTAACCACTTCAACTATCTGTGTGATTATTTCAGGCCCTAACATTTTTCATTTACCAATGTCATCCCATGATAATGGTGACCTGCACTTTCTTGCGTACAATGTCTCGAAAGGAGCCATTTGTATGTTGGCCTGATAACTGTTGTTGTACGAGAATTCCACTAAGTGAATGTGATCTTTCCAAGACCCACCAAAATCCAAAGTATAAGCTCACAGTATATCTTCCATTGTCTGTATTGTCCTCTCTGACTGACTGTCTGTCTGAGGATGGTGCGCGGTACTGAACCTTAACTTAGTACCCAAGCGCTCGTGTAAGCTTGTCCAAAAACGAGATGTAAACCGGGTATCACGGTCTAACACTATACTTGCTGAAATTTTGTGCTGCCTTATTATTTGCCGCATATACATCTCTTCTAACTCGGAAGGGAAGAAAATATTCCACCTTCGTGAGTCGATATACTATTTCCCAAACTGCATCACGTCCAGTAGGAGATCTTGGTAATCCAGTCATAAAGTCCATCGTAATGTGTTCCCACTGCCAATCTGGAATAGGCAGGGGTTACAATAATCCCGCTGGTCTCTGCTACTCTGACATTACTTGCTGACATATGATACACCATGAAATGAATCGAGCTATATCTATTTTTATTCCGTTCCACCAGAAATATTGGTTGATATCATGGTACATCTTCGTGCCTCATGGATGAATAGAATATTGAGACCTGTGTGCCTCAGTCGTCACTTTATGTCTGATATCTTTACTTGGCATACAAAGACTGTTTCAAATCTAAGTATTATGTCTTCCGTCTTCCAGAATCCTTAATTCTTTCCTAAGGCCTGACTCACATTCTTCCCTAAGCTTCTGAATTTGAAAATCTTCTGCTTGAACCGCCTTGATCCTCTCCACCAAGATTGACTGTATCTGAAGACTGGCTAGTACTCCCTCTCCTTGAGACAACACTACATCGATAACCATCTTTCGAAGATCTTCTAATATGTGCTTCTGAGTTATCAAGATGAATGTGCTGCCTCTCCTACTTAAAGCATCTGCCAACATATTTGTCTTGCCTAGATGATACTGAAGTGCTATGTCGTAATTCCTAAATAATTCTAGCTACCTCCTATACCTCATATTCAGGTCCTTCTGGGTGAATATGTACTTTAAACTCTTATAATCCTTGATTATCTCTACCCGATCGCCATATAGATAATGTTTCCATAATTTGAGTACAAATACTACTATTACTAACTCCAAATCATGCGTTGACTAATTCTTCTCATGATCCCGAAGTTGTGGAGACGCATAAGCTGTCACCTTTCCGTGCTGCATCAACACACACCCGAGTCCTTTCCCAGATGCATCGCAATAAACTGTGAACCCTCCTGATCCTACTAGAAGTATAAGGATTGATGATGATATCAACTTCTCTTTCAACCTTTAAATTCTGCATGGCACTCTGTTGTCCAAACGAACTTCTCCTCCTTACGGGTTTGACGAGTCATTAGTGCTGAAATTCGTATAAAATCTGCCATGAACTTCCGGTAATATCCCGCTAATCCCAAAAAACTTTGCACATCTGCTACTGTCTTTGGGACTGGCCAATTCTCTACTGCTTCGACCTTCTTGGGGTCCACAGATACTCTTGCTCCTGAGATGATGTACCCCAAGAATGACACATGACCTAACCAGAATTTATACTTACTGAGCTTGGCATACAACTGATGATCCCTCAAAACATGCAATACTTTCTGAAGATGTTCTTCATGTTCTTCTTCACTGTTGGAGTAGACAAGAATGTCGTCTATGAATACCACTACAAATTGATCTAGGTATGTCATGAAGATACAATTCATCAAATTAAAGAATATGGCTGGAGCATTGGTCAATCCGAATAGCATAACTAAGAATTCGTAATGCCCATATCGAGATCGAAATAATATCTTTGGTATATCTTTCTCCCGGACCCTCACTTGATAATATCCTGATCGAAGGTCTATCTTGGAAAATACTTTCGCTTCGCTCAATTGGTCAAACAAGCCATCAATCCTAGGCAATTAATACTTGTTCTTCACTGTTACTGCATTCAGCTAACTGTAGTCGATACACAACCATGTCATCCCCTCTTTCTTCTTTACTAGAAGTGCTGGTGCTCCCCATGGTGATCCACTAGCCCGAATAAACTTCTTCGCCTTCAGTTCTTCCACATATTGATATAGTTGGTTGAGTTTCATCGGTGATATCTGATAGACCTTGTTAGAAATTTGTTCTGCTCCTAGATTCAATTATATGCAGAACTCTACTTCTCTTATAGGGGGTAATCCTGGAAGCTCTTTCGAAAATACATCAAAAAATTCCCCAATTATTCTGGGAAGCAGATCTCTGATTCCCGCTACTGCTATTATGCCATCTTCATGCTGGTCCCTCACTATTCCGTTTAAGATAAACTCTTCCTTGCCTGGGATGTTAAACAACACTCTACCCCTACGGCAATCTATCGTTGTATGACTGTCTCTCAACCAGTCTAGACCTAGAATAACGTCAAAATTTCTCATAGGAAACTCGATCAACCGTGCAAGTAATAAATGTCCGCACACTACGATTGGACATCCTAGACATACTCTATCAACTCCTATGAGACCACTACCAGTGAGTATATTCGGCCTCTCAGGAAATGCCTTGAACTCCAATCCAATACATGTCGCAAATCATGCACATACAAATGAATGTGATGCTCCCGAATCAAATAATGTTATGGCAGAAAAAGTTATAACGAGAATGTTACCTACCACCACGTCGCCTGATGCCAAAACCTCCTCCAGAGATAGAGTAAAAGCTTGCCCTTGGCCTTATTGTGGTTCTTGTTCCTGCCTCCCTTGGATACGCAGTTGTGGCCTCTGCTGCCCATACTATTGATTCCTCTGTTGGTTGTACATATGAGTTTGTATCAGAAATGGACGCTGAGCCAAAGGCCTGACTACCAGTGCTAGTCCCCTGTACTGAGCTGCCCCTGGTGCTGGTAAGGCTAATCGCTGCATTGGCCCTTCAACCCTCTGCATCATCGGACAATTGGCGATCCGATGGTATGGACTACCACATCGTAGGCACAACCCTTGTGCTGTCCTAATCACATCTTTGGTATGGCCTCACTTGTCATAATACGTACATCCGACTGAGGCTCCCAATCGTTGTTGTTGTTGTTGCCTCGGCTGATATGGCCGAGCTGGTGCTGTTGTTGACGATGCTACTGGCCTCCTCGGTGCTGTTTCATAAATGTGAATGCCAGGAGATGGTGCTGACGTCCATTGTATTAATCCACCTCTTTCGGCTTATGGATGCGACCTCTTCTGTCCTCCTGTCCTCGAAGCTAACCTCTGCATTGTCAGCTCATGTCGCCTGGATGCGATCAATACTTTATCGAAAGTCTGGTAGTGCCCTCTAGAAGTTGTTGAATTTCCAGATGAAGTCTATACTAAAACCTTATCGCCCGTTCTAGTTTTGTTGCTACCATTATTGGGGCAAACCTGCTAAGCATGCAAACCTCTGCTGCGTAGCCATCCACCGTCCTCCCAGACTGCTTGAGATTGATAAACCTTTGTTGTAGCTTATATTGCGCTACCACTCCAAATACTTAACCCTGAAACGGGTTCTGAAGTTGTCCCATGAGATATATTGTCTTAAACCAACCTATTATGCTGCCCACTAATCTCTGGCAAGGTCCTGGAGTTACAATCGGACCTGATCAAATTGTTCCTCAGCTGGAACCTTTGCTTCTATCACTACTGTCTCAATATTCTAAAGCAAAGCATCTACGGTAATGGCATCCTCTGTGCCATCAAAGTACTTAGGGTTGAGTAGACAGAACCTCACCGATGCCCCTGAGTCTGTTCTAACACTTCTTTCCAAGGACGTCTGTAATCCTTGATGCAACAAAAATTTTGCTCCTGCTACTGAATCTGCTAATATTATTGAGCCGCCATTATTCCTCGAATAATATCTAGCAATGCTGTTGTATCAAGTGTTACTGGCATTGCTGGTATGACCGGGGGTACTTGAACTTCTAGTACATGTTCTTTCTCGTGCTTCTCTACTGGTTCTATCCTCATCCCTCCAGGAATAGGTGATGCCACTTATTATAGGCCAACGGATTCTTGCCCTGTTGAAACTACTGGTGCTCCAACCACCAATTCTGGAGAAGCCCTAAGAAAAAGGACACAAGATAAATCAAGAACAAGACGAGAAAGGATCAGGAATCAATGGTACAGAAGTCAATCTAAGTTTGAGGAGACAGATTCAGAATTTCAAGGAGGAACATGTTTTATTGATATTTCCTATAATCAAGCCACCTCATAAGTCTAAAAAATAGACCTGCATAGGCCACCACTAAAACCTTGTCACATCCCGAATCTAGAATACTAGAGAGCGGGAGAATGACTCAGCCAACCACACCTTGTAGAATACTAAAGCAATCCGCAATATGTTATGGTTGTCTAGAGACAAGGGGGTGCATACTACAACTAAGTCTTTTAGGGTCAAGAACTTATTTATCTTAATCATTCAAATAAGTAGGAATAACACAGAATATTTTAGAATAAGCAGTAAGGCATCACATATGCCGCATCAGAACGTTCTATAGATCTAGCGATACAGAGTGATATGCCAGATACACAGCCAAAATAATACATGACAGTGAGTCAGATATAGTCTGAATATATTACAGTCATGTAAGGAACTAGTGTTGTCACCCCCACTTTTTGGATTAGGGGTATTTTCGTCTTTTCGTAGTTAATGCGTAAATGATTTGCACGGTATTTAATTATATTTAAATAATTGATGATGATTATTTGATTATTGCAATTTATTGTTGCTTCGATAATTAGGACGCTATGTGAGCCTTGTCTTCCAACTTATGTCTCACCCTTATCCTAAGACGTGCTAAACTATTACTTTGATCCTTGTGTGACTCACAACGACATCTCGTTGTGCTTCAGTTTTGATGCGTAACATTCGTCGCAACCCATTCTATCTAACCCTCAATAAATTTAATTTTGTGCAGTTTTCCCTATTGGTTGGACACTTTTATGCAAAAAACGTATTAAGGTGTCCATCCCAATGGACACGACACGCGAATAAATCCAATTTCCCTTCATGTATATTTTTCCCATAATTTTGGGGACTGTGACATTGCAACATCAATCTTCTTGAAACCATAGCCTCAAAGACCTTGAAACTAATGCACCCTAGCCTTCCATTTCAATTCCATTAAATCTTGGCCCTTGAAACATCTCCATAAGAGGACAATTCCAAGAGAGTTGACCAGTCAACCCAATCCTAGGTCAACCTCTACATAATACTATATTTATAACCCTACTTCCTCTTTTCTTTTCTTTTCCTTCCCAACCCACAGCCGATCAAATACTCCTCCATCCCTAATTCTAAACTAACTGCCATCACCATCCGCTGATCCCGCGAGCAGACCGCCGAACGCCTGAACCCCCCCCGTCGACTCGAGCAGGCTACAGAACGCCTGGACCCCCCGCGCTGAAGTCGAGCACGATGCTGAACGCCTGGACCCCGCGCTGAAGTCGACAACCACTGCTGAACGCCTGCACCCCGCGCTGAAGTCGATGACGCTGCCGACCGAGAGTTCCCGCGCTGACCGACTGTTCAACGACGCTGCCGAACGAGAGTTCCCGCGCTGACTGCTCGTCGACCGATCGATCGACGACGCTGCCGATCGGAGTTCGACGACAGACCTGCACTCGACCGGCCTTCCCTATTCGTGACCATCGCCTCGTAGTCATCATCGTCATCGTCTCGTGTCCGCACACAGGTTCGACATAAGCCTATACTCGAATACTTACACATCCGTAGATCATGCGTTAGTATGCGTAGGTATCAATACATGCACGTATGTACATATATATATATATATACTTAGAGGTATGTGGATATTATGCTCAACTAAGATATATATACGTACTCATATATATGTATTCTAGGTATCCCTAGTATATATATATATGCTATTGTGTAACACATGGTATAAGCCTTGCTAGTATATCTATAAAATATATAAACATATATTGAAATGGTAACTAGTGAATACTTATGTATATACATACGAACCGTATAATTCTCAATCATAATAATACTTCCTTGATAATATATATGTGTGTATCGTATGAACTGAATTAAGTATAAACATAGGAATATCTATTAATTGTGTAATTAATTAGTACTATAAGATACATTAGCCATAGTGAGTACTATGTAGTATATGCACTAGATGTCTTGAATGTGACCACGGATACCCCGTAGGCACATCGACCGGTGACCCACTAGCGTAGTCTGTTGAGATCATTATGTTGATTGTTGCTAGAGCAATGTCTGATGAAATACTACATTATGTGATATGTCTATAGGATTGTGTGATCATGCAGACGACACTTCGGAACCCGGACAGTGGTATTGCCAGCTAAGGACCTCAGGCGAGTACATTCTCTGACAGTTTCCATTATATTGATTATCTCTATAATTCTTGTTGTATAGCATACATGACTCTGACACGGTTATTTATACGAGTTGGCATCATTAAGACCTGTCACGAGGAGTCGTGATTGGAATCCATCGTGCTAGCTGGGGAAAATAGAGAAATATTAGTAGCTTATGTGATCATACCCAACTTTACATGCATCATAGCTCACCCACACCTCACGTCGGTGCAGCCTGACCCTTACATGCCTCATCGCTGTTACATATGGTTAGCCGGACTTGTTGGGGATGATCGCTAATCAATGTAATGAGTCATATAGTCCCAATCCGATCACATGATATACTGATATTTCACACACTTAGATGATTCTTGACATGTATCTTGGTAGATTGATCTTGTATTTCCACATATTCTAGTTGTTGTTCTTATATACACTTACATACCAGTTCTTTGTACTTGCGTACACTTATAGTTCTATTCCTTGTCAGATGCATATTGATGATGATGTTCCAGTACCTTATTCCGGCATTCCTTTATTTTAGTATTTTATTTCTAGTTATTCATATATGTCTTGTATTTCTTTACACTGTGTTATAGTTTTTATCAATATATGTGGAACTGCTGTTAGAGGTGTATTTCGTTCCAATCCTGACTGGATATTTTTTCCAGAGAACCTTGAGGATTTCTGTACCAAGCACTACAGACCAGGTATAGATGCAGACTACGCACCAGAGATCCTAGAGGAGACTACACCTCTAGATGAGACTTTACCTGCCGCTTTCTAGATAGTATTTATGATGCTTTTGAGACTCATGGAGGTTATTTCAGTTTATGTTTAGACTCATGTTAAGTTTAAATTGGAGACTTGTGTTGGACAGCTAGACTGAGAGTTATTTTTGTGTTTGAGACATGGTGTTTAACTATGTCATTTCCTTTTATCTTTTATCGTGCCTTATAGTTGTGGTGATTGAGATTATTGTGAGATGTATATCATTGACAGTTATTTAGTTATATAGAATCACTGTGACCTAGACAGCGTTCTACCGTCGATGCTGCGGCGTAGGCTGGACGTACCCACGCTCTCGTGCCCCTATACCGGGTACGGGTCGTGACACATTTTTAGTGGTGGTCCATGCAGGTCTAGTTTCACAAATTGTGTGATATCGTGGTAGTGCGACATCTTAGTTATACTGCTGTGAACCTGTGCTAGGATATAGGAAAATAGGATCTAGGATGAGAGTATGCTCAATCACACTAGGAAATTCTAAACTTTATATTGCTATTCGAATTGATTACTTCCCTTAGCACTTTACTGTCCTTCCTTGATAATATCATATCTATCACCTTAATTGATTCTTCGATCTGTATTCAGGATACCGCCGAATACTAGATCCATGTGAATAGGAGCAGCCAATTCCGAGAGGACTGCTACCTCTCAACCTGACGAACAGACACCGGGAGTTCCTCCTATATCTCCTGTTCGTGTGGGAGTATCTGCAGCTAACGGGATTCCTCTTCCACCTATACAGAGGATTGCCCCAGCTATGACAGACAACCTTCCACCGCCACCGACACCGATTTCCGGAGGAGTGCCCACTTACGGGGCACCGATGCTCGCACTGATGCAGGGCATGCTAGAGGCCCAGAGAGTAACAGCAGAAGCTCAGCGTGTTCAAGCTGAGGCTCAGAGAGTGCAAGCAGAAGCATACCAGACCGAACTGATGAGAGAGATCATGGAGAATGCTCATCAGGTGTTTCTCCAGACTGTGGAGAGAGTAGCACGACAATCGCAACATCAAGGCCAGCAACAACAGAGGCCCGGTACCATAGTGGACTTTAAGAGGATGATGCCTCGAGAGTTCAAAGGAACAGAAGGAATACTCTATGCTGATGAATGGTTAGAAGACATAGAGCGGAACTTACGCTTATCGCAGATTCCAGAGATTCTTCAGATAGAGGCCGCTGGCAGTTAGATGTTTGATATCGCACTGACGTGGTATCGTACGGAGCCGAGACTCGCTGCTGAAGGACTTACTCGGGAGGACTTTAAGGAGCTCTTCAAGGAGAAATTCTTTCCTGACGTAGACTTGGGAGCATTAGAAAGTCAGTTCCATGACTTAGTCCAAGGAGGCATGTCAGTCGACGAATATGCCGCAGAGTTTTGTCGATTGAGTCAATTTGCACCATCGATGATTCGAGATCCAGGAGACAGAGAACGAAAATTCAGAAAGGGACTAAATAGGGAGATCAAGTCTCGTACTTCGGGATGACGTACTGCTACATTTGAGGGTATTCTGATGGACGCCCAGATTGCCGAAGACGACTTGGACCTCAGGCCCAAGAGAGGACGCGACACGTCTGGAGCAACAGGAGGTAACACAGGACCAGCCAAGCGCCCACACTTCCAACAACAATAACATAGGCCGTACCAGCAGCAACACCAGCAACAGGCACCAGTTCGAGGATATGCTCAACAACAGCAACCACAAAGACATAATCAACTCGCTATCTCATGTTCATATTACGGAAAGATGGGACATACAAGAGACATCTGCAGAAAAAGGTTGGGCACTTGCTTATCGTGTGGATTAGCAGCACATCAGCTGAGGGACTGCCCAGCTATTCAGACTCGCCAGGGAGGAGCAGCAGCTCAGAGAGGACCAGCCAGAGCACCCATTGTACCAGGAGGCCAGCAGAGAGGACCTCCACTTCTACCACAACAGGATAGGTTTGCTCAGCATCAGCAGCAGAGAGGTGCACCACCAGGACGAGCTAACGCCATGACCACTGAGGAGTCCGAGCCAGCCGGAGACGTGATTTTAGGTTCAGTTTTACTCGATTCTATACCAGCACTTGCATTATTTGATTCTGGCGCTTCTCATAGTTTTGTATCTGTATCTTATGCCCTTAAGCATTATTTAAAAATGGAACCATTAGATAGGACTTGCAAGATCACGCCAGGAGGAGGCATTATCCTAGTCCGTGATTGTTGCAAGGATCGAATAGTGTCATTGTAAGACCGAGAGTTGAGCGTGAGTTTACTCGTTATGCCACTTCCGGGTTACGATATTGTACTCGGAATGTACTGGCTGAGTAAACACCATGCTTCTATAGATTGTCACGGAGGAAGAGTAGTATTTCGACCACCAGGAGAGCTAGAGTTTGAGATTGCCAGAGAAGCAGAGGAGCGGAGCAGAGGCATTTTTTGCGGAGCCAGGGTGGAAGAAGAAGAGTTACCGTATCCACTTATAGCGGAGGTCCTGGACGTATTCCCAGAGGAGTTGCCAGGTTTGCCACCAGACAGAGATGTTGAGTTCTCTATAGACTTGATACCAGGAGCGGAGCCTATTTCGCAACATGTCTATAGAGTTAACAACCAAGAGTTGGTAGAACTGAAGAAACAAGTAGTGGAGCTGCAAGACAAAGGTTTTATTAGATCCAGTTCATCGCCATAGGGAGCACCGGTATTATTTGTACCAAAGAAGGATGGCACGGTGCGCATGTGTATCGATTATAGAGCCCTGAATAACCTCACTATCAAGAACAAATACCTGCTGCCGAGGATAGATGATCTTTTCGATCAATTGAGCGGAGCGAAGGTATTTTCAAAAATAGACTTGAGGTCAGGCTATCACCAGGTGAAGGTGAAGAAAGAAGACATACCGAAGACCGCATTTCGGACCAGATGTGGCCAGTTTGAATTTACAGTAATACCGTTTGGTTTAACCAATGCACCAGCAGTATTTATGAACTTGATGAACAAGGTGTTCCACCAGTACCTTGACAAGTTTGTAGTGGTATTCATTGACGACATTCTAGTGTATTCAAAAATCCCAGAGGAGCATGAAGAGCATCTGAGGATAGTCTTAGAAACTCTCAGGAGAGAGAAATTGTACGGGAAGCTTTCAAAGTGTGAGTTCTTCCTTGACAAGGTTAAATTTCTAGGACATATAGTAACGGGTGACGGAATTTCGGTTAACCCGAAGAAGATAGAGGCAGTAGAGTCTTGGGCTACCTCCAGTACGGTCGCTAAAATCAGGAGCTTTCTCGTACTAGCAGGATACTACAGAAGATTTGTACAAGACTTCTCCAAGATTGCGGAGCCAATGACTAGGCTGACCAAGAAAGTTGTAGAATTTGTCTGGACAGAAGAATGTCAAGCTGCATTCGATGAGCTGAAGAGGAGATTGACGACAGCACCAGTTTTGACGTTGCCATCAGGGACAGGTGGATTCACTATCTACAACGACGCTTCAGGAAAAGGGTTGGGATAAGTTCTTCAACAACACGGGAAAGTAATTACCTATGCTTCAAGACAATTATGCCCTCATGAAAAGAACTACCCCACTCACGATCTGGAGTTAGCGGCAGTTATCTTTGCCCTAAAGCTGTGGAAGCACTATCTGTACGGAGAGCGTGTGGAGATCTTTACAGACCACAAGAGCTTAAAGTACGTGTTTACACAGAAGGAGCTGAATATGAGACAGAGAAGGTGGTTAGAATTGATGAAAGACTTCGATATCTTACTGCAGTATCATCCCGGGAAAGTCAACGTAGTCGCAGATGCCTTGAGCAGGTACCCAATGGCTATGTGTTTAACTTCGGATAGACACTTATTAGCTGATCTTGAGAGCTTGGGAATTGAGATATTAGTTCCAGGAGCTGAGATTCAGATATGGGGACTGCAGATACAATCAGAGCTGATGGACAGAATTAGAGCCGCGTAGTATGATGATGAGGCTCTAAGGAATATTAGAGCACAAGTTCAGACATGATTGATAAATGATTTCACTATTGCGGATGATGGATCCTTACGACATGGCACGAGGATGTGTGTGCCAAGTGGAGAGCTGCGTGAAGAAGTTTTGCATGAGGCACACCGCTCTCAGTACTCGATGCATCCCGGAGCCAACAAGATGTATCGAGATTTGAGGAAGCATGTATGGTGGTATGGTATGAAGCGCGAAGTAGCACGCTTCGTATCCCGATATTTAGTGTGCCAACAAGTGAAAGCAGATCGACAGAGGCCAGGGGGATTGCTTCAACCTTTACCCATTCCAGAATGGAAGTGGGAGCACGTGACTATGGACTTCATTTCGGGACTTCCCCGTTCTCCAGGAGGAAAGGATGCGATTTGGGTCATAGTGGATAGGCTGACCAAATTAGCCCACTTCTTACCTTTCAAAGTGGGTACACCGACGGAGAAGCTAGCAGAAATATATGTACAACAGATTGTCAGATTGTATGGAGTTCCGATGAGTATTGTCTCAGACAGGGATAGTCGTTTCACTTCCCATTTCTGGAGGAGTCTGCAGTCTAGCTTGGGCACTCAGCTTAAGTTCAGTACCGCATATCACCCTCAGACAGACGGGCAGTCTGAAAGGACTATCTAGACTCTTGAAGACATGCTACGCACTTGCATCTTAGATCTCGGAGGTTTATGGGAGGATCATCTATATTTGGTAGAGTTTGCTTACAACAACAGCTACCAAGCCAGCATTGAGATGTCACCATTCGAGGCCTTATACGGACGGAGGTGTCGTACACCCTTATCTTGGGATGATGTTAGGCAAAGAGCCTTGTTAGGACCCGAAACGGTCGTGGATGCAGCAGAAAAGGTAAAACTTATCAGAGACAGACTGCGAGTGGCGCAGGACAGACAGCGGCATTGGGCCGATAGCCACCGTAGACCCCTGGAGTTTCAGGTATTATTTTGATTTATTTTGTTTGGCTTGTGATTGTTTTGTTTCGATTGCGTGTTAAGATCGTTGTTCTAGGTTGGCGATTTGGTGTTCTTACGGATTTCTCCGACATGGGGCACGATACGTTTTGGAGGAGGCAGAAAGCTCAGTCCCCGATACATCAGACCCTTCAGTATTCTTGCAAGGGTCGGTGCAGTAGCCTATAGCCTTGACTTGCCGACTGCTCTAGATGGAGTGCATAACGTGTTCCACGTGTCGCAGCTGAGACGGTACGTGGCAGATCCTAGTCACGTATTAGATCACTCGGAGATCGAAGTTGGACCGACAGTCAACTATCCTGAACAACCGGTGGAGATCTTGGATCGTAGAGAAAAGGTATTACGGGACCAGACTATTCCCTTGGTTCGTGTTGCATGGAGAAATCACTCTCCAGGAGAATCAACTTGGGAAAGAGAGGACAAAATGTGCGAGCGGTATCCATATCTCTTCGAGACTTGAGGTATAATTCATTAATTGATTGCTTGTTCATGTGATAGTTATTTTTAAATTTCGAGGACGAAATTCGTTAAGGAGGGTAGACTTGTCACCCCCACTTTTTGGATTAGGGGTATTTTCGTCTTTTCGTAGTTAATGTGTAAATGATTTGCACGGTATTTAATTATATTTAAATAATTGATGATGATTATTTGATTGTTGCAATTTATTGTTGCTTCGATAATTAGGACGCTATGAGAGCCTTGTCTTCCAACTGATGTCTCACCCTTATCCTAAGACGTGCTAAACTATTACTTTGATCCTTGTGTGACTCACAACCACATCCCGTTGTGCTTCAGTTTAGATGCGCAATATTCGTCACAACCCATTCTATCTAACCCTCAATAAATTTAATTTTGTGCAGTTTTCCCTATTGGTTGGACACTTTTATGCAAAAATATATTAAGGTGTCCATCCCAATGGACACGACACGCGAATAAATCCAATTTCCCTTCATGTATATTTTTCCCATAATTTTGGGGACTGTGACATTGCAAAATCAATCTTCTCGAAACCATAGCCTCAAAGACCTTGAAACTAATGCACCCTAGCCTTCTATTTCAATTCCATTAAATCTTGGCCCTTGAAACATCTCCATAAGAGGCCAATTCCAAGAGAGTTGACCAGTCAACCCAATCCTAGGTCAACCTCTACATAATACTATATTTATAACCCTACTTCCTTTTTTCTTTTCTTTTTCTTCCCAACCCACAGCCGATCAAATACTCCTCCATCCCTAATTCTAAGCCGACGGCCATCACCATCCGCTGATCCCGCGAGCAGACCGTCGAATGCCTGAACCCGCCCTCATCGACTCGAGCAGGCTGTTGAACGCCTGGACCCCCGCGCTGAAGTCAAGCAGACTGCTGAACGCCTGGACCCTGCGCTGAAGTCGGCGACCGCTGCTGAACGCCTGGACCCCGCGCTGAAGTCGACGATGCTTCCGACCGAGAGTTCCCGCGCTGACCGACTGTTCAACGACGCTGCCGACCGAGAGTTCCCGCGCTGACTGCTCGTCGACCGACCGATCGACGATGCTGCCGACCGAAGTTCGACGACAGACCTGCACTCGACCGGCCTTCCCTGTTCGTGACCATCGCCTCGTAGTCATCATCGTCATCGTCTCGTATCCACACGCAGGTTCGACATAAGCCTATACTCGAATACTTACACATACGTAGATCATGCGTTAGTATGCGTAGGTATCAATACATGCACGTATGTACATATATATATACGTAGAGGTATGTGGATATTATGCTCAACTAAGATATATATACGTACTCATATATATGTATTCTAGGTATCCCTAGTATATATATATATATGCTATTATGTATACACATGGTATAAGCCTTGCTAGTATATCTATAAAATATATAAACATATATTGTAATGGTAACTAGTGAATACTTATGTATATACATACGAACCGTATAATTCTCATTCATAATAATACTTCCTTGATAATATATATGTGTGTATCGTATGAACTGAATTAAGTATAAACATACGAATATCTATTAATTGTGTAATTAATTAGTACTATAAGATACATTAGCCACAGTGAGTACTATGTAGTATATGCACTAGATGTCTTGAATGTGACCACGGATACCCCGTAGGCACATCGACCGGTGACCCACTAGCGTAGTCTGTTGAGATCATTATGTTGATTGTTGCTAGAGCAATGTCTGATGAAATACTGTATTATGTGATATGTCTATAGGATTGTGTGATCATGCAGACGACACTTCGGAACCCGGACAGTGGTATTGCCAGCTAAGGACCTCAGGCGAGTACATTCTCTGACATTTTCCATTATGTTGATTATCTCTATAATTCTTGTTGTATAGCGTACATGACTCTGACACGGTTATTTACACGAGTTGGCATCATTGAGACCTGTCACGAGGAGTCGTGATTGGAATCCATCGTGCTAGTTGGGGAAAATAGGGAAATATTAGTAGCTTATGTGATCATACCCAACTTTACATGCATCATAGCTCACCCACACCTCACGTAGGTGCAGTCTGACCCTTACATGCCTCATCGCTGTTACATATGGTTAGCCGGACTTGTTGGGGATGATCGCTAATCAATATAAAGAGTCATATATCCAATCCGATCACATGATATACTGATGTTTTACACACTTAGATAGATGATTCTTGACATGTATCTTGGTAGATTGATCTTGTATTTCCATATGTTCTAGTTGTTGTTCTTATATACACTTACATACCAGTTCTTTGTACTTGCGTACACTTGTAGTTCTATTCCTTGTCAGATGCATATTGATGATGATGTTCCAGTACCTTATTCCAGCATTCCTTTATTCTAGTATTTTATTTCTAGTTATTCATATCTGTCTTGTATTTCTTTACACTGTGTTATAGTTTTTATCAATATATGTGGAACTGCTGTTAGAGGTATATTTCGTTTCAATCCTGACTGAATATTTTTTCCATAGAACCTTGAGGATTTCTGTACCATGCACTACGGACCAGGTATAGATGCAGACTACGCACCAGAGATCCTAGAGGAGACTACACCTCTAGATGAGACTTTACCTGCAGCTTTCTAGATAGTATTTATGATGCTTTTGAGACTCATGGAGGTTATTTCAGTTTATGTTTAGACTCATGTTAAGTTTAAATTGGAGACTTGTGTTGGACAGCTAGACTGAGAGTTATTTTTGTATTTGAGACATGGTGTTTAACTATGTCATTTCCTTTTATCTTTTATCGTGCCTTATAGTTGCGGTGATTGAGATTATTGTGAGATATATATCATTGACAGGTATTTAGTTATATAGAATCACTGTGACCTAGACAGCGTTCTACCGTCGATGCTGCGGCGTAGGCTGGACGTACCCACGCTCTCGTGCCCCTATACCGGGTACGGGTCGTGACAAGTGTCCAGATTATCCGGCTAACATATGCCGATTGTCTAAACTCCCAAAAGAATATAGTTTTTAAAAAGACGAGCAGTGAATGAAGGAACCCACTCGTGACCCTTAGCATCCATCCTTCTGGTGTGTGCCATCAGTGAGGGTGAGATACGCTTGATCCTCCGGTATTGGCTCTAAACCTGGCCATGCAAAACCAGTGGGATCAGACCTCCAAATAGCAAGTACCATAAAGGAAGTACAAAATGAAGAAACAGAACCAGTTCTATAGCATAAGATGCATGAGCCAACAATCAATGGCATATATCACATCCATGATATGACACGACACCCCCTTCACCAAAAAGGGACAGGAAGTGCCATATTATACCAAGATATTATATATCCCTTGATTATGGTCACGTTAAATAACTCTGCATCGTAGTTTCAGTCCACAGGCTATCATAATACAATAGAGCAAACCAACAACCAAACAAGGACATAAGTTGAACTATCATGCCACAACAGTCTATGTGCCAAATCCTACTCAATAGAAGGAACAATACACAAGTAGGGATACAATATTAGGTAAAATATCATAGAATAACAAGTAGCTTCGATCCGTGTCCCTTTGTAACACAACAGCGTAACTCAACAACCAAACAAGGACATGAGTTGAACCTTCATGCTGCAACGGTCCACTTCTCTCACCAGAACAGATTTAACGGCCAAACATGTATTACGGCTTGATATGTGATCTATGGATTATCCTATTAATGCAATATATGAGTATCCTCAAATTGTGCCATAATCGAGCATGGCTGGTTGAACCAATGATATACGAGCAAGAATATATGATGCACCAGTCTCTTGCAAGGGCCCTGAGCTAATTAATATTCACTAGCAGTTCTAGGCTTTCTATAAGAAAGACACAGGCTCGACATATATTTAAGTCAGATACTACACTCCACTAGTGCAGATGATCTACAGTATCCGTGGTGGCCAACCTTTACTCCCAGCTAATTTAGGGTGGTTTGACATACACGATCTTGAGATACCGTTCCCTCCCAATTCTCTAAAAATTAAGTTGCTTAGTTAACCCTAGGTGATTTAGAATCTTATGCATTGGTCACATGAACATTCCTTCCTAAATGTCATACTTTAAGTACTGGCACTCTTGATACGAATCCACATTATCACTCAAAAGTTAAATCTGGATTCACCCAAGTATGATGCAATAATCAATACTATCTAGCCATGGCTAAATTCACTGTCCAACTACCAGATCCGTGGAAGGAAATAATTATATATCTCATGTAGCAAGTGTATGTGGCACGACGGATCACTATATATCAAGTAGCACGCTTGGTGCAATCAAGTATATTAGCACGAATACAATAGTCAAGGACAGAACGAGTTCCAGTATCAAGGTTGTGGACAAGTTATCAAGAAGCAATGTATTCAGGATAAGGCATTCAAATAATGGTTACATTAATTTATCACTTTATTATATCGATAGATAAAATAAAAGTAGTGCAAGAACCCCTCAAAATTGGATCCATAATCCTTAAACCAAATAAGGACCGGGATTGCAGACCCTCCCTCGAGTTGAACTACGTCCCTCATTCTGTCCATCGTATAATGAGGTGATCAAGGAAAAGTAGCATAATTAGCAAGTAAATACATGTAGGGCCATGTCTACAGGACTTATGCCAGGTATATAGTCATTTAGTACATGGTTACATATGGTTCATACAAGTAATTTCTAAGTTCAACACATAGCATCACAATCGTTCAATCATCATCAATATTAAACCAAGCAAGTGTCCAAAGTGTACAAGAAACAGTAAGCACATAGGAACAAAGGCGCATAGCAAGGTGTCGCATAACATCGAGGCCGCATAGTTGTCTTAGACGCATGCAAGGTGCCGCATAACATCGAGGCCGCATAGTTAGCTTGGACACATAGGCAGAGCGAAGTCCACTCTTCAGAAAATATATGATGTGACAATAAATAAATACAAGTCAAGTCAAGTCAGAAAAGTGATTGACGTGATATGTGATAAAAGTGTGTCAGAAGAGAAGATAAAATTAAGAAAAGTCGTGCCAAGTCAGTCAGAAGTTATGAGTCCAGAAGAAGAGGGACGCATAGCTTCTGGCCGCATGGTTGGCGAGGCCGCATACTCCTCTTGGCCGTATACGCACTTGGTCGTATGAAATCGTCTGGGACTTAGCAAAATTTCATTCTTTCAAGTTTATGCATTTGGCCAAGGGACGCATGTGCAAATTTAGTCATGCATCCAACAGGGTTAGCCACATGCTAACTCGAGAAGAGAAGTCCAGGCCGCATAGTGTAATGCCCCGCAATCGCACGGTGCATTACGTTGAGTCGGATTGAATGAGGCATTAGCTGGTTACATTTTGATTTATTGGATTTGGGAATAAGTATTGATTGAGTTGGTTTTATGTGCAGATCGCTAGCGGAGTTCGATGGAAATCAGGTGTTCGTTCAGAGCAGTACTGGGTAGCAGAATTGGAGCTATAATGTCTTCTTTCTTAGTCCAATCGGTCAGATGATTTGGAGAGCACGGCCAACTCGCACGGTCATACCAATTGAGTAGATCATTCTTTGCATCGGACCACGAGTTCAAGGGATCGGTCGTATCGGCCAGGCAGGGTGCTTAATGGAATCGGACTTGGTGAGTGGGCTCTGTTCCTTCTTCTCTACTCCTTCATGACTAATAATATGAAACACATGTAATGACTTGAATACTTGGACTGGAACTTGGAAATCACTATATTGTGCGTACATAGAGTGTACGTCGTTTGGTTGGATATTATTTTTGGCTTGAGTTAGTTTTACGTTGGGCAGTTGGAGCTTGAGTAGGCAGTTGGAGTTTGAGTGGGTCATCTTGGTTTGAACATCGAGGTAATTCAGGTGGGCGATCGAGCGTGCATCCATGCACGAGTATCAGTTGAGCGATTTGTCATACGCATGCAGTTATGGTTCAAAATCGGACAACTGCATCGGTAAGGGCATTGTGCCACTGTTGGGGCATTGTGCTACGAAGTTTTCTGAGTGAGGGGTATTAAACCAATTGGAGCATTGTGTCGAAGCGGCATAGTGCCTATGGGGATAACTTGAGATGGTGCCTTGGGATATAAGTTGAAGAATGGTTATGGATAGTTGGTTGGATGAGTCTAGGATCGTTTGGTGGGGTGAGAATGCTTGATTCTCTCGTCATATCTACTTGGTGTCTGCATTGGTCACGGACAACCTGTTGCACACAGGGTTTTGTCTCCTCGAATGCGATATGCTCCGGGGCACCGGGACTGTTCGGCCATGGAGGAGATAAATGGTAACGTGCCTTGGGCGTGGTGTCGGCAGTTCGATACGACCAGGCAGGCTAGCTACTCAGTGTTGGATCGGGTAGAACTACAGTTGATCAGTCCTTTATGGCTTGTCCAGTGACTTCATATAGATAAGAGTTTATTTGCTTTGCTTTGGTTTGTGCTTTTCGTATAGGCGGCGGCCACCTTGCCTCGGCAAGAGTGTGCATATTGATGATTGGATTAATAAGGCTTGGATTGTGGCTTTATTTGAGGATGGATATTGAGGCTTGGATTGCGGTTCGATAGGTTCACGCGTTTCTTGGGTTTGAGTAGGGCGGTTTGCATGCTAGTTTTCTTTTGAGTTGGATATATATTTGCTTGTATATTGGCTTGAGTTGAATGCTTGCATGCTTAACCTGCTTTACAGTTTTTTTTAACTTGTCATACCTCTGCCATGAAATAAATCTATGATTCAAGTAGAAAGATCACCATATAACTATTTTGTATTCACTATTCTACTTAGTGTCAGTTTAGACGAGTGGGTCACCCCGCTCACCAGTACGGCTGTGTACTGACCCACGTTTGTGGGTATTATTTCAGGTATGCAGGTGTAGTGGCACTGCTTGGATATACAAAACATAACGTATGAACGGTAAGTACCTTTGTGGGCAAGAGAAAGAGAAAGAGAAAGAGTGTGTCATTATCCTTTGTGGCATTATCCTCTGTGGTATTTCATTTGGACCCTATCTAGAGGTTCACTGCGTATACTCTGATGTGTGACAATACTTGACTTTCGTTGCAACTTGGTCGTTTCGATGATAACTTTGATGTTTGACAACATCGCCTTGAGCAAGCGCAACTCCAGGCTCGTATGACATCACGTCCCGATGAGAACGATTGTCCTGCAGGAGCGCTGGAACATGGTGATTCATATTCAGTGGGGATGATTGAACTTGCGGAAGATTGGGGCGTGACAATATTGGTATCAGAGCGCCCGGTTCATTTCCTCGGACTTTGTCCTTTGGTTCATCATAAACTCTATATAGCCTTCGCGTGTCGTTTAGCTCTTGCCTCTACTCGGTGCCGCATTGGATGTTTCATGCAATAAGTCTAAATATTTGCTGGTTGTGGATGCATGTTGTTCTTTGTTGCGTTGGCTTTCATTGGTTTTTGGTAGATTGCTTAGTATCGTTGGGCGTTGTTGCATTCGTGCAGCAAGTTGTGTGGCATTATTGCATTTGTGCAGAAAGTTGATATGTGTGTCGTTGCGTTGGTTTGGCTTGTCATTCGGGGAGTTTATGGTTGCATCAGTGGATCAGTTGGTTGGCAGACGAGATTGGTTATATGGCATGTTGTGAGTAAAAGTATCGGATAAGAATGGATCGTTGCATGAGTTACTCGTACAACAAATGTGAGGAACAGTTGGGTATTGGGTTGGATTACTTGGAAGAGATCGTTGCACGGGTTGCTCATGTAGCAAAAATATCGGACGGTTTGAGAATAGTTGGAAGTATTGAGAATGGAACATGGCCCAAGTTGCATAGCGAGATTGACAGAAGAGTTAGATGGTTCATACGTTGGCTGAGTTTCGTGTCAAACTTGAGTTGGGGATGGCAGGATCACGCATAAGGGATGGTTCGAACGGATCTTAGATCAGTGCAATGAGGAGTGACTTGATTCTGAGTAGTATATGGTATATCACATAGTTTAGTGGCATTGAAATATTTTGGATAGACATTAATGAAAATTGCCTTAATGGACAAGGGTAACAGGAATATAAGTTGGTTGTTGAACATTGGATGAGTTAGAAAATGGAACATAGAGCAAGCGAATGTTGAGTTACGATCGAAAGGATTACCCTGGAATAGTCGATTTAGAATAGACATTCATCGACGCAGAGTAAGTGTGAGAGCGACTCTATTTTCAAGTGGTATATGGTGCAATAGAATTTGACTCAGGTATTCTTCGATACATTGGACGTGAGAAATCAAGAACGGACTTGTACAAATGGAAGTATCGTTGGACTTGAGTGATGGACGAGAACGAAAATAAGCAATGGAAAGAGTTTTTGGAATTTAAAGGGTTAAAGCGGACCAAGTATTGGAAACTAGTTGAGATCGATAAGATGGAAAGCTGAATATCAGAGTTCACTTGCACGAGTTGGAAGTTCGGTGGAGAATTTATGAATACAAATAGAGAGTTGAGAATGAGGAACAAACAGTTGGGATACGCATGAATGAGCATGTCACACCCCAGTCCCAAAATACGTAGGACTAAGAATACGTAAGCATGCCAGCCGTATGTATATGACAACTCCAATATATGGAAACCATAATACATACGTACGCTGTATTATAAACAATAATTCACAAGTGGTATAGATTTATGTCATAAGTCACAGGGCATAACTAGATCTCATCCACAGAATCAAATAACCAATCATCTATATAACCGAATCAAGTATAAAATGCTTGATAAGAACAAGTAGTTTGGTGGACACAAATCCACTACCAAACTAGAATATAAGAGAAACAAAATAAGTACATCTAATGAACAATGAGACTCGAAGAGAGGAACTCCTCGAAAGATAACGAAGTAGCAAGTCCTGATCCGTGCTCCTGCGAATAGTCAAGATCGTCTACACTTGAAAAGAAACCAGGTCCTCAGAGAGACATAACAAGATGCATAGAAGCATGCCAATTGAATACAGTAAAACATGCATAATAGACAGAAAATATATAAGTACGATGTACTAGACAATCTATATGAATGCATACTGAGGATAACCTTTTCGACGTATGGGTAGGTGTAGGCTACTCTATCTATCTCACAACTCACACACACGTCCATGTACATCAGAAGCCGTCATACCGCGAGGGTAGCGACCATCGTGACACCATCAATCGACATACCGCGAGGGTAGAAACCATCACGACACAACTACCGTAGTACGTACTAGTTACTACGGTTTACCAGAGTGGGTAGCCCATACGCCTACTGATTGTCCTCTTCTACCATGATACTATGTAACAAGTGTGTGTCAACATATATAATATATAATTATGACTGAAAGAAAACACATATATAATGAATATATGAAAATATGATAAGCATGCAAAGTACTGTAAACAATTTGGCAAGGTATACTTGCCTGGCAAGAAAGCTGCGAATTGTAAGCGTCCAAACGTCAAGCACAAGGGATCAAAAATTATGGCATCAGAATGAATGTCTCCGAATGCTGAAATAAACATCACCAATATTCCCAGAATAAGTGAGATAGCTAGAAAATACTCTACCCTTTCGTCCAATTGGGACACAGGGGCAAAACGGTAATTTCAGGTCAAAACGGGTTCTATTTGTGGCCCACTTTGTACCGAAATACGTGTCAGAGGTAAAGTTCTCTAATTGGGATAAATTATAGTTCAAACAAATTCTAAACATTGATACAAACTCAACGGTATGTCCAATTTTGGATTCTGGTGAGTCGATCACAAATTCGCCCTTCAAGTCAAACCGTGGGGCCCACGAATAGGCGGCTTGGTTAACTGTCTCAGAATTGCGTAAAACTTGGGTCACAGGACCAGCGTGATACCACAAATCCAATGGCACAAGTTTCGTCGTATTCTGACAAACGTACACAAAGTGGGATGGTATTTTGCAAAAGTCACGATATGGAGACTTTTTACGGATACGGGTTGATTCCGACGCGCACACACGTCCGAATCAACTTCCGTGAAAGCCCACACGTTAGGATATACCATACACGCCTTTTGGTACAATTGGTAAGTGATGAGGCAGTCCGGTTAGGCGGGGTGTACTCCGTATCACAAAATCTCAATTTTAAATTACCAAGTTTTTGGTCATTTTGGAGGTCGAATAATTTAACAATTAAAATAAATTAATAAAAACTAAAAGAACAGTTAAATTCTCGGTTATATTGAGAAGAAAACCTTTCAATTATATTTTGAAAATATTAAACAGGTTGGTGGCAAATTGGGCATGAACATGGGATTTTGGGTCAAAATTCTGGACTGTTTTTGGTCAGTTTTTCGGTCAATTTCGGTCGATTTTTTGACCAATCCAGGGCACGAAAACTCGTCCCGCTTGAAGGAAAATCTAGAGGGTTAGGTTGTGAACGTACATGGATAAATCGCTCGAGAAAAGGATCAAAGATGAGAGAGATACATCACCTTGATGATGGGCTCGGGGCTGTGCACATGCGCGCGCGCGTGCGCGGGCGGACGGCACGGAGCGGCAATCGCCGGCGGTGCGGGACGGCGACTGCGGTCGATCGCCGGTCGGTCGACGGTCGGGGCTGAGGTCTGGGATCGGGGATTAGGGTTAGGGTTTAGGTGTATATATATTTATATATATATATATATATATATATATATATATAGAGAGAGAGAGAGAGAGAGAGCCGCGGGAGGGGGTCGGGTGCTGTGAGGGGGTGATTAGTTTAGGACTTTGGTTTTTTTATTTTTTATTTTTTGCTTAAGGGGTTATAGTTAGTTTTTGGGTTAGGAAAAGTATATTTAGGTTTAAGTTTAGGCTTTTTTTCTTTTCTTTTCTTTTCTTTTCTTTTTTTTGTTTTTTTCTTTTTCTTTTCTTTTCTTTTCTTTTCTATTTATTATTATTATTATTATTATTATTATTATTATTATTTTTATTATTATTATTATTATTATTATTAACTATATATTTATTTATATATAATTACATATATAGATGAGGTTAAAAAAATCCAAAAATAATATTTGCACACAAAATAAATTCTAAAATCTATCACCCTTTAACAAGACTCCAAAAATAATAAAAACTATTTTGTGGAATAATTTTAAATGGGTATTTATGTAAGTAGATTAATCAATAAAATTTATTTTCTAATTAACTATGAAAATACTCTAAAGAAATTCAATAATTTAACAAAAATACTTTAAATAAAATTTAAAATTTTTAGGGGGTTTACATTCTACCCAACTTACAATAATTTTGTCCTCGAAATTAATACTAATCCATATTCGTAATAAATTACTATAGCTATTAACACTTCATTGCTAGCTTGTAGTGCTTCCTAAAAGATTATGGTCAGCCATCCTAACACTTTTCTCCCTTATTGTCTATACACTATTCTTTTATCTTCTAACTCGTCTACATTACCCAACTTACAAGAATTCTACTAGTAGTCAAAGTATTTTGAAGCTATTGTCTAGGTTGTAAGACGAATTTATTTATTGAGTCGAGAATTTTAGGATACTTGTCTGGAATCTCATAACCATAATTTTTTTCCCGTAACCGTCAAGTATCATAGTCTAATACTGCCACGCTACCTGGCCAGTATGGCTGCAAATAATTTAACTACTCTACTATAATGGTCTAGCTGCAGCTGTCGCTACCTCGCCAATGATTTGTCATAGTCATCAGTTTGTAACAAGTGTCTTCAACTCTTTCCTAAGCTTAGTTTAAGTTTTAGGACAACAATTAAGGTCTTGACTAACTTTATAAAACTATTAGAAGTATGAACCATTTCAACAATCCAACTAATTCATGTTAGACTAAAGGATGCTACTCAAGGTAAAAATAATAATAAGAGAATACAGATATTGATATAGTGCATATACATAAGGTTTATCATGAACTCATCTTTTCTGTTATTAATTATTACTAACCCATTTATGTTTTAACTAACAAAATAAAGGTGAGATTGAAGTAAATCAAACAATTTATGATGGCACAAAAAGATGCAACTACGATAGGAAGAATTAAGCATGGGATAAGGAATGGATATGG
Source organism: Iris macrosiphon (assembly GCA_036927795.1). Lineage (NCBI taxonomy): Eukaryota > Viridiplantae > Streptophyta > Magnoliopsida > Asparagales > Iridaceae > Iris > Iris macrosiphon. The sequence continues at coordinate 101,059,112 of JAYESA010000020.1, read as the reverse complement.
AAGAGAAGATGAGCAACCCAAAGGGACGAGATGGTGATAGAAAAGAGAATACTACTACTGCTACCCATGTCATCCATTAGCATCGTAGGTATGCCATCTAGTTAAAATATCAACATATCCTCAAAAGTTTTAACACCAAATATATCATATTGTGATATGCCCTTAATTACAAAAGATAGTCACAAAGTAATGTGATTGGCCTATGGGGTATATCTAGTACTCTCCGTGTATCAAACTTATACCAAGCACGAACGTTCGTCTTTCTAAAATAGGGGAAGACGAAAAACAATAATAAAAAATTCAAGGAGCAGGTGATAGAATACAAGTACGGGGTTCAAAGCGATTTAAAGAATTCAAAAATAGAGTTGTCAGAGCAGATGTGGATTAAAATCTTATTTTGTAAATTTCTATTTGCATGCTCATATTAGTACAGTTATGTAACCGATACGATATGCTCGAACATGTCTAGATGGCAACTATATTCGTCTTACATGCTAAGTCAACTATATCTCAATCCACGTAAAGTAGTCATGCGAAGAGCGAACCAAGTGCATTAAGGTTGATCAGACCGTAATACACTGATACTGATTTAGACAATGTATTAGTAGGCATCCCCAATAACACATATGTCATGAATAAGCTCGATAAAAGAATAAGCTTGTAAAACTAGGCTATAAAATAACAGCATAAGCGGAGGTAGTCCAGAAAATATAAGTATGCTGGATTATGATGAAGGAAGGTACAAAATAATTCAAGTTCACAAAGAAGATAAGACTCGTCCGGTGTTGTTCCTCTACAGTTGCCATACTAACTTCTTTTCTAAGTCTATAGTCGACCAAATGAAGTATGGGCCTCTGAGTTCTACAGTCTAGGTAAATACTATCTTCTTATGCAAGCCTATAGTTGGTGTCATTCAATTACACTTCATTAATGGGTCAAAAGGACTATGTGATACTAGGTTATGAGGCATACTACCAAACTTACAATAATTTAACTAATAGTGTTAGTGAACAATAGAGTGTATATACCTAGTACAAGTCATCTTCCTAACCCCTATCAAGTACGAAAGAAAAGATAAGATTAACGTTGTGAAAGGATCAAGCAAGATGCAATACAAGCTATCAAATAAGAGTGCAAAATGAAATAAAGGGAGGTGATTAAATAAGTGAATGAGATCCTATATTCTAATCCTATGCACAGGCTTGCTCGGTATAGTAACGTAACCGAGATAATATACTCTCGACCTGCATGGGCCACCACAAAAATATGTCACGCCCCAGTCCCAAAATACGTAGGACTAGAAATACGTAAGCCGTAGTATATGGCAACTCCAATATATGAAAACTATAATACATATGTATGCTGTATTATGAAAAATAATTCACAAGTGGTATAAGTTTATGTCATAAGTCAAAGCGCATAACTAGATCTCATCCACATAATCAAATAACCATTCAACTATATAACTGAATCAAGTATAAAATGCTTGATAAGAACAAGTAGTTGGGTGGAGACAAATCTACTACCAAACTAAAATATAAGAGAAACAAAATAAGTACATCTAATGAACAATGTGACTCGAAGAGAGGACCTCCTCGAAAGATAACGAAGTAGCAAGTCCTGATTCGTGCTCTTGCAAATAGTCAAGATCGTCAACTCCTGGAAAAGGACTAGGTCCTCAGAGGGACATAACAAGATATATAGAAGCATACCAATTGAATATAGTAAAACATGCATAATAGACAGAAAATATATAAGTATGATGTACTAGACAATCTACATGAATGCATAGTGAGGACAACATTTTCGACGTATGGGTAGGTGTAGGCTACTCTATCTATCTCACAACTCACACACACGTCCATGTACATCAGAAGCCGTCATACCACGAGAGTAGCGACCATCGTGACACCATTAATCGATATACCGTGAGGGTAGCGACCATCGTGACACAACTACCAGAGTGGGTAGCCCATACGCCTACTGATTGTCCTCTCCTCCCATGATACTATGTGTCAAGTGTGTGTCAACATATATAATATATAATTATGACTGAAATAATACATATATAATGAATATATAAAAATATGATAAGCATGCAAAGTACTGTAAATAATTTGACAAGGTATACTTGCCTGACAAGAAAGCTACAAAGTGTAAGCGTCCAAACGTCAACAACAAGGGATTGGAAACTATGGCATCAGAATGAACGTCTCCGGATGCTGAAATAAATATCACCAACGTTCCCAGAATAAGCGAGATATCTAGAAAATACTACCCTTTCGTCCAATTTTGACACAGGGGCAAAACGGTAATTTTAGGTCCAAGCGGGTTCCACATGTGGCCCACTTTACACCGAAATATGTGCCAGAGGTAAAGGTCTCTAAATGGGATAAATTATCGGTCAAACAAATTTTAAACGTCGATACGAACTCAACGGTATGTCCAATTTTGGATTCCGGTGAGCCAATCACAAATTCGCCCTTCAAGTCAAACCGTGGGGCCCGCGAATAGGCGGCTTGGTCAAATGTCTCAGAATCGTATAAAACTTGGGTCACAGGATCAGCGTGATACCACGAATCCAATGACGCAAGTTTCGTCGTATTCTGACGAGCGTACCAAATTGGGGTAGTGTTTTACAAAAGTCGTAATACGAGGATTTTTTACAGATACGGGTTGATTCCGACGCGCACACACGTCCGAATCAACTTTTACGAAAGCCTACACGTCAGGATAAACCATATGCGCCATTCGGTGCAATTGGTACGCGATGAGACAGTCCTGTTTGGCGGGGCGCACTCCGTATCACAAAATTTTAATTTTAAATTACCAAGTTTTTGGTCGCTTTGGAGGTCGAATAATTTAATAATTAAAACAAATTAATAAAAACTAAAAGAACAGTTAAATTATTAGTTATATTGAGAAGAAAAACTTTTAATTAGATTTTGAAAATATTAAACAGGTTGGTGGCAAATTGGGCATGAACATGGGGGTTTGGGTCAAAATTTTGGACTATTTTTGGTCAATTTTTTGGGCAGCTTCCGGTCAATTTTTTGACCAATCCAGGGCACAAAAACTCATCCCGCTTGAAGAAAATCATAGAGGGTTTGGTTGTGAACGTACACGAAAAAACCGCTCGAGAAAAGGATCAAAGATGAGAAAATACATCACCTTGAAGATGGGCTTGGGGCTGTGCACATGCGCGCGCAAGGGAGGGGGCGGCGGTCGCCGGCGGCTGCGGCGACATGGGTCAGCGGCTGCGGTCGATCGGCGGTCGGGGCTGAGGTTTGGAATCGGGGATTAGGGTTTATATATATATATATATATATATATATATATATATATATATATATATATATATATATATATATATATATATATAGAGAGAGAGAGAGAGAGAGAGAGAGAGAGAGAGAGAGAGAGAGAGAGCGCCGCGGGAGGGGGTCGAGTGCTGTGAGGGGGTGATTAGTTTAGGACTTTGGTTTTTTTTTTTTGCTTAAGGGGTTATAGTTAGTTTTAGGTTTAAGTTTAAGTATTTATTTTCTTTTGTTTTCTTTTGTTTTCTTTTTATTTTATTTTATTTTATTTTATTTTGTTTTGTTTTATTTTGTTTTGTTTTGTTTTCTATTATTATTATTACTATTAATATTACTATTACTATTAGTATTATTAATAATATAATAATAATTATTATTATTAACTATATATTTATTTATATATAATTACATATATAGATGAGTTTAAAAAAAATTAAAAATAATATTTGCACACAAAATAAATTCTAAAATCTATCACCCTTTAACAAGACTCCAAAAATAATAAACACTGGAATAATTTTAAATGGGTATTTATGTAAGTAGATTAATCAATAAAATTTATTTTCTAATTAAATATGAAAATACTCTAAAGAAATTTAATAATTTAATAAAAATACTTTAAATAAAATTTAAAATTTTTAGGGGGTTTACGACGAGCGATGGGTGAATCGAAGGATAGCGAGCACTGACTACGAATTTTGGCAACACATTGGAGCTGTTGGTTGAGTAATAAAACATGATCTGGTTTGGAGGAGAAATACGATGGATTCGTATGGACTTGAAAGATTTTGGATATTGGCGCTCGAAAAGTTGGACGCATGGTTTAGCGGAAGTAAAATTTGGCGAAATGGTGCAACGATGGTGGACGGATTCTCCAGAAGACATAAACGGGCATGAAGCAAGTCTAGTTGATGTTAAGTCAGGTTGGAAGTTAACACTTGCAGTACTGAGAAGGATTGAGGCAACAAGTAAAGGCAATATGGATTTGAGATTTATGTTGGAACCGTGCACGAGTCATTGAGAGTGTGTGGACTAATCGAAACATAGAGAAAATCAAGACGGGCTAGGGAATAAAACGAGAGCTTGGATTATGGCGGATGGACTTTTGAAGATAGCTAAATGAGAGAGCAACGTTGAAGCAAATCACTGTACTGCTCGAGCAAGTTGGATGTGCACTATGAAACATGGCATACGGATAAGAATTTGAAGCAAGTCTTTGGTTTCGGGAATCGTTACTATTGGTAGTGCGAGAAGTCAAACATGGCAGTTCAGAAAATTTTGAGAGATTCAGGGTAGGACGACGGATTGATGGAAGACGGTTTCAACGAGCGTAGTTCTTGATTTATGGCTTGGATAGATAGTAAGACTCTAGGTGGTTAAGCGATATTTGGTTGTCAGATCGCCAGAGGTAGTGCATGAGGTTCTCTGGTTCGGAAGTTCGTTCGGATGGAATGGTTGGATTATGGCTCAGATTTGTAGAGGAGATATAGTATGGTTCATAGTAACTGTCCATCTTGATGACTTACAATTATCGAGCGTAGCTTCAGGATAGCTGACCCTAGTGACTTGACTGCCAAATCAGAGAAGAATATTGTAGACCCATAGAACGACCCTTGCGGAGGCGTATTTGGGAATACATTGAGGGTGGATGTGAGTAGTGTATGTTAGAGATTGGCCTTAGTGACTGAGTATTGGATTTGAGAGATCCTTGGGATAGCCTTCAGCTGAAGATGTAGCTGAAAGATCGAAGCGATGGTGGAAATGACCTAAGTCAACTGATGAGATTCGGAGTCGTAGATTTTTGAAGATGGCATCACCTCTGACTCGTCGTGTCTCGGAAGGGAATGACATTCATATGAATTAATGACTGTGAAACTAGCTTGTGAAGTTAAAGCAACGGCTCATTCAGATCAAATCCTTGTAATACTGGAAGGGACAGATGTGCCTCAGATCTATAAGATGCATCAGAACATAGTCTAGGATGCGTGCTCATACAGAAGGCGAATGTGATATCCTGTGCTTCGAGGCAGTGGAAGCAGTACGAAGAACTATTCCATGTGCAACCTAGAAATTATGGCGAGTGTGTCCACGTTGAAATCATGGCGACACTATCCCTATGGCATGGCGACAAAATCTTCGTGGATCAGATGAACCTCAATATAGATGTTCACCCAGTGAGATATTGAGATTGAGGAAGAGATATTGGGCTGAGCTGATCTAAGAGCATAGTTTGATGTATGGATAAGTCGCCTAGCGGGGGTATTATCAGTTGAGATGATCATTCGGAGCAAGAGATAATATTTAGAGATAGTGCATGCAGAACATAGTACGATTATAGTCATGCTAGAGTTTTGTTGGTTGAGTTTGGATGGTGCTAGTGTGGATTCAGAAATAGTTGGATGGATTAAGTTGGAACACGAACAGATTCGAGTCGGGTGGGAAGATCGTCAGTAGAAAATTATCGTATTTGAGAATAGCGCTTGTGCGAATGTGTTAGAATGAACGTCAGAATTAGTTCAATTGAGAGCAAAGCGAATGAATGCCTCAGACATAAAGATACCCTTGTAACTTGTCCAAATTCGCTATCGCTAAGCTTGGCTGAAATACATGTATTTTAGGGACGCCTTAAATATGTATATGATCCAAAACTAAGCGATATGAGGAATTCATATTGAGCTACAAGGCGGATGTGGGAATATGGAATTTATGCGCGAACGAGATGCTGAGCCTGGATCAAGAGAATGTGAGTTGCATGAAGCAGAGTTATGAATTGGACAAGCGGTATGCGACAAGGAATGTATAATAGTATGGTTCGAGGATAAACCTGATTCTAAGTGGCATATTATGTAATGTCCCGCAACCGCATGGTGGATTACACTAAGTCGGATTGAATGAGGCATGAGCTGGTTATATTTTGATTTGTTGGATTTGGGAACAAGTATTGATTGAGTTGGTTTTATCTGCAGATCGCTAGCAGAGTTCGATGGACATCAGGTGTTCGTTCAGAGCAGTACTGGGATAGCAGAATTGGAGCGATAATGTCGTCTTCCTTAGTCCGATCGGTCGGATGATTTGGAGAGCATGACCTGCTCACATGGTCATACCAATTGAGTAGATTGTTCTTTGCATCAGACCACGGGTTCAAGGGATTGGCCGTATCGGCAAGGCATGGTGCTTAACGAAATCAGACTTGGTGAGTGGGCTCTTTACCTTCTCCTCTACTCCTTCATGCCTAATAATATGGAACACACGTAATGGCTTGAACACTTGGACTAAAACTTGAAAATTACTATACTGTGGCGTGCATAGAGTGTACGTCGTTTGGTTGGATATGATTTGTGGCTTGAGTTGGTTTTGCGTTGGGCAGTTGGAGCTTGAGTAGGCAGTTAGAGTTTGAGTGGATCATCTTGGTTGGAACATCGAGGCAATTCGGACTGGCGATCGAGCGTACATCCGTGCACGAGTATCATTTTGGTGCTTTGTCATACAAAGCATGTAGTTGTGGTTCCAAACAGGACAACTGTATCGGTGAGGGCATTATGCCACCGTTAGGGCATTATGCCACAGAGTTTTCTGAGCTAGGGGTTTTGCACCAATTGGAGCATTGTGTCGAAGCGGCATAGTGCCTATGGGAATAACTTGAGATGGTGACTTGGGATATAAGTTGGAGAATGGTTATGGATACTGGGTTGGATGAGTCTAGGATCTTTTGGTAGGGAAAGAATGCTCGATTCTCTCGTCAAACCTACTTGGTGTCTGCATTGGTCACGGACAACCTGTTGCACACAGGATTTCGTCTCCTCGAACGGGATATGCTCCGGGACACCGGGACCGTTCGGCCATGGAGGAGACAAATGGTAACGTGCCTTGGGTGCGGTGTCGGCAGTTCGATACGACCAGGCGGGCTAGCTACTTAACGCTGGATCGAGTAGAACTGCAGTTGATCAGTCCTTTATAGCTTGTCCAGTGACTTCATATAGATAAGATTTGGTTTACTTTGCTTTGGTTTGGTTTATACTTTTCGTGTAGGCGGCGGCCATCTTGCCTCGGCAAGAGTGTGCATATCGATTATTGGATTAATAAGGCTTAGATTGTGGCTTTGTTTGAGGATGGATATTGAGGCTTGGATTGTGGTTCGATAGGTTCACGCGTTGCTTGGGTTTGAGTAGGACAGTTTGCATGCTAGTTTTCTTTTGAGTTGGATATATATTTGCTTGTATATTGGCTTGAGTTGAATGCTTGCATGCTTAACCTACTTTACAGTTTTTCTTAACATGTCATACCTCTGCCATGAAATGAATCTAGAATTCAAGTAGAAAGATCACCATATAACTGTTATGCATTCACTATTCTACTTAGTGTCGGTTTAGACGAGTGGGTTACCCCGCTCACCAGTACAGCTGTGTACTGACCCACGTTTGTGGGCATTATTTTAGGTACGCAGGTGTAGTGGCGCTGCTTGGATATACGGGACATAATGTATGAACGGTAAGTACCTTTGTGGGCAAGAGAAAGGGCAAGAGTGTGGCATTCTCCTTTGTGGGATTATCCTTTGTGGCATTTTATTTGGACCCTATCGAGAGCTTCACTGCGTATACTCTGATATGTGCTTGGCACACAATACTTGACTTTTGCTGCAACTTGGTCGTTTCGATGATAACTTTGATATTTGACAACATCGCCTTGAGCGAGCGCAACTCCAAGCTTATACGGCATCACGTCCCGATGAGAACGATTGTCCTACGGGAGCGCTTCAACGTGGTGATTCATGTTCAGCAGGGACGATTGAGCTTGTGGGAGATTGGGGTATGATACATAGCACTTTGTGTCGCATAGCACTCCTTCGTCTCTCCCAATAGCCGCTTTTCGGCCATGGCCAAAAGCTCGAAAATAAAATTTTATTTCTTCTATAGAAACCTCAAATGATGGCTAAATCCAGTAAAGTAAAGTTCTAAACCACTCCAAATCAAGTCCTCATCAACATAGAGCAACCAGTTTTTAAAAATATCAAGTTTTAAGAGATCAAATCCCAAGAACACATAGAAAATTCTAAACTTAAAACTTAGATCTATACTAATCCATCCACCAAATCCAAAAATACCAAGTTCTAAATGTGCTTAAAATTATATAATTAACATAATAGACTCATAAAATAAAAGGTTTCTCCATTTCGAGCAAGGTGCACTTGCTTATGGGGAGAAGAGAGGAAACCTAAGGGAGAGGATGGATAAAAATAATGAGCGGAGGGAGAATGAAGTTGAGTTATATATGTAGGGTTTGAGGTCTGGACCATGGGTTCAACTCATGATAAAATCAAACAAATAAACCAAGAGCCAAGTGAACCAAAGAATGGGTCTAGTCTCTCTACAACAAACAACTATGCTAGCAAAAAAATTAATACGCTCCAAATACGTATATTGGGAAGGGGGAGTGACAACTCTTCCCTAACCTGTCTCCATCCATCTTCGATGGAATAGTCAAGATGTCTTGCAAGTGCATAAAATCCACAATGGCCATCCTTAGGAACATTAACAATAGACCAAATAAAATCATGTATCACAGGTAGGAAATGATGAATGTATAGACCGTATAAATCATTGGTCGTGACTGCATCGTTCGTTTTATGTTTCTTCTTTCGAACACTCAGCTTACTCTTTCTTTTTGAAATTACCACACTTTCGACAACTGGCGTTGGCTCAGCTTGCTCTAAATTGCGTTCAATATGCTCAAACAATGATGGATCTCTTTTAGTTGACTCCAACTTATTTTTTGTACTCTACTGATTCTTGAATGTGGTCTTCCCTTAGGAGATCTAACAACAGATGGCTCTTGCAATTGAGACTTATATTTATGCTTTGCAATCATCTCAAATGATGCTACAATCTCATTCACCATTGAAATAGTCATCAAAAGAATCGATTGCCAAACGGAGACAAAATTACCGACCGATGACCGTAGATGGCTTTTCAAACTTGAGTGTGATCCTTCGACCCGGTTGGTAGTGATTGTGCCATAATGCTTCACCATGTTCGTTCATGCTATGACAAAATGTTCTTTGTATGGTTCTAGCCAAGTATCTTTGATATAAGAAATGCATGTCGGGTTACTCGTCTCCCACTTCTATTTGAACATATACCATGTTATGTCATAGTTGTCTTTGGTACTTGCTCGCCATACAAGATTCTAATGTCTGTAGAATTCCTTGAAGCGAAGCATGTCAATTTTACCATCCACATTTTTAAATTTTCTCTTGCATTGAGCTTGGATATTCCGATTTATATGCCAAGTTCATAGTAGTCTATGCCTGTAAGGAAATACGATATCTATAGCATTTATCAGGAAATATTCTCTGTCGATAACCAAAACAGAGGGCTTTTGGTATCCTATGTAAAGGGATTGTAGTTTCCTCAACACTCAAGTCTAATCCTCAACTGCCTCATTCTTTACAAAACAAAAAGCGACTGAAAATGTTTTCTCCGTAGATGTAAACCCGACAATATAAAAAATAGACATCTTGAACTTATTTGTCTTATATGTACAATAAAGGGCTAATACGTCTGCGAAGGACCTGGCCAAGTGTGTGCAATCGGATGGACCCAAAATAATAAAAATAGTTCATTATTTTCTTGATGTCTTCTATGGTACTCCACATAGTGATGCTTGCCTAGCAACTTCAATACTTGTTGCATCGTCATTCTTCCTTTCATACTATTACAATTCGCTCTCGTTAAAGTATTGTAGATCGTCCTCATGGTTGACTTGTTCTCATCATCTTTTTGTCATACGGGAGGAAAAAAAATTTTGGGTGCTACTCCGGAAAGAGACAATTCTTCAACCAACTTTCTCTAATCATTGTTCAACCGTGCCACGTAGGCATGACCTGTAAGTGTCTTTGCATTTCGACTATCCACTTCACATCTTCTACGTTTATAATCAACACCTTAAATGGACAACCATATTTTTTTGTCCCGATATTTTTCTTAGGAACTTTTTTGTCAACAACTGATTTTTTTCCCATGATGTCTAAATACACCACCTCTTTCACAACCCAGCTCTAAATATTTCTTGTTCGATCGAGATCTGATCGATCTTGCAATGACAATGACTATGTTATGTTGTCTTCCAACTTCTATACACCAATTTAATGCTTATTCATGAGATACAAATCGAATATCAGTTGAGAATACATTCTCCACATCAAATCTAATAGCAAGATGTACCACAACATCTGTACAATATAGGTCCTATAACCAATATAAAATAAATTAAAAATATAACTTTTAAATTATTGGTTGCCCAAATTAGGACTGTCATAATTTCTATAGAACTATGTATTGAATGGACTGTCAATAGTTCTACAGTTCTGAAGATAATATGACTGTACAAATCAGGACTGTAGCCATTATGAAAGTTCACTTAGTATATTAGGACTGTATAGATTATGACAGTCCTATATTTATATAGGACTGTCAGAATTTAGACAGTTCTAACACGACCAACGTCGAAATATGGTTGTCATTTCGTGTACCGAAGGTGCTTCAGAACAACCTGAGTGTTCTTCGGAAGGAGCGGAGTACAGATTTAATGGATTGCATGATCCAATTTATTCGTCGAAGATAATTTTGTGCATGGCTCCTACAATGGTCGAATAAATATGAAGAATAAGGTGATAATTGAATGCTTGAGAAACTAATTCATCGTATGTTATCGAAAACATACCAAATTTAAGAAAAAAAAATCTTCCAAGTCTGATTTTTCTTCCACTTGGAACCACAAAAATTCAATTCCTAGGTTTAGGTTTTGGAACTTGAGAGAATTATGGAACCTGATTTTTTGTTTTTCTCATATTTTGGGAATTGAACATAACACGGTAACTTATATAGGTTGGTAAGAACAGTCCTAAGCAACTTTTAAGAGTGACAAACTTGTAATTATCAAGAAAAAAATTATTTATTGTCCTGAATTTTTTTGTTAGTGCCTTGATCAAAGACCTTATTTAAACCCACTTTGACCTTATTTAAACCCACTTTCTTCCTTAATATATATCTCTCCTGAATTTTTTTTGTAATGCCTTGATCAAATGCCTTGTTTAAACCCACTTTCTTCCTTAATATATATATATATATATATATATATATATATATATATATATATATATATATCAAGCACACCATTTAGTTTTCTTAAGCCCACCCCTTACACTGAATTCACCCTCCCCTAATATTTTCTACAGTCCACTCCACTCACTCCACTCCCCAGGCTGCCAGTACCACATTTTCCATAAGCTTTCACCCAGATGCCAGCCTTCCACCGGACACCCGACCACAAGCATTTTCCACAGCCCGTCTGTTTGGTGTCCATCCTAAACGGCTGCCGGTCAGCTCCAAGGAGCCCATCGACCGCCAAAACCTCGCCATCGGTCTCTTCCCAGCGACCCTGTGGACACTCCATCGCCCGGATACCACCATAGTCTGCCTTCCGGACATTAGCAACCCCGTACAACTCTTCCCCAGGAACACCCATAGGTGAGCAAATATTTCTCCATCCCAATTTCAGTACAGTAGGAATTTAATATGAGTAGTAGTTAAATCAATAAGTTTATATACATAGTAAAATTTCTAGCAAGCAAACAAGTATGCACTCAATAATATTAAAGAATAAAAATAGACCAACTATAAAATATATAGGTTACTGTAGAACTCTTTCCAATGGTTACTAAGTCTGTACTTAGGAGGCAACGACAGCAAAGAAATATGTCATTTGTGTTTTGTTGGGACCGAAACGAGAAAATCGTTTCCCAAATCAGAAAGTACCTGCGAGAGAACCGAACAAAACGTAAAAACCAAAAAATACCAAACACAAATCGCAGACACAGAGATTTTTACGTAAAAAATTCAGATAAAAAAACCACGGGACGATTAGAGTCCAACCTTGAAGAACCTCCACTAATGGAATAAAGAGATTATACCCTCTACAAGATCATCACCGATCCAACACGGATCACCGCAACTATTTAGAACAGAAAATATATTACAACCACGAAGAAAAAAAACAATGAGAAATACCCCAAAGTGATCTCCTTCTCCGAAACGACCTCCAATCCTTCTTTTTCCTCTCTAAAGTTGTAATGACACTCTTGCAACTTTTTTTCCTTTCTTATTTTTTCTCATATTGTTGTATATTGCATGAGCCTTTATATAAACCCTTGCATGAATTAGGGTTTCCATATAAAAATCTATATATGGAAGAAAAAAATATTTATGAAAAATCCAATTAAATTCAATCATATATTTAATGGAAATCAAATCATAAATTAGCTTACCATAAATTAAAATTTTAATTATATTGAAAGTTAATATATGAAAGATTCAATCATAAATATATAATTAAAGTCAAAGTGGAAATCCAATATAATATTTGCTTACCATAAATGTTCCAATACATGGAGCTCGATGCACTTTTCGAGATTTTCTGATACACGGATGACGCTCATCGCACTCCGGGGTATTCTCCACATAGGTTGGGAACCCTACCCACTCCAACAAATCTTTCTATTCACAACCATGTGGAGGGGGTCGTCATCCCGACGATCCACCTGTAGTACTCAAACTTTTTCCTTTGAAAAATCTTTGTGAACATGTCTGCTCCATTGTCATCTGTATCAACCTTCTCAAGTGTCGCTTCCTTTTTTTCCATAATATTCCGTATCCAATGATACTAGGTCTCAATGTGCTTAGACCGGCTATGAAATATCTGGTTGTTCACAAGGTGAATAACACTCTGACTATCACAAAGCAAATAACTGCTCTTGCTTTAGTCCAATTTCCTGCAACAGCTTCTTCATCCACAGCAACTCCTTGCAAGCCTCTGTCGCCGCAATATACTCAACCTCTACCGTAGACAAGGCAACACACTTCTACAACTACGACTGCCACGATACTACTCCACCACTAAATATCATTACATAGCCCAAAGTCATTAACCTCGTGTCTATATCTCCAGCCATATCAGAGTTGGTATACCCAACCAGCTTTGGCTCGTCACCACCAAAAGAAAGTCTACTTTCGGCAGTGCCCTGAAGATATAGTAGAATCCACTTTATCGCACTCCAATGTACCCTTCCAGGATTGAAAGTATACATGCTAAATGTGCCAATTACGTGAGTGATGTCTGGCCTCGTACACACCATAGCATATATAAGACTGCCCACAGCTGAGGCATATGGAACCTGCTCCATATCATTCTTCTCATCCTCGGTAGATGGACATTGCTCCTCATTGAACTTAAAGTGAGCCGCAAGGGGGTTACTTACTTTCTTCGACCCGTCCATCCCGAAACGCTGAAGTACCCGGTGAATGTACTTCTTTTGGGATAAGTGTAGCAGGTTGGACTCTCTCTCTCGGCTAATCTTTATCCCAAGAATAGTCTACGTTGAGCCTAAATCCTTTATAGAGAAGGCCGCGCCCAGTTGGTGCTTCAGCTCCACTATTCTAGTGGTATTCTGACCCACCAGTAGCATATCATCAACATAGAGCAGTAAAAAGATAAAATTATCCTCGACAAAGTACCTTACAAATACACAGTATTCCGACCTCGTCCGTGCGTAATTATGCTCCCCTATAAACGAATCAAACTTTCTGTACCACTGCTTCGGAGCCTGCTTCAGACCATACAAGATCTTCCTTAACTGGTAGACCAAGTGTGACTTTCCCTTCTCATAGAATCCCTTTGGCTGCTCCATGTATAACTCCTCCTCAAGATCACCGTGGAGGAATACCGTCTTCACGTCCATTTGCTCGACCTCTAAGTCAAAACTGGCTGCCAATGCTAGCACCACCCGAATAGCGACTACTTGACGACTAGCAAAAAGATCTTATCATAATCTATGCCTTTTCACTGACCGTAGCGTTAACTACCAACCTCGCTTTATATCGAAGGCGAGTAGCATCATCTGTCTGCTTCACTCTGAACACCCATTTATTCTTTAAAGCCTTCTTGCCATTTGGAAACTACACTAGATCATAAGTAGAGTTTGCCTCCAAGGAACTCATCTCCTCCTGCATGGCCTCCATCCACTCCTTCCCGTGTTCGTCTTCCATAGCCTCTGCAAAACTTTTGGGTTATCCATCGTCAGTCAGTAGAACATACTCACCCGGTGAGTATCTCGTAGATGGTCGACGCTCTCTATCGCTCCTCCTCAATGGAACCACTGGTGCTGGTTGTATACCAACTGCCTCCTTCTTAGAAACTGCCTTATTGGCATGCTCATCCTCCTGAAGATCACCCTGACCACTATCAACAGGCTGATGATCAAGGTTGGGAGCAACTTCACATATTGGCTTCCCCATAACTGGTTCCTCTGCGATGTCCTCTAGAAACTACTCGAAGCAAAATGACTCTAACTCAGGCAATTCCTCAGCCTTAGAAGGCATCACGAAATCTTGAGTGTTGGTCATGGTCTGGTCCTCGATGAATATCATGTCCCTGCTTCTGTATAGCTTTCTTTCCACTGGGTCGTAGATTCTATAGCCAAACTCATCCCGACAGTAACCTACAAAGATGCACCGTCTCGTCTTCGGCTCAAGTTTGGATCTTTCGTCTTCGGTACATGCGAAGTCCTTACAACCAAACACTCGTAGGTGATTGCATGATGACTTTTTGTCGTACCATACTTTGTAAAGAAAATCACCCTGCAAAGGCCTAAGAGATAAATTAATAATATAAGCAGCTGTGTAAAGAGCCTCACCCCAATAGTTGCCCGCCAAGTTTGCTTCTGACAGCAAACACTGTACCCTCTCTATCAGCGTCAAATTTATTCCCTCTACTATACCAATAAGCTGAGGTGTCTTTGGCGGAATCTTCTGGTGTCGTATCCCTTGCTCTTTATAGTATGCATCAAAGGGACAGATATATTCGCCACCATTGTCCGACCGAACACATAGCAGCTTCTTGCCCGTTTTCCTTTCAACGGAGGCCTGAAACTCCTTGAAAGTAGGCAGCACCTGATCCTTGATCTTTAAGGCATTGACCAAAACTTTCCTGGAATAATAATCAAAAAAAGTTATAAAGTAAGAAGCACCACTAATAGATTTTGCCTTCATAGGACCGTAGACATCTGAGTGAATCAACTCGAGCTAGGCTTCCTTGAACTTGAGTAACTTTGGAAAGATAACCTATTTTGCTTCCCCGCCAAACAATGTGTGCACCTCTCCATCTTTGTAGACTTGAGTTCTGGAATCACCTTACTGTTCACCAAGTATCTTATCCCCTTCTCGCTGATGTGGCTGAGCCTCCTGTGCCACAACTTGGTAGACGCATCAGTAGATGTGTTCACCTTATGTGTCCCCTGTGCACTCCCTTCCATATAGTAGAGTCCGGATCTCTTGCTTCCTCTAGCAATTACCATCGAACCTCTGGAAATCTTTCACTGACTGTACCAGAAGAGATTGAAGAAACCCTCGTCATCCAACCTTCCAACCGATACCAGGTTGAAACAGATATCAGGGACACGAAGAACATCTTTCAGAATAAGAACTGCACCCATTTTTGTCCTCAAATGCACATCTCCAAATGGCAACTATGTTGGCCCATTTGGTCATGGTCAAACTGATTTTAATAAACGATCCAAACTAATCGATACATTGCAACTTAGATAAATTTGTTCAAAAAGACGTCGCAATACTTCGTCACAAGCTGCTGCAAGATAATTCTGTTTGGGTTAGTCTTTATACTTTGTTATATAATTTTTACTTTTTTGAGTCTAAGGACTTATATGAGTCGGAACAAAATTTTGGCATTTAGATTGAACCTATATCCAAAGTCCACTCATACATAAGCCAACCCAGACCAGTAATTCTTTTGGATTTGAGCCTAAATCCAAACCCACTCAAATATCCAAGTCAAAATAATCTAGAATATGACCAACCAAACTCGGTACGAGTTCTGCCCGAACTCGGACTGAACTTGGTTACCCTGAACCGATTTCCTAGTCAGCCTCCTCTTCCAGATTCGTCGGCCCGTTCAAAATACTTAAGAGAGTCACCCCAGTCGCATATCAGATTGCCCTGCCACCATCAATATCTAAAGTGCACGATATCTTTCATGTTTCACAGCTTAGGAAGTATGTGTATGACCCGAGTCATGTGGTGGATCTTGATTAACTAGATTTGAAGGCGGACATGACGTATGTTGAATACCCTGTGCGGATCTTGGATCACAAGGAGAAGCTGCTTCAAAGTCGTTTGGTTCCTCTCGTGCGCGTGCTTTGGAGAAATCATTCGGTCGAAGAATCGACCTGGAAGCTTGAGTCTGAGATGAAGGAAAAGTTTTTATTATTATTTCATAGTGGTAGGTTCTATTCCTAAGTTTCGTGGACGAAACTTCCTATTAGTTGGTTAGGATGTGGTGCCTCGTTCTACCTTTTGGGGGAGCGCGGCTAAGAAATACTTTAGGTATCGTTCGATCGGGATATATTGAATCAAGATCTTTTCCTCGTTATGGATTTGGTTCTTCAGAATCGATTCTCATTTTCACTGGACACTGCCCCAAGGATTGACTTAGCGGCAGAGTCAAGAGGGACCTCTCTGCTACAAGTTTTTTTGCCTAGTTTTCACTGTCGTCTTGTTGCTTTCGTGATTTTGAGTTGGTTTTCGAATTTGCATTTTCTTGAACGATTTTGATGGATTTTATTGCTTTCATTCGTTGAACTACATTTCATCCGAGCTTGGAAAGAGTAGAAGAGGTATTGATCATCTGTTCATGGTAATACAGGTGATCGTGCAGTAGACGTCGTGCGAGCAGAATCTTGAAGCACATCTTTTCTTTCCTCTCTCCAACCAACTTGTGAGTGGCTAAAATTTGATTCAGTTGACCCTTCTTCCAAGTCTTCACATCTAAAACCTTGTTTTCTTGATTTTTTCGATCAAATGATACCATAATAACTAAAAGATGTCAAGATAAAAAGGAATATACTTGGAGTTACTCTTACTTGTCAATAAACTTGTGAACGGTTACCTTTCTGCATGCTAGTTCGTTAAGAATGTTCTTTTAACATATTTTAATTCTAGTTAGAACATATATACTTCTTCTATTATTGAGCTATGTATAGAACACACCTAGTTATGCAATATACTAAACAGGGAGACTATGCAAAAAAGATCATGCCATGTTACTTATCTTGTGCTCGTGTTGCCTTGAACTGCATTATTTGATGACTTTTTAATTAGACGTTGTTTGATCATAGATAACTTGTGCACAAAGTCATAGTTTCTGCGGCCGGTCGCTGGGGCACTAATACCGATTCGATCCAGATGAAACTTTATGTTAGTCTCGTGTACTGAACGGGATGGCTTGTAGCGCACCGTGTACTTTCATTGCATACCATCCTCGTCAATGAATATAACTCATCCACTATGGCATCATGCCAGTAATCCCCACGTATATTTAAACTGTGCATGCAAACTACGTCTTCGTGGCAGGGAAGGTCATGGTAAGTATTATGAAGGTGGTTCAGACGGGCAGGTAAAAGTCTCCGAACGGTGGCATATTTATTTAAGTAAACTTACATATCTATTGCTTGCTTATAAAATGGACTAAGACAAGATAGAAATATCACATAATAACTTGCATGCTTCACATAAACAAACATGTTGATTGGTATAGTTGGGTTATCTCACCTTCACCAGTGTATTTTGATGTACTAACCCTCGTTGCAACATATTTCCTGCGCCAAGGCGACCCTGCATGGAGCTTGGCGACTTCCTAATCCAGTCCACCTACCGGCACGTCCTGATCGTGCCTTCGAAGAAATATTTTGAAGTTCCAGGAGCTCATGCACATAACTTATGCAGCTCCGTGAAAAGGCAATAGCTTCGCCCGAAGGTGTCTATAGATTTGAAGTTTTAGTAAAATGATATAATGTACAGGAGGGTTATCTCATTTTGCATCTACTTTTGTAAGCCCGTGCGACAAATCATCTGAATCTTACAAGAGTTTGTATAAAGATGTTCATTATCAATAAAGAGAACTTTTTCATGTTTCAATATTTTGTTCAATTATCTGCGTACTTTGAATATGAGCTCGTTATATCAAATACCATGGCCTTGTGCGTTGCGCAACCTAGGCACGCACAACATCACACCCGGGGGACGACTATCGATTCTATGGAATCAGGGTATGACATATTTGTATCAGAGTACAGCTTCAAGTTTTTTGACCCTCGTGTCAGAAAAGTTCCTTTAATGATCTATTCCCTATGCGAACTCTTGAACTCGTTTCGCCAAAAATGAGATACGTTCCATACAGTGATCCCATTATACATTATAAGCCAGATGTAGTTATATTCTTTTGAAAGAATGACTCAAGCACAAACATCAGCGCTAGCACCTGGGGAGGTACAAGCCTAGAAAAGTAGTTCTGGCACCTTGAGAAGTTTCAGAAGCCAGCGAGCCATGCCCCATGTCGATCCAATTGAGCGAATGATGCGGATGCTTAAATCAAGCCAACAGAGGGATGAGGCTCGTTATGAGTGAGCCGAGAAGCGGGCGGAAGAGTGACAGAGAAAGTTCTAAGAAAATTTAGATGCCCGATTTGCAGTCCAATAGAAGAAGGTAGATGCCCTGCAACAGATTGTTAAGACCTTGGCCTCCAACCATTCCGCAACGACAGCAGTGGCACCAGTTGAGCGACCCACGTCTGAATGCAAAATGCCTCAAACTCCAAAGAAGAAGGAAGTAACTACCTTCGACTTTGCCGACTTCAAGAAGGTCTGTAACATGCCCTTCAAAGGGACTGAGGATCTGGTCGTGGATCTAGATTGGCTGGCAGAGCTTGAGGATCCCTTCAAATTGCTAGAGGTACTAGAGGAAAAATGTGTTGCGTATGCCCAATTGCAGCCCTGTTTGAACGCGCACGATTGGGAGAACGTGCATCAAAGATCTCTCTTAGTAGGCGATAAAGTGGAGACGATCGTGTGTGCTACCTTCTGTGGCACATCTGAAGAGGAGTTCATGCAGCTCCGCGAAGACAATTTAACAGTGAAGTAGTACTCCGCCGAATTCAATCTGTTCGCCAAATTTGCATGCTCATACCTACCTGATGTGGCTAGTCTTGCAAAATAATTTGAAGGCGTCCTGCGACCTACCATCCATGCGTACGTAGTCGTTCCCCAATATCTGACTATGCAGGAAGTTGTCAATTATGTCCTTTCCTTTGAACCGCAGTATCCTTCGGTTGCTGCCTGCACTGTGCATACTTCTAATCACAAGCGCCATAGCAACGTAGGAGAAAACACCGCTCCAAAGCGTACAAATAACGGCGGTCAGCAGAAAGGAAATTCAGGTCAAACTTGTCTCTTCTGTAAGAAGCTAGGGCACACTATTAATGAATGTTGTTTGAAGCATGGGTTATGCCTCGCTTGCGGTGAATCAAACCATAGAATTCGTGACTGTCCGTGCCTCGCTAATCGTCGCCTTCAACATCCAAATCCTGCCATAACTCATCAAGCCAACCGAGTCGTGCCGCAATAAGAGCGTCGTCAAGCTCAAGGTTGGGTGTACACTTTGATACGGGAAGAGGCCGTAGCATCGGACACCGTTGTGTTAGGTATATTGCTTTTTAATAACATACATGCTCATGTGCTATTTGATTCTGGTGCTACGCATAGCTTTATATCCACGAATTTTGTCGTGGAAAACATGATAGAAATGATACCATTATATCTAAACCTTAGTGTTAGCACCCCATTGGGCATGAAGATACCTGTTCATTCAGTATGTCAGGGCAATCATGTCTGTATTGGGGGAAGAAAACTCTCGCTAGATGTGTTAGTCCTAGATGTTCGAGATTATGATATTATTTTGGGGATGGATTGGCTCAGCGCTTGCTCGACAACTATCGAATGTGCAGAGAAACGAGTCATCTTTTGTCTACCTGGAGAGGCCAAATTCTGCTATATGAGTGGTTCAGCAACAGATGCGTCAAGGGCCTGCATGGTAATTTCTGCGATGTCAGCTCAGCGGATGCTACACTTTGGATGCAAGGGATACTTAGCATCGGTTCCGGACATACAGCTGGATTACGCAAATATTGAGTCTTCTTTCGTTGTGGCGGAGTTCCCTGATGTATTTTTGAGCGAACTACCTGGCATGCCACCCGACTGAGAAATCGAGTTTACCATCGATACCTTCCCAAATAGCTAACCAATTTCCAAAGCCCCATATCGAATGGTCCCTGCTGAACTAAAGGAGTTAAAGTGTCAACTACAAGAACTGCTTGGCCATGGGTACATTCGTCCGAGTGTATCTCCTTGGGGCACGCATGTACTTTTTGTAAAGAAAAAAGACGAGATGTTACGACTCTGCATAGACTATCGGGAGCTAAATAAGGTCACTACCTGAAACAAGTATCCCCTACCCAAGATCGACGACCTCTTTGATTAGTTGAAAGGTGCGTCAGTATTTTCGAAGATAGACCTTTGCTCTGGCTACCACCAATTAAAGATCAAGCCAGAGGACATGCTAAAATCAGCATTTCGGACCCGCTATGGCTATTATGATTTTTCTATCTTGTCTTTCGGAACGATGAATGCTTCTGCCGCATTCATGGATTTGATGAACCATGTGTTCCGACCATTTCTCGATATATTTTTGGTAGTATTTATAGACGACATCTTAGTGTACTCAAAGAATAAGGATGAACGTGTATGACACCTGCGATGGTGCTTCAAACTCTTCAAGAT
Source organism: Iris macrosiphon (assembly GCA_036927795.1). NCBI lineage: Eukaryota > Viridiplantae > Streptophyta > Magnoliopsida > Asparagales > Iridaceae > Iris > Iris macrosiphon. The sequence goes on along the minus strand of JAYESA010000020.1, from coordinate 101,038,058 downwards.
AATAAGTTGTTCGCAAAGCTAAGCAAGTGCGAGTTCTGGTTGGATAGCATATCTTTCCTCGGGCACATCATTTTTGCGGAGGCCATCTCAGTCGACCCGAAGAATGTTGGAGCCATCGTGAAGTGGAAGAGACCTGAGTCAGCCAGCGACATTCTGAGCTTCCTTGGTCTAGCATGCTACAACAGGAGATTCATAAAAGATTTTACAAGGATCTCTTCGCCTCTAACTCATCTCACTCGAAAAAGAGTAACGTTCGCATGGTTGAACGACTGTGAAGCTTTGTTTGTGGAATTAAAGCAATGACTTGTCTCAGCACCAATTCTTACTCTTTCGAACAGGCCCGATGATTTTAAGATTTATAGCGACGCTTCTGGGAATGGTTTGGGATGTGTCCTTATGTAGAGGGACAAAGTGATAGCCTTTGCGTTGAGGCAGTTAAAGCCTCACGAAAGGAACTACCTAACGTACGATCTAGAACTTGCAGCGGTGGTGTTAGCATTGAAGTTATGGCGGCATTACCTCTATGGAGTACCATGTGAAATCTTCATGGATCACAAAAGCCTCAAGTACCTCTATACTCAAAAGGATTTGAATCTATGGCAACGACGTTGGCTTGAACTCCTTAGCAACTTTGGCTTGATGATCAGATATACACCGGACAAGGGCAACTTTGTAGCTGATGCACTGAGTCGAGTATTTGTTGGGAACTTAGCTATCGATGACAGGCTGCGAAGGGATCTCGAAAGTTTGGGCATTACGCTCTGAATTAGATACAAAAAGGGGGCACAGGTGGCTCAGTTGCTACTCGAACTGGACTTGTTGGATAAAGTTAAATCCGCTCAGAAGGATGACTTATTCCTAGAGAAGATGCAAAATCTTATCTCAACAGGAAAGGTGACCGACTTTGTGGTGAGCACTGAAGGAATTATGCGGATGAAGGGAAGATTGTGTGTTCCTAATGATGTAAACCTCAGAAAAGAGATATTCATTGAAGCCCACTATGCGAGTTACACTTCACATCCAGGAAGCACAAAGATGTATCGAGAGCTCCGAACGATATTTTGATGGCACGACATAAAAAGGGATGTGTCATTGTTTGTTTCGCATTTCATGGCTTGTCAGAGAGTAAAGGCAGACACCAAAAGTCGGGCAGAGAGATGCAGAACCTTGCTATACCGGAGTGGAAATGGGAACACATAACGATGGATTTTATTTTTGATTTGCCAAAGATACAACGGGGAAATAATGTCGTCTGGGTCATTGTCGATCGACTCACTAAGTCAGCTCACTTTCTTCCTATCAAAGTTACTTGGAGTGTCGACCGTCTGGTGCAGATCTACCTCAACATGATCGTTCAACTCCACGGTGTGCCCGTATCCATTATCTCCGATCGAGATGGACAATTTTTATCACTCTTCTGGGAGAGCCTTCAGTCAGTAATGGGGACAAAGTTGAAGTTTAGCTCCGCCTACCATCCTTAGAAAGACGGCCAAACAGAGCGGGTAAACCAAATCCTCGAAGATATGCTACGGCTCTGTGCCTTGGAATTGAAGTTAAGTTGGGACATGCATCTACCGTTAGCCAAATTTGTATATAATAATAGTTATCAATCTAGCATTCAAATGGTGTCGTATGAGTCGTTATATGGGCAAAAGTGTAGATCCCCTGTCTGTTGGGATGAAGTTAGTTAATGGACAATTCTTGGCCCGGAGCTCGTAGAACAAACCGTCCAAAAGATCCGTTTGATCCGCGAACGGTTGAAGGTGGCGTAAAGCCGTCAAAGGAGTTACTCAGATGCATGATGTCGACCTCTTGAGTTCCTGGAAGGCAATCGTATATTTTTTAAGGTCTCGCCCATGCGAGGAGTTACCAGATTTGGAGCAAAAGGGATGCTAAGCCCAAGATTTGTCGGCCCATTCGAAATACTTAAGCTAGTTGCTCCAGTCGTATATCAGATTGCCCTGCCAAAATCACTATCTGAAGTGCACGATATATTCCTTATTTTACAGCTTAGGAAGTACGTGTACAACTTGAGTCATATGGTGGATCTTGATCAACTGGACTTGAAGGCGGACTTGACTTATGTTGAACACCCTGTGCGGATCTTGGATCACAATGAGAAGCTGCTTCGAAGTCGTTCGGTTTCTCTCGTGCGCGTGCTTTGGAGAAATCGTTCGATCGAAGAATTGACCTAGGAGCTTGAGCCTGAGATGAAGGAAAAGTTTCCTTCATTGTTTTATAGTGGTAGGTTATATTCCTAAGTTTCGTAGACAAAACTTCCTATTAGTTGGTTAGGATGTGGTATCCCGTTCCCCCTTTTCGGGGAGCGCGGCTAAGAAATACTTTTGGTATCGTTCGATCTGGATAGATTGAATCAAGATCTTTTTCTCGTTATAGATTTGATTCTTTGAAATCGATTCCTATATTCAGTGGACCGTGCCCCAAGGATGTACTTTACGGCAAATTCTATAGGGACCTCTCCGTTGCAAGTTTTTATGCCTAGTTTTCGCTGTCACCTTGTTACTTTTTTGCCTTTGAGTTAGTTTTTGGATTTCAGTTTTCTTGAACAATTTTGATGAATTGTATTGCTTTTGTTTGTTGAACTGTATTTTATTCCAAGCTTGGAAAGAGTAGAAGAGGTATTAATCATTTGTTCGTGGCAATGCAGGTGATCGTGCAGTAGACATCGTGCGAGCGGAGTCTTGAAGCACCTCTTTACTTTTCTCTCTCCAACCAACTTATGAGTGGCTAAAATTTAATTCACTTGACCCTTCTTCCATGTCTCCACATCTAAAATCTTGACGTCTTGATTTTCTGATCAAACGCTACCATAATCACTAAAAGATGTCAAGATAAAAAGGAATAGACTTGGAGTTACTCTTACTTGTCAATAAACTTGTGAATGGTTACCTTGTTGCATGCTAGTTCGTTAAGAATATTCTTTCAACATGTTTCAATTCTAGTTAGAACATATATACTTCTTCTATTATTGAGCTATATATAGAACACACCTTGCTATACAATATACTAAACATGAAGACTATGCAAAACAGATCATGCCATGTTACTTGTCTTGTGCTCGTGTTGCCTTAAACCAAATCGTTTAATAACTTAGTAATTAGACACCATTTGATCACGGACAACTTGTGCACAAGGTCATAGTTCTTGCTGACGATCGCTGGGGCACTGGCATCTTTCCGATCCGGACGAAACTTCATGTTAGTCTCGTGTACTGGACGGGATGGCTTATAGCGCACCATGTACTTTCATTGCATACCATCCTCACCAATGATTATAACTCGTCCACTATGGCATCATTCTAGTGATCCTCACATATATTTAAACTGTGCAAGCTAACTATGTCTTCGTGGCAGGAAAGGTCATGGTAAGAATTATGCAAGTGGTTCAGACGTGCAGGTAAAAGTCACCGAACGGTGGCATATTTATTTCAGTAAACTTTCATATCTAATGCTTGCTTGTAAAATGGAATAAGGCAAGATAGAAAGATCACATAATAACTTGCATGCTTCACATAAACAAACGTGTTGATTGGTATAGTTGGGTTAGCTCGCCTTCACCAGTGTATTTTGATGTACTGACCCTCGTTGCAACAGGTTCCCCGTGCCAAGCGACCCTGCAAGGAGCTTGGGGACTTCCTAATCCAGTTCACCTTCCGGCACGTCCTGATCGTGCCTTTGAAGAAATATTTTGAAGTTCCAGGATCTCGTGCACATAACTTATGCAGCTCCATGGAAAGGCGATAGCTTCGTCCGAAGGTGTATATAGCTTTGAAGTTTTAGTAAAATGATGTAATGTATATGACTATTATCTTATTTTGCGTCCACTTTTGTAAGCCCGTGCGGCAAATCATCCGACTCATTCAAGAGTTTGTATAAAGATGTTCATTATTAACAAAGAGAAGTTTTTCATGTTTCATCATTTTGTTCAATTATCTGCGCACTCTGAATATGTGCTCGTTATATCAAATACCTTGGCCTTGTGCGTTGTGCAACCTAGGCACGTACGGTATAATGCCCGGGGGGACGACTATTGATTCTATGAAATCGGGGCATGACACTTAGAACCCTAAATTCTCCAAACCCTAGTTTTTGGTTCTTCCTCCTCAACAGCTCTCAACTGTCCAAACTTTGGATTCAGGTGGATTTCAAGGTTCTCTATCATATTTTCTATCTATTTTCAGGTATAATCATCTATCTCTCTCCACCCTCTTTCTTTTAAATGGCTCTTAAGTTGTTTAAGAAAAGGTAAGTTGCTGGTGAATCATCCTCTTCCAATGTTCAGGAGAAATATCTCACTCCTTGTTCAGTCCATCAATGCCCGATGAGGGTGATTATGATAGATTTTTATTTTTATCTCTTGAACAATCCATATAGTGGTTTGATAATTTTGTTACCAGGACAGTTTGTTCTGGAAATCCTATAAATTTTACTCAATTTCCTGCTTATCTGCCTACTTTACATGCTTTAGGACTTGATGAATTAGTTGTTTCTAGATTTCCAATCTATATTAATGCTATCAGTATATTTTATTGTAATCTTATCTATGAATAAGATTCCATTCACTCTCGTGTCGGAGGGATAAATATTGACTTTGATGCTGACGATTTGGGGGAGATACTTCATACTCCAAACGATGCTGAACCTCTTGTCGACATCACCAAATTCACGTTCCCTAAAGGCACGACTCTAGATTTCTTTAAGGATTCCTTTTGCACTTCTGTTCCTCGTTCTCTGGGTAAGCTTAAAGCCAAACACCTTAACAAATGGTTTTATGACTTATATCGCATTATTTTCTCTATGATAATTCCCAAGCAAACCTCCACTGATGACATCACAAACTTGGAAGTTTGTTTATTATGTCATTCCTTGCTTCACATTTCTTATTTTCCTTGGCTCCAACTTATGGGGGAGGTTTTCCATTTCGATCAAGTGACAACGGGGGAGACATACATATCAAGATTTAAATATTGCAAGCAAGCTATTATTGTGGAGGAACAACATATCGAGATATCGGGAGAGCAACAATATATATCTTATCTTAGTTGTCGTATCAGTCACAGTTTTGTCAATTATCAAAATAGGGGAGGTTGTTTGCCCATCTAGTCATGGTCAAACCAATTTTAATAATTGATCCAAACTACGAATCGATACATTGCAACTTAGATGAATTTGTTCAGAAAGACGTCGCAACACTTTGTCACAAGTTGCTACAAGATAATTTTGTTTGCGTTACTCTTTATACTTTGTTATGTATTTTTTACTTTTTTGAGTCTAAAGATTTATGCGAGTCAGAACAAAATTTTGGCATTTAGATTGAACATATATCCAAAGTCCACTCATACATAAGCCAACCCAGACCAGTAATTCTTTTGGATTCGAGCCTAAACCCAAACCCACTCAAAAATCCAAGTCAAAATAATATGGAATATGACCAACCGAACTCGGTATGAGTTCTGCCCTAACTCGGTTACCCTGAACCGATTTTCTAGTCAGCCTCCTCTTTCGGATGACCAGGCTCTATTGTTCAAATTTATGAACGTTAAAGCATCCGAACTTGGCCCGAACTCGGCTGAGAAAATCCTATAAATAGAGAAGAATTTTTACATTTCAACATAACTCATTCACTCAAACATTCTTCTTCTCTATTACTCAAAGTGCTTTAAATATTTTTCATTCCCAAGACAACTCCCTTTCCTTCTAAGTGCCCAAGTGCTGTTCCAATTAGAAGTTGAGTCGAGTTGTACAAGCTTGGTTTAAAAGCTGTTTTTTATTCCTGTCTGAAGTCTTCAAACTCTTCGGATCAAAAGCCCGTGTTGTAAGAAGTTGGCGTACTCTTCGGATCAAAGGCACATACGTACCCTATTTCATAAATAGTGGATTAATACTGAGAAAGAGTTTTTGGGCCTGCACTAGTCCTCCACGAGGGAAACCAGAATAAAATTCTCTGTGTTTGAGTATGCTCTTCGGAACTTTAGTTATACTCTGATTATATTTATTACTGCCATTTATAAGTAGTCCTTAAATTTATAATTTTAAATTGGTGATTATTTTCTGCTGCATACGCACTTACTTTATTCACCCCTTCTAGAATTGCCACACGATCCTAAAAACTGCCTTCGACAAATCTCTATTGTCCATCTTCAATACTCCATAGTCGTCTGTTGTGAAAGTAGCAAACATCGCTGTATTGTGAGATACGTGCACTGAAGTACCTGAGTCCACCAGCCAACAGTTTTTATCGCATGCGAGGTTCATAACTATCGCATCACCTACAATGATCATATCACCTCCATGTGCCGAGGCCGCCGCTGTAGTGTTCTCGTCCTGCTTTCCCTTGTCGGCCTTCTTCACTCTCTTCCAAGCGAAACAGTTCTGCTTGATGTGGCCCTTCTAGCCACAAGGGTAACACTCTGAATCTTCGTAGACCCTTGGACCATCCCTGCTTTTGTCTCTGCCACCACCTGGACCCCTGCTTTTATCCCTTTCGCGGCTCTCTGAAATAAGTGCCTCTGAGTGGGATGTGGATGAAGTGGCCTAAGAACGTCTCTATATCTCTTCATTGAGTATCCCGTTCTTGAAAACATCCAGTATGACCACACCTTCCAGAGCAGAAGCGATCATAGACACTCGTACGGTGTCCCACAAGTCTGACAATATACACAGCAGCCATAATTTTTGAACCTCATCGTCAAACTTTACTCCCATCGAGGATAGCTGGTCAACCACGCCCTGCAAATCACTCAAATGATCTGTAATGGACGCCCCATCTTTGTACCGCAGACCCATCATCATCCGGATCAGGAATAATTTATTTACCCCGGTCTTCTTCATATACAAAGATTCTAGCTTATCCCACAGTGTCCTAGCGTACTCAATACTGGCAACGTGGTTGTACACATTCTTGTCAACGGATTGCCTGATGTACCCACACACCTGTATATGCTCAAACTTCCAGTCCTCTTCGAATTTGTCACTGGGCCTCTCGAAAGCAAATACCGGCAGATAAAGCTTCTTGACAAATAGCAGATCCTTTATCTTGCTTTTACAATAATGATAGTTGGTACCATTCAGGTTTATCATGCACACCGAATTCGCGTCTATCTCTCCTCCCTGGTTTGTCTGTCAACTCCTGACACCCTTCTGAAATTCCAGAACCTGGCTTTGATGCCACATTGTTGGGAACGAAACGCAAAAATTGTTCCCCAAACCAGAGAGTACCTGCGAGAGAATCGAGCAAAATATACAACCAAAAAAATACCAAACACAATCGCAGACACATAAATTTTTACGTGAAAAACCGAGATAGGAAAAACTACGGGACGATTGAAGTCCAACCCTGAAGAACCTCCAATAATAGAATAAAGAGATTACACCCTCTACAAGCTCCTCACCGATCCAACACGGATCACCACAACTCTTTGGAACAGAAAATATATTACAACCACGAAGAAAAAAGATAATAAAAAATATCCTAAATTGATCTCCTTCTCTGAAATGGCCTCAAATCCTTCTTTTTTATCTCCAAAGTGAAGGACCGTAAGGCAACTCTAGTGGGGGGTGAATAGAGTACAGCAAAATAATCTACCCAATTTTAGATTATCAGAATGAAGGTAGTTGCTATCTAACAGTATATATAAAGGCAGTAAAGTAAAGCAGTAAAGTAGAGAGAGAAAATAAACGCAAACACCAAGATGTATACTGGTTTTCCTCTGAGAGGACAAGTCCAGTCCCGAGAACTCAAGCTCAAAGTTGTATCCACTATAATCACCAATAGTGAATCACAAGCTTTGATCCGAAGGCTTGCCACTTCTTTACACAACGAGGTTTGATCCGAAGTCTCACAACTTCATACCTTAGAGAGAAAGAGAGAGTAACTGATGGAACAAATCTTTTTACAACTCTGAAGACTTCTAGACCGAGATCGCACTTGGCACTTGGAAGGCTAGTGAGTTGCTCTTTGAGATGGAAAAGTTAAGGCTTTAAGGGTTTGATCACAATAGGATAGAAGACTTAAGAATGGTTGAGTGAGTAAGAATAAAGAATTCCAATCCTATTTATAGGGTGTAGGCAAACAGAATTCGGCCAGAATTCGGATGGGGTTTAATTCAAATTTTCAACCGTTGGGCCAAGAAATCGGGAGCTATTGAACTGGTTGATTTCATACCAAAAGGGTTACCGAGTTCGATCCGAGTTCGTCCCGAGTTCGATCTCTTAGTGTCACGACCCGCACCCGGTTTAGGGGCACGAGTGCGTGGGTACGTCCAGCCTACGCCGCAGCATCGGCGGTAGAACGCTGTCTAGGTCAAGTGCTATCTAGATAATCTCACACTAGTATCCAACTCCATAAGGAGACACGGATAACACTAAAATAAATCTAGAAATACTCAATCACAACTACAGCACGATAGGAAATGAAGAAATAAAAGAATACAGCACAAGTCTAATGATAACATAACATACCTGCAATCCTTAACTTCCAATCCCCAAGTGTCAGAAATCAGTCTACTAATGTCACAGTCTGGAAAAATATTTTCCAGTCAGGAAGGAGCAAAGTACATCTCTAAATAGCAGTTCTATATAAATGACATAAACTATGTAGCAGTTCTAGATGGAAACATACCAGATGCATGTATAAGTACGGGAGATGTACAATGAGAGAAGTACTGGAAATACTGTAAGTAAATGCAGGAAAAGAAACAATATGTCCATGAGCAAGAATTCTATGACTAAGTGTGTGAGTACTAGCTTAAACATGTGATCGGCTTGGGATCTTGATCAGGCTGGTTACATGTGATTAGCTATGGTTCATATAAAGTCAGGCTAACCGTGGGTTAGCTATGGTTCATATAAAGTCAGGCTAACCGTTGGTTAGCTATGGTGCATGTAGAGATCAGGCTAATCACACGTAACAGCTATGGTTCATATAAGTGGTCAGGCCGCACCCGACGTGAGATGTGGGGTGAGCTATGGTGCATATAAAGTTGGGTATGATCACATATCTACACTAACGTACTCCCCAACCCCCGACTGGTATAGTAGATCCAATCATGGTACGCTATGGCACAGGATTCCCTAGGAAGGTAGCAAATCTCCCCGGAAATTAGTGTCTGTACATGCACAAGATATCAAGGAAACAAGTCTCGTACAAGCTACACCATGAATAAGGAATAACATCTCATGACGAGATCCGTGTATACCAATCCGTGTAACCAACGTGTCAAGAACATGTATATTTACACTAGATACAGTGAACATAGGAGATATCATAAATTAGAAACTAATCAGAGAATGTACTTGCCTTGGGTCCTTAGCTGGTAAACCAATGTCCTGTTCCAGAGTATCCCCTGGGTAAACCAACAGTCCTATAAACATAACACAAGCAAACCACATTCGCATCAGATGCTACACTAACACAGTCAAAAATACTGGTCTCAGGGCCATGTCAGGCAGGGCACTAGTCAACTAGGGTCATCTAGTAGGGATACGTATATAATACACATTACACTTATTAATACTTACTATATTTATACATGCACCAATTTAAATGTATTTACAATATATATATATCTTTTAAATACATATTTGATTTATACTAGTTGAACATTATATATGTATACTCATACATATGCTAAAATACCTTTTAAAAAAAAGTATATATATATATAAATACTAAATTGATTACATATACTAGAAATACGTATTTACGTATATAAATCATTTCGAACTTATTTTGAACAATAATTTCAAATAAAAGTTTATTTATAAAAACTAGGATTTATGTAAAAGCTAATATTTTCATTTATGGTAAAATCGGTCACCGATCCAATAAACTAATTTTTGAACTCATTTAGATTATTGAAACTATATTTTTAATTTAATAATGTAACCAAAAATTATTATTATTTTTACATATCAAAACCCTTTTAATTTGTTACATAAAAATAACTAATTACATAAACTAGCTAATTACATATTAATATAACCAAATTATATAAAATAACCAAATTATATATACTAATTTCATGAATTAAACTAATTATATAAAATACTAATTATATATACTAAACTGATTATGAGAAAACACCAAACTAATTAATATAAAATAAACTAATCCATATAAAATAAACTAATTATAAATTCAATTAACTAAATGATTAATTAATTAACTAATTATAAATAATTTACTGATTAAATAATTCACTGGTTAAACAATTTCTAAACTAATCAAATCATTAACTAAACTAATGTTATAATCAAATTAAACTAATTAATCTAATTAATTAATTAACCAAACTAATTAGCTAATTTACTAAATTAATTAACTAATTCTATACACATAATAAAACTAAATTCATAACTAAACTAATTTTAATTATACTAATGGATTAATTACTTAACCATTAGTCTAATTAACTACACACTAAGCTAATTAAACACTAATTATAAACTACTCTAATACATAAACTGATTACACTGAACAGAAACAAAAAGGGGAAGAGGGAAAGAGAGGGAAGGGCTCACGATGGTCTCCGGCGTCGGCGGAGGAGAAGTCCGCCGGGCAGGGCGGCGGCGGCGTGGTGCTCGAGGCGGCAGCGGCGTGGAGCTCGAGGCGGCAGCGGCGTGGAATTCGAGACGGCTGCGGCGTGGAGCTCGAGACGGCTGCGCCCGATCGAAGCTCGGGGCTCGAGGCGCATCCGAGGCGGCGGTGGCAGCGGCTCCAGATCCGAGGCGGCGGCTTCGATTCGAGGAGGCGGTCGGCGGGTCTTCGTTCCAGCGGCGGCTTCGAGGCGGTGCTCGGCTCGAGGGGAGGCGGCTTCGGCTCAGCGAGGGCTCGACGACGGGGAGCTCGAGGTGGTGGTTGCAGGCGGCCAGATCGAGGAGGCGTCGGCGGAGCTCGACGAACCAGCGGCCAACGACGGCGGCGGGTGCTCGACAGATCTGCGGCGGTTTCGAACGCGGCGGCTTGATTCAGCGGCGCTCACCGGCGGCGGCCTGATCTAGGGTTAGGGTGCTGACTGTCAGGGGGGTCGTGTCCGGGCTGCCGGACACGGGGATGGTGTTGTGTACGTGTCCGGGTTGGACACGAGGGTGGTGCTCTGTGGGGACGTGTCCGGGGCAGGACACAGAAATCTGATGTACTGTGGGCGTGTTCGGGTGTGTCGGACACGGAAAGCTGGTTGTAAACTGTAAATCTGGACACAGGAAATGAAATGGATATGGTGGGACACCCGGGGTCGGACCCGAGGCCATCACGGCTGACACGGTGATGCTGGACACACGGACACGAGCACACAAGAAAATGGTGGTGATGGCTCGTTGGCTTGGGAATTGTGGAGGCTAGTTAATAATTAGGAGATTAGGGTTTCTAGGGAAATGTGAGAATGAGAACCTAAATAGGGAGAAGGGTGTGGGATAAAGGGTTGCGGGTTGGCCCAATGAGGAATGGCCCAGAATTAAAATAAAAGGGTTTCTCATGAGAAAGATGAGGGTGTGGGCTAGTTAATGGGAAATGACAACTTGTAAAAAAATAAAAATAAAAATAAAGATTATAATTTCAAAAAATGTTTTTAGGAAAGCTAGCTAATTTCCAAATTAGCTACTAATTAATATATTTTGCAAAATCTTAGAAAGTATAATATTTATTTATTTACTATCCCAATAATTATAAATCTATTTTTATTTTATCAACTAGTCTTTTAAATAACTATTTAGTTAAAACAATAATTTTATGAATCAAGCCAATAAATATTTGAAACTAGAATTATATATATTATTATTTATTTACTTATTTTATAAGAAAGCGACATTTATGAAAAACGATTTTTATAAAAGATTTTTAAATTACCTTCTACAATCAAACATCGTTCAAATTCAAATAAAAATTTTCAAGGAGAAATATTTTATAAAACTTGATATTTTAAAATAAATTAAATTTAATTATTTTGGAAATTTGGAAATCGGAGGTTACACTTAGTATGGTAGACTTTATAAATGAATGTGGCCTGGTTTGGTGGATAGGTTCTTTGGTTCATTTGAGTGGACAAGGTATCTGGGTATAGGTATTTAGGATTTGCCCGTTCGACTCAGCTCACATCAGTCCTAGACTCAAATAAATAAAAGATTATATTTGAATAGACTAAATACAGATGACATATAAAAGTAGCGTTGAGGCTTCAGATCACAATATATCAATGCATGGTTTAGTTAACTGTAAAAATCAAGTTGACTGAGACCGGATGGGCCAACAATCTCCCCCATTTTGATAATGACAAACTATGAATGATACTGCAAGTCTTTGATATGCAAGGCTCCCCCGTAACTGTAGAGCAGTTGATATGCTGAAGACAACGTCTGTCAAGTATCGTCTTGTATGCTAGGATCATGTATGTCTTTCTCCCCCGTTGTCATTTGATCGAAATGGCATGCTCCCCCGAAATTGTTGAGTTGACAAGAAAAATAAGAGAGTAAAGTGTATACAGGATAATATATAATGACAAAAGAAAATTTTGCATTAAAATTTCATTTGAAAGAAAATATAAAACTAGATGTGTAGTAGAAACATCATATAGAGCATCTAAAAGTAAACTTTTTAAACATTCAAATCTATTGAGTAACTAGTTGTCATTTTCTTCATCTTCATCATCTGGTTCAACTATTCTGTTTGGATCAAAGAAGGCATCGGCTGGATCCAAATGTCGCTGAACATAGGGGTGATCAATACGAAATTCTTGTTGATTCAAATTCCGGAGAATAAAAAAAGGTCCGGCTGGGTGCTTCAATAGGGTGTACTGGATGTCTATCAAAGTATTGCTAAGAGCCTGAGTCTGAAGAGTTTGGCGATGATCAGTAGCATGATTGCGTATATCTTCTTGGTAGAAGCGATCACGCAACAGATTTAAAATAGACTCTAAGGTTTGCGGTTGTTCATCAACAAGAGGGACGGAATCAACATGATGAGTGTTGGAGTTTGATGATGAGTTAAAAGGTAGAAGCATAGTTGGCTCAATTCTCCGAATTCTATTGAGGTATAAAGGTTCCTCAAGATTTGGACAAGTATCCAAAGGAATATCGAAATAGCTAAAAATGGTTGGCAAGTACATAGCGTATAGTAGTGGACGCCAGTTCTTGCAACATTGAACCATTTGAGATAAGATGGTCTAAGGAACATTGAAGTTAATGCCAAAATTCAAGTGATATAAAGCTGACATTTCTAGATAAGAGACCTCATCAAAGTAAGTCTTCTTAGGTAGACAAGTTGGAAAGATAATACGATGCATTTCAAAGAAGTGACCATTCAAATAGCTAGCATAAAATTTACCAGGTGGACATTCAAGAGGGTGACAAAGGATATTCTTGAAAGAATATAGGGTTAAGTCATGGTCGAATTGAACTTGCGTGATGTTGACTAAGGTTTGTCCATCAGCGAAAATATGTAGGATTTTACCCAAGTCATTCGCATCAAATTCAATTGGAATGCCATGAACTCTAGATGAAATAGTATCATGTTCATATGTTAAGTTATAATAGAATATTTGAATAGCATTGGTGTAAATTTTGGTACGGGTTGTAACAAATTCTTCAAGTTAAAGTTTTTGAAGAGTAGGTAGATAGTCTATGTGTTGGAAAGAAAAATTAATAGGATGGCTAAAACAGATGTGTCTCTTGGAGATGTCATTAAACCAATTATTTGAAATTTTGAGGCTTCGAAAGGTGAAACCGTCGAATTCTCCTAAGTTTGGCATAATAGGACAGAAAAGAGAGTCGAAAAAGAAATCTATTTTCCTTTTAGGGGCCATTGGGAGAGGATGTAGGAGGGAAAGCTAAGATTTTATTTGTAGAGGAGGAATGATTTTTGTTAGTCTGAATGAATGAGCAACGAAATAATCTATATATAGAGCAGCAGAAACCTAAATTAGGAAGAGAATTAAATAACATAGCATATTCTGAAATTAAACTAACCGAGTTCGGTCTAAGCTCGGCCCGAATTCTGTTGACAATTATTTTCAGAATCTTAATGTAACTTTAATCGATATTATTCCTTTCTTGACTTGATATAAATACAGAATAATAAGTGCTGAACTTAAATAATACATTTTCAAGAGTTTAAATCATCTCGGAGTAGCTGTAGAGGCCGGATCCCAGCTAGCGGTGGTCCAAAGATACTTAAATACCATGTCGCTTAAGGTTATTTACACCTTTTTGACATAATGGCCCTTTTGACTTGTATCCAAAAATATTAAAACTTTTGAAAAGTGTGACAAAATTTTTATAAAGCATCTTATGATTCTTATTTTTATCAGAATCTAAAAGACCTAATTCTCAACGGATAAAGTTGATTCGATCTTCAGCTAAAGGTTTAGTAAAGATGTCTGCTAATTGATGTTCTGTGTCCACATACTCTAAACAAATATCTCCGTGTAATTGATGACCCCTTATAAAATGATGACGAATTTATATATGCTTAGTACGTGAGTGGCATACTGGATTTTTGGTAAGATTAATGGTGCTAGTGTTATCACAAAAAATAGGAGTGTTCTTATAGTGCAGATTAAAGTCTTCTAGGGTTTGCTTCATCCACAAAATTTGAGTACAACAATATTCTACGACGATATGCTCTACCTCAGTTATTGATAATGCAACAAAATTTTATTTCTTGCTAAATCAGGAGACTAGAGACTTTTCTAGGAAATGATATGTGTCGCTGGTACTTTTTTGATCAACTTTGCATCCAGCAAAATCAGCATCCGAGTAACCAGCAAGGTCAAAGGACGTGGTTTTGGGATACCATAAGCCTACCGACAAAGTTCCTTTAAGGTATAGAAAGATACGCTTAACTAGGCACAAATGTGATTCCTTAGGATTAGTCTGATATCTAGCACAAAGGCATACAACAAACATGAGGTCTGGACGACTAGCAGTTAGATATAACAAACTACCAATCATACCTCGATACTTATGTATGTCGGTTGGTTTACTGCTTTCATCAAGGTCAAGCTTAGTGGATGTTGCCGCTGGAGTTTCGATAGGCTTTGCATTGTCCATGTCAAACTTTTTGAGCAAATCCTTCGTGTACTTAGCCTGATGGATAAAAGTTTCTTATGAATCTTATTTGATTTGCAATCCTAGAAAGAAAGTCAGTTCTCCCATCATGCTCATCTCAAATTTACTCTGCATATACTTAGCAAACTCGTTACATAGCATCTGATTAGTAGATTCAAATATGATATCATCAACATATATTTGCACTAATAACAAAGAATCTGCAAAAGTTTTTATAAAAAGGGTAGTATCAATTTTTTCTTTTGAAAAACTATTTTCAAGTAGAAAGAAGCTAAGATGTGCATACCAAGCATGAGGGGCTTGTTTAAGTCCGTATAGAGCCTTTCGTAACTTGAATACGTGGTCAGGGTGTTTGAAACCTTCAAAACCAGGGGATTGTTTGACAAAAATATCTTCTTTGATAACTCCATTTAGAAAAGCACTTTTAACATCCATTTGAAAAAGTTTAAAGTTATGAACACTAGCAAAAGTGCAAAGCATTCGGATAGATTCAAGTCTAGCAACAGGAGCATAAGTCTTATCATAGTCAATACCTTCCTCTTGGTTTTATCCTTGAGCTATAAAACGTGCTTTGTTACGTGTAACTGAACCATCCTCATTTAATTTATTTCGAAAAACCCATTTGGTACCAATGATCAGATAATCATTATGTTTAGGAACAAGTTTCCAAACTTGATTACGTTCAAATTAATTGAGTTCCTCTTGCATAGCAGAAATCTAAAATTCATCAACAAAAGCTTTATCAGTATTTTTAGGTTCTATTTGAGAAATAAAAGTAATATTTGCAATGATATCTCTATTTGAGGAACGTGTACTTACACCTTTCGATACATCACCTATAACCAACTCCTCAGGATAATCTGTGGAGAACTTTAGTCTCCTTGGTAGACTTTTTGGATGACTTATACTATTTGTATCTTCTGATGTCTTGTTGGTTGCGGGTTGACTGCCTTCATTGTCGATGTCGTTTAATGATCGAGTGTTGTGTTCATCAAATATAACATTGATTGATTCTTCAACAGTCAATAGATTTTGTTGAATACTCTGAACACTTTACTTTTGGCGGCATAACCTAGAAAAATACCTTCATCGGTCTTGGAGTCAAATTTTTCTAGATTATCTTTGGTATTAAAAATAAAACATTTGCAGCCAAAATTTTTAAAGTAACTAATTATGGGGATTCAACCAAACCAAAGTTCATAGGGTATTTTCTTCGATATAGGTCGAATAAGCACCATATTCAAAATATGGTATGAAGTACTTACAGCTTCAGCCCAAAAGTATTTTGGAAGGTTATATTGATTTAACATGACTCTAGCCATATCGCCAAGAGTTTTATTCTTCGGCTCTACAATACCATTTTGTTGTAGAGTTCTAGGACAAAAAAATTCATGAGAAAAACCATTTTGATTGCAAAATCTTTTAAAATCACTATTTTCAAATTTGCCTCCATGATCACTTCGGATACGAGTAATCATGAAACCTTTTTCATTTTGAACCTTTTTGCAAAAAGTGACAAATTCAAAAAATGCTTCATTTTTATTTGCAAAAAAATAAACCCATGTGTATCTAGAAAAATCATCAACAATAACATATGCATAAAGCTTACCGCCAAGACTGACGACTCTATTGGGTCCAAACAAGTCAATATGAAATAGTTGGAGGGTCTAGAGGTACTTACAGAGTTGACTGATTTAAAGTAAGATTTAGTAGCTTTATTCTTTTCACAGTCAGCACATACCATATCTTTCTTGAAATTAATCTCTGGTAAGCCTCTTACGAGTTTCTTTGTGGATAGTCTTGCAATAGTGTCCATGTTTGCGTGTCCTAGACGCATATGCCATAGCCAGCTGTCATCTTTGTTGGCGTATAGATATTTGCCTGCATTGTCAGTGTCTTCTGCAAGATAGAAAATATATATTATCTTCCCTGATCCCTTCAAAGATAACCTTACTAGTGGATCTTTTATAAATAGAATATTTGTTTTTAACAAAGTTAATACCATAACCATAGTCAACTAGATGACTGATGCAGAGTAGGTTATATTTTAATTATGTTACTAGACAAACATCTTTTATGACAAGATAGGGAGGAACACCTACATTACCATTACCAATAATGTATCCTCTGAGGTTATTGTCGAAGGAGACATAACCTTATTTCTTCATCGATAGCGTTGCAAATAGGTTAGGATGAAAGGGTTGGTCCACCTACATAATGAGTTATAGATATGACCCTTGGTACCCATTTTCTTGAGGGTCCTGATGTCTTAGTCTTTGGTACCCATGTATAAATATTTATATCTACTAACTTCCTTGTTCTACAAAATCTAGATATAAATCCTTTCTTACCACAGTAGTGACATATAGTTGTATGATTGGTGCTTGGTGCAGCATGATAGATATGATTGTGTGAAGCAGTTCTTTGTGGTCTATGTGGATATTATACATGATTGTGTGGGACATTTTTTTGTGGTCTTCGTGGATATTTATAATAGAATGCATGATTATGTTTGGTTCTATGTGTATGATGTGTTCTGAACATATGATTGCATGAGTTGTTATGCATGTAGGTAGGAGCATAGCTGTGAATGTTCTTTTGTCATGCTACGTGTCTCGTGTTAGGTTGGGTGAAGGTTTGTTCGACCTGTTTACCCAATCTAATCTCTAACTTTTTAGAGGTAGCATATACTTCATCATATTTAGTAGTGAGAGCATCTATTCTACGTGCAACAATGGAATACATCTTCTTTTTAGATTCGACTTCTTTCTTAAATTTAGCGTTCTCCTAAGAGCTCTTGTCAAGACTGGCAAGTGCCTCATGGAGGTTAAGCTTAAGTCTAGAATTCTCGTTTGATTCGTTTGAGGTATCATTTACTTCACTTAGTAGAGATGTTAGTCTCTCTATTTCAGTTTGACATTCTTGAACATCTTTTTTAGCATACTTGTACTTATTTCTAAGTTTCTTAAAATTATCAAGCAGATCACTAAAAGCATTAACTAGTTCATCAAAAGTAAAATCATCATAAGAGTTGTTATCCGTTACCTGATCAGCTAATGCCATGAAGCATAGGTTTGTTGCTTCTCGAGGATTTTCTTCTTCGGATTCACTAGCTTCACTTTCGTGCCAAATACTAGTGTTTGCATATTTTTGTAATGATGTTCTTCTGGATGAGTAGTTGTAGCAATTTTCTTTTCTTAGGGTTGGACAATTTTTTATTATATGCCATGTCTTCTTACAGTTGTAGCATATAGGCTCTTAATCACTGTTGTCAGTTGACTCCTTCTTCTTTGATTTCTCAAGCTTTAGAAATTTCCTGAAGTTTCTGGTGGTCAGGGCAACTTCCTTATCTTGAGACTCATTATCGTTGAAGTTATAGTTGGTGACCTTTTTGTGATGTGCCTTAAAAGCAATAGTCTTCTCCTTGGGAGTGGGTTCTTCAAATTCCTTAAGATCCAGCTCGTGAGTCATTAGCTTGCACATGAGCATCTTGCGGGTCATCATAGTAAGATTATTCCCTTCTATGATTGCAGAGGCCTTGGAATTCCAATTCTTGGTGAGTCTCCTGAGTACCATGCGAATCATCTCATGATTGTTGTAAACCTTGCCGAGTGATAATAGAGGATTGACGATATCAAGGAATCTCGTGAACATTTGAGTGATCGTATCATTTTGCTTCATCTTGAATGCTTCATACTCTTGTGTTAGACGACTTATTTTTTATTCCTTCACTTGGGAGGTTCTTTCATGAGTGACCTCAAGAAGTTTCCATGCTTTGTGTGAAGTTCCGCAAGTGGAGACCCTATTAAATTCAATTCTGTCTACAGCACAAAATAGAGCGTTAATAGCTTTAGCATCAAGACTAGCTTGTTTCTTTTTGGTGTCTGTGTACTTGTCATAAGATTTCTCTACAAGGTTACCATCTATGACTATTCTAGGTGGTTTCTTGTATCCTTCTACTACTACAGCCCAAAGGTCAAAATCAAGTAACTTTAGGTAGAAGCTCATATGTGTCTTCCAGTACGTGTAGTTAGTACCATCAAATAAGGGTGGTCTATTTATGGACTGGCCTTCACCATTATTGACGTGGATAGATCTAACAGTTGCTACAGGTCTCTTAGGATATTAAGCCAAATATCAAGAGAACTAGCTCTGATACCAATTGAAGGACCGTGAGGCAACTCTAGAGGGGGGTGAATAGAGTGCAGCGGAATAATCTATCCAATTTTAGATTATCAGAATGAAGGCAGTTGCTAACTAACAGTGTATATAAAGATAGTAAAGTAAAGCAGTAAAGTAGAGAGAGAAAGCAAACACAAATACCAAGATGTATACTAGTTTCCCTCTGAGAGGACTAGTCCAGTCCCGAGAACTCAAGCTCGGAGTTTTATCCACTATAATCACCAATAGTGAATCACAAACTTTGATCCGAAGGCTTGCCACTTCTTTACACCACGAGGTTTGATCCGAGTCTCACAACTTCATAGCTTAGAGAGAGAGAATAACTGATGGAACAAAGCTCTTTAGAATTCGGAAGACTTCTAGACCGAGATTGCACTTGGCACTAGGAAGGCTAGGGAGTTGCTCTTTGAGATAAAAAAGTTAAGGCTTTAGGGGTTTGCTCACAATAGGATAGAAGACTTAAGAATGGTTTAGTAAGTAAGAATAAAGAATTCTAAACATATTTATAGGGTATAGGCAAACAGAATTTGGCCAGAATTCGGATGGAGTTTAATTCAAATATCCAACCGTTGGGCCAAGAAATCAGGAGCTATTAAACTGGTTGATTTCATACCAAAAGGGTAACCGAGTTTGGTCCAAGTTTGGCATGAGTTTGGCCCGAGTTCGGTCTCTTAGTATGGTAGACTTTATAAATGAATGTGGCCTAATTTGGTGGATAGGTTCTTCGGTTCATTTGAGTGGACTACGTATCTAGGTATAGGTATTTAGGATTTTCCAGTGCGACTCAGTTTATATCAGTCCTAGACTCAAATAAATAGAAGATTACATTTGAATAGACTAAATACAAACGACAAGTAAAAGTAGTATTGAGACTTCAGATTGTGACATATCAATGCATGGTTTAGTTAACTATCAAAATTAAGTTGACTGAGACCGGATGGGCCAACACAAATTTGCAATGGCACTCTTGCCATTTTTTCCCTCTCTATTATTTTTTTCTCATGTTGTTGTATATTGCATGAGCCTTTATATAAACCCTTGCATGAATTAGGATTTCCATATGAAAATCTATATATAGAAGCCAAAAATATTTATAAAAATCCAATTACATTCAATCATATATTTAATGAAAATCAAATCATAAATTAGTTTACCATAAATTGAAAATACAATTATATGGAATGTTAATATATGAAAGATCCAATCATAGATATATAATTAAAGTCAAAGATGGAAATCCAATATAATATTTACTTACCATAAATGTTCTAATACTCGGCGCTCGATGCACTTTTCGAGCTTTTCTGACACACGAATGACGCTCATCGTACTCCGGGGTATTCTTCACATAGGTTAGGAACCTCACCCACTCTAACATGTTTTTGGCTTAGTTTAAAATATATAAGAAAGAAGAATAGCTAGAATGAATATAAGCATGGAGTGCATAATGGTTAATGGGCATTTGCTAGAAAAAGTACACATGTATGGGTAAAGCCAAGTGTGCACTCCTTAGAAAATAAGTGTAGACTAATAATAACATAGAAGTACAGTTATAGGAGTATTGGAAGCACAACTCCCTCTGGGTAGTTGTGGTTCATAAAGTTATGTACAAGCTCCCTTTTGAGCTTCAGTATAACAAAGTTCGGGAGCTTGACTAAGAACACCTATCATACTGTTGCATAGAAATATGTGTACTAAGAAAATGGACTAATAACTACACAAATATTTATATGTTTTCGGTTTTCCTATGATCTAAAGAAGTGTAGATTGGAATACAGTAAAAATAAAGAGTAAACAGAAAGAATGGAAATGATTGAAAACAAATATAAATAGCTGATGAGGTTAAGGTTATTGGGCCAGTTGAGCCTATAACCAAAGAATTAATTTGGTTTAAAGAATTAAGCATATATGGCTTAATTTGAATAAGTTAGACTCTATATAATTATATTTTGGGTTTTCCTAACATTGGATTGGGGCTAATAAATGATCAAATATCGAATCTATAAATCTGGACTATTTTATATCTATCTAGGCTATTCGAGCAATTATGAAATCGTTGGAAATATTAATTTCTATAAATGGATTCTTATATGGATATTAGTAATTGGGCTTCATGTAACGACCCGTTCCGCTCAAGCGGACTGCCGATTCAAACGGCAAAAGTGCAACGTCCTGACCCTCTTTGCTTCAGCGAGAAGACTCATTTGAGGCACAGGATAACCAGACTTGGCCCTTCAGGAGTTCGGCTTAGGCTTTCAGAGGCTCGCTCGGAGTATCGCTCGACTGAGGCGAATCATCGCTAAGGTGGGTGGCTACGGTGAACTTGTCTTTGCTTACCCAACACACTTAAAATATAGAATGATATATGCTAGTCAATAGGTGAATCACCTCTTACATGCCAATAAGAATACAATGCACCTATCTAAGAGAATAATCCCAACTTATATTGCTTGTGCTAGAACATAGAAATGAAACAACACTTATAATCAGACCCTCGCATGCTACCTTTGCCTTGTGCATCTAGAACCCCGCTATGCCTCGAGTAGAATATTATACTCTTCGTAGTGCACTGTTCGCATGCTACACTGTACGACCCAAGATTACGTCGCTCGGTAAGTCCCTTTACGGTTTCACTCCTCGGCTTACCCTCGGGCCCGAGCCGACGTAAATGTTGAGTTTTCTTATGAATGCAATACTTGCCTGCTTATATGTTAACTTGTACTCTTGCCTCGATTCAATGTTTGTCACATAATTGTATGCCAATATCAAATGAATGCTATCTTGCCTTATTTTTATCCAAACCATCGAAAGACTATCTAATAGTCGTTCCGTGCAAGTATGAACATTGAAAGTATTCGGGACTGTTAGGTCGCCAAGGTATTTTCCGAACTAGGGGATTGCATCAAGGAAAGTCAAGCAAGATATCATCGCACACCTCATAAAAGTAATACTCGTCTTGTACTCAATCTAATGGCTCAGGGAGACTATGCAAAGACAGATCATGCTATGTGATTGTCTCATGCTCGTATTGCCTTAGATTGCATCAAGTCAAGTGGAACACTGAATGAGAATCATGTTAAATAAAGCAATAAATCATAGCTCGTGGAGCAATGCTCGTTCAGTAAAGAAATAAGAATTATCGTTATGAATCTGGATTAACCCAAAACTTGCATGTCGCGGACAACTTGTGCACAAGGTTTATGTGGTTTTCGTGCACGGTTGCTAGGACGCTGCGACCGATCCGATCCGGACAAAAACATTATGTATAGTCGTATGTTATGGACAGATTGTTATGTAACGGGGCTTGCCACCTGTGTTGCACATCATTTCTGTCTCGAGACTGTAACCCGTCCTTTATGGCTATGACAGCAACTTTTGTCATATAGATAAGTCATCCTCGCTTAGCGGCTATCCGCATGCGAGTCATTGCATCACATTAAAGAGTAATCTGAATAGCTAACGATATGAATATAAGAGACCCTTGTGAGTAATAGAACCAAGTAGAACATACAAAGCAACACTTTCGGATAACCTGTATAATCGTGCACCAAAACAAAATCTCGCTCAGCACATTTGTGTTTGCATACGCTACTACTTTGTAAACACCCGAATTTTTTCAGAAATTAAAATATGAATTTTTGGGATTTTTTTTGGTGAATTTTAAATAGTTAAATAAATATTCTTCAAAAATTAAATTTTTTTAAGTATTAAATTAAATGTTAAAATATTATGAAAATTATATTTTTGTGTGTAAAATAAATAATTAGTCATAGTGCAATTTTTATGGAATTTTTTGGACCCAAAAAATATTTTTAAACAGCTAAAAATATTGTTTTTAAATAAACAAGAATGAACCGGTTTAAACCATCCTGAACCGAACCCAACTAAATAAACCGAACCTTATATAAACCCAACCCAAACCCCTAGTAGGTCAGATCTGGACCCATACCCGCATCAAAAACCGAACCAAACCCGACCCGTTATCACCTGCTACAGTATCTAACCGAAGCCCCGATCACCCCGATTTCTCTCCGCCGTTTCTCCAGCACCGTCGCCGCCGGTCGAGCAACGCCGCGCCGCCTCGTGTAGGTTTAATTTCAGTCGATACCGACTCCTTATTTCGGTAACTATTTCTCTCTTCTTGTCGCATCAATTTTCGAACGGTTTGTTGTGACACGTTCGCTGTGTAACCCTCTCGAACCTCGTGTAATTAGATTGGGGTATCGTGTGCTGTGTCGGTCGCAAAATGCGACACAAAAATAGGAAAAATATCCCAATTTTGGACTTCAAAAATTGTCCCGAACTCACAAGTTCACGGCCGTTTTACGTCTAACCTATTTTATAATTCTAAAATTCACTTGAACAGTAAATTAGATAATATAACCAAGTTTTAAACCCTATAATTAGTTTATTTTATTGTGCTATAATTTGTGTTTTATTCGCGGGTGAAATCGACCAAAATCTTGGTTTTCAATACCTGAATTCTCCCAAAACTGGGTGCGTCCAGCTAAATGAGGCAAATTCGTCATGTGTAAATTTTACCAAAAGGTGCGCATCGTCAATGCGGACGTGTGAAATTTTACGAAAGTTGATTTGGATGAACGTGCACACCGAAATTAATGCATATCTGTCGAAATTGTCCCGTATCGGGCCTGTTCTGAAACTCGTTGTAACATCATGTGAGCTTGTCATTTCGTAATGAAACTTATGCCATCGGATTTGTATCGTTATGCTGGTCCTGTGACCCAAGTTTGGTTCGATTATGAGAACATTGATGAAACCCCGTATCGTGGGCCCCACGGCTCCACTTGACGGGCGATTTTGTGATTGGCTCATCAAAATCCAGTTCTGGATATTCTGTTGGGTTGGTATCATCGTTCTGGACTTGTAGAGACTAAGTTTTATGAATTTGGAGAACTTTGTCTCTGGCACATTTTCGGTGCGAAGTGGGCCACATGTGGACCCTGCTTTGACCAAAAATTGTCAATTTTACCCTTGTGTCCAAATTGGACTTTTGGGTAGGTAATCCTAGCTATTTTATATCTTCTGAGAATGATGATAGTGTTTATTTCAGTATCCGAAGGAGTACCTGAAGATCATGTTGTTACCGGAGCAATTGGAGGAATTCAAATCCCAGGCAAGTGTACCTTACCAAACTTGCAGTAATTGCTTCATATTATTCTTTTGATTTATTTATGTGATATATCTGTTTAACCTAGGACCGTGAGACGTTGCTTAGCATCCAAATAAGATTCGGGTATCGATGCCGTACGCGGAGTCGTGTAACGTCACTTAGAGAATTGATATTGCGATCATATATATTTTTCGTGCTTGCTTTATCAAGTACGTCATACAATAGGACACCTGACACTATTCATGTGATAAAATCTTTCCTGAATTATTCATGGTGATTCTGTATAGGTTACAGGATTCGTGACATAGATCTTATATATGCATAGCTATCATTATGACTCGCTGCATTAGTTAGAGGTCATGATTTTGCGTGTTATGGATATGAGACGTGAGATTACATTGGGTGGGGAGAGCCTTACCATACTAAAAAGCTGATTATATTATATATATATATATATATATATATATATATATATATATATATATATATAGTTATCTGGAGGTGCCTTAGACTCTGAACAGAGCTATGGCACATGCAACGGCCCTTCGAGATATAAAATGCTGCTATGGGTTTCCCCGACACAGAGCCTATAGTAGTTTCAGCCTGAGTATGATTAATGCTCATAATTGCATATCACATAGTTGGTTAAATAGTTTGACCTATTGATACATTTTATATACTGTACTTATTTGGCTTGAGTTATTCTTGTACCTTGCTATGTCCCCTGAGGACCTGGATCCGGATTATGTCCCCAAGTATAGCAGAGGAGATCTACCCAGAGGTGTACGGGACAGGAGCAGATGCTGCAGCAATACCAATACCAGAGGACGATATGATGCCAGAAGACTTCTCCTGAGTATTTTATTACTCAGCTATTTCTGTTCTTGATACTTTATTTCTTGTCTTATAGATTAATGTATTAAACTTATTATCGGGTTGGTCCCCGAGATATTACATTGAGACTTGTTGGATATATTTTATTTCGATTATTCTGATATTGATTTGTGTTTATCTTCTGTGGATGAGATTAGATTTAGACTGTGACTTGTATCATAGACCTTTATTGTTGTTTTACAGCTTAAGTACACTCTAATGGGCCCATTAAATTGGGTTTGCCCATTGGAGGGTGCTACTGGCCATTGCCACATGCCTAGTCCCTCGGTATTTTGGGACTGGGGCATGACATAGTTTTTGTGGTGGCCCATGCAGGTCTGAGCATTAAGGTCAACGACTATGGTCTACGACTATATTGCTTCGGTTTCAACTAAGGAACTAAGCAAGCCTGCGATAAAGATAGGATAAGTTATAGGATCTCATCCACTTGATTGAATCGTTCTTGATCTCTATATCGGATTCAAATTAATTCCTTGACTTGATCTCTATATAGGATCTCATCCATGGAACGCGTCACCAGGAGAGAGTCCAGCTAGAAGCGATCGTATGCATTAGCACCAGACCGAGCACAGCAGGAAAGAGCTGCAAAGCGACCCCAGATGAAACCACCACAGAGAGCAGTATCTCAATCCCTAATCCTTCCTACTTATTACTACTGTGCCAAGGTAGGCCATATTGAGAGGGAGTGTAGACTTAAATTAGGATTATGTTTAGCATGCGGATCCTATCAGCATTCGGTAAGGGATTACCCTGAGCATCGAGAAGGAGCACCGATGGTAAACCGACAAGCTTTACCAGCACCGGAAGGATATCAGCCGAGGCCACCCTTGGCACCACAAGCAGCACTCTTTCAGCAGGCCCAGCAACAGGAGAGGGCACCACCACAGGGACGTGGACAAGCTTTTGCGATGACAATGGAGGACGCACAGACTCGTGGAGTAGCGAATACGCGTAAGATTTAAGTTTTATCATAGCTATCTATTCCTAGTAGTTCTTTAGCATGTGCCTGTTAGTTCATTACCCTAGCCTAAGCCTAGTATTATGAACTTGTTAGTACTTGATACCCAAGTTTTTCTAAGCTATAGTTTTCCTTGCTCTAACCAGATTCTTTTACTCCTGAATTACTTATCTCTCATTGCCAAAGAAAATATTTGTATTCCTTTCCTACGTATTCTGCTTAACCCTCACACTTTCTCTCGATTCTGCTTATTCATGATTCTTATTCCCTTGTGTCGTGCTACAAACATGTCTTGCAACCATGTCATCTCTTCTGACCGGTTATGTTTTATTTTCTTAATTGCGAGGATAAAATTCTTTTAAGGAGGGTAGATTGTAAAAAGCCAAATTTTTTCAGAAATTAAATATGAATTTTTAGGATTTTCGGTAATTTTTAAATAATTAAAATAAATGTTCTTCAGGAATTAAATATTTTTGAGTATTAAATAAATATTAAAATATTATAAAAATTATATTTTTATGTGTAAAATAAATAACTAGTCATAGTATAATTTTTCTAAAAAAATTTGGACCCAAAAACTATTTTTAAACAGCTAAAAATATTGTTTTTAAATAAACCAGAATGAACCAGTTTAAACCATCCTGAACCGAACCGAACCCAACTAAATAAACCGAACCCTATATAAACCCAACCCAAACCCCTAGCGGGGTCGGATCTGGACCCGTACCCGCATCCAAAACATGACCCAAACCTGACCCGTTATCACCTGCTATAGTATCTAAACGAAACCTCGATCCCCCCGACTTCTCTCCGTCGTTTCTCCAGTACCGTCGCCGCCGGCCGAGCACCGCCGCGCCGCCCCGTGCACGTGTAATTTCAGTCGATACCGACTCCTTGTTCCGGTGAGTATTTCTCTCTTCTCGTCGCGTCAATTTTCGAACGGTTTGTTGTGACATGTTCATTGTGTAACCCTCTCGAACCCCGTGCAATTAGATAGGGGTATCGTGTCCTGTGTCGGTCGTAAACTGCGACGCAAAAACAGGATAAATATCCCAATTTTAGACTTCGGAAACTGTCCCGAACTCACAAGTTCACAGTCGTTTTACGTCCAACCTATTTTATAATTCTAAAATTCACTTGAACAGTAAATTAGATAATATAATCAAGTTTTAAACCCTATAATTAGTTTATTTTATTGAGCTTTATTTTGTGTTTTATTCGCGGGTGAAATCGACCAAAATCTTGGTTTTTAACATCCGAATTCTCCCAAAACTGGATGCGTTCCGCTAAACGAGGCATCTTCGTCATGTGCGAATTTTACCGAAAGGTGCGCATCGTCAATGCGGACATGTAGAATTTCGCGAAAGTTGATTTGGATGTGCGTGCACACCGAAATCAACGCGTATCCGTCGAAATTGTCCCGTATTAGGCTTGTTCTGGAATTCGTTATAACTTCGTGTGTGCTTGCCGTTTTGCAACGAAACTTGCACCATCGGATTCATAGCGTTATGTTGGTCCTGTGACCCAAGTTTGGTTCGATTATGAGAAGGTTGACGAAACCCCGTATCGTGGGCCCTACGGCTCCACTTTACAGGCGATTTTATGATCGGCTCATCGGAATCCAGTCCTGGACATTCCGTTGGGTTCATATCATCGTTCTGGACTTGTAGATACTAAGTTTGACGAATTTGGAGAACTTTGTCTCTGGCATATTTTTGGTGCGAAGTGGGCCATATGTGGACCCCGCTTTGACCAGAAACTGTCAATTTTGCCCTTGTGTCCAAATTGGACTTTTGGGTAGGCAATCCTAGCTATTTCATATCTTCTGAGAATGATGGTAGTATTTATTTCAGTATCCGGAGGAGTACCTGAAGATCCTAGTGTTACCGGAGCAATTGGAGGAATTTAAACCCCAAGCAAGTGTACCTTGCCAATTGCCAAACTTGCGGTAATTACTTCATATTATTCTCTTTATTTATTTATGTGATGTATCTGTTTAACCTAGGACTATGAGACGTTTCCTAGCATCCGAATAAGATTCGGATGTCGATGCCGTACGCGGAGTCGTGTAACGTCACTTAGAGAATTGATATTGCGATCCTATATATTTTCCGTGCTTGCTTTATCAATTAAGTCATACCATAGGACACCTGACACTATTCATGTGACAGAATCTTTCCTGAGTTATTCATGGTAATTTTGTATAGGTTACAGGATTTGTGACATAGATCTTACATATGGATAGCTATCATTATGACTCGCTGCATTAGTTAGAGGTCATGATTTTGCGTGTTATGAATATGAGACGTGAGATTACATTGGGTGGGGAGAATCTTACCATACTAAAGGCTAATTATATATATATATATATATATATATATATATATAGTTATCTGGAGGTGCCTTAGACTCTAAACTGAGCTATGGCACATGCAACGGCCCTTCGAGATATAAAATGCTGCTATGGGTTTCCCCGACATAGAGCCTATAGTAGTTTCAGCCTGAGTATGATTAATGCTCGCAATTGCATATCACATAGTTGGTTACATAGTTTGCCCTATTGATACATTTTATATACTGCACTTATTTGGCTTGAGTTATTCTTGTACCTTGCTATGTCCCCTGAGGAGCTGGATCCGGATTATGTCCCCAGGTATAGCAGAGGAGATCTACCCAGAGGTGTATGGGACAGGAGCAGACGCTGCAGCAATACCAATACCAGAGGACGAGGTGATGCCAGAAGACTTCTCCTAAGTATTTTATTACTCAGCTATTCTATTCTTGATACTTTATTTCCTGTCTCATGGATTAATGTATTAAACTCATTATCGGGTTGGTCCCCGAGATATTACATTGAGACTTGTTGGATATATTTTATTTCGATTATTTTGATATTGATTTGTATTTATCTTCTGTGGATGAGATTAGATTTAGACTGTGACTTGTATCGTAGACCTTTATTGTTGTTTTACAGCTTAAGTACACTCTAATGGGTCCATTAAATTGGGTTTGCCCATTGGAGGGTGCTGCTGGCCATTGCCACGTGCCTAGTCTCTCGGTATTTTGGGACTGGGGCATGACGTAGTTTTTGTGGTGGCCTATGCAGATCTGAGCATTAAGGTCAACGACTATGGTCTACGACTATATTGCTTCAGTTTTAACTAAGGAACTGAGTAAGCCTGCACTAAAGATAGAATAAGTTATAGGATCTCATCCACTTGATTGAATCATTCTTGATCTCTATATCGGATTCAAATTAATTTTCTGACTTGCATCCTGCCTTGATTCCCCTATGCGTCTTTTATAGTTTATTTTGGATGCAGAGTAATGGATCCATATGCAAGCAACGAGACTCCCGCAGGAACACCAAAAGTTGAAGTTGTCACCTACGACGATGAAGTGACACCAGTGGGTGAAGGTCAATCAAGCAATCAAGCAGAATATCTTGCGTCGAGGTTCCAGCGAGACGATATTCCACCACCTTCGCAGTTTACTCCATCGATGCCTATTTTTCTACCAGGACGGCTTATGGACGGACAACAGATGTTCCATATGTTCTACGTAATGATGCAAGCCCAACAGCAGGTTTATCAAGAGGCCCAGCAAAGCCGAGCAAAGAAGTCCTTTGACGGACTTAGCCTTGAGTTACAGAAATTAATCAGCTCCATTGCAAATACTTCATACACGGACATCCTTGCTGCAACATAACCCATGGAGCACGTCACCAGGAGAGAGTCCAGCCAGAAGCGGCCGCATACATTAGCACCAGACCGAGCACAGCAGGAAAGAGCTGCAAAGTGACCCTAGATGAAACCACCACAGAGAGCAGTATCTCAATCCCTAATCCTTCCTACTTGTTACTACTATGGTAAGGTAGGCCATATTGAGAGGGAGTGTAGACTTAAATTAGAATTATGTTTAGCATGCGGATCCAATCAGCATTCGGTAAGGGATTGCCCTGAGCGTCGAGAAGGAGCACCGATGGTAAACCGACAAGCTTTACCAGCACCGGAAGGATATCAGCCGAGACCACCCTTGGCACCACAAGCAGCACTCTTTTAGTAGGCCCAGCAACAGCAGAGGGCACCACCACAGGGACGTGGACAAGCTTTTGCGATAACAATAGAGGACGCACAGACTCATGGAGTAGCGAATACGCGTAAGATTTAAGTTTTATTATAGCTATCTATTACTAGTAATGCTTTAGCACGTGCCTGTTAGTTCATTACCCTAGCCTAAGCCTAGTATTATGAACTTGTTAGTACTTGATACCCAAGTTTTTCTAAGCTGTAGTTTTCTTTGCTCTAACTAGATTCCTTTACTCTTGAATTACTTATCTCACATTGCCTAAAAAAATGTTTTTATTCCTTCCCTACGTATTTTGCTTAACCCTCACACTTTCTCTTGATTCTGCTTATTCATGATTCTTATTCCCTTGTGTCGTGCTACAAACATGTCTTGCAACCGTGTCATCTCTTCTGACCAGTTATGTTTTATTTTCTTAATTGCGAGGGTGCAATTCTTTTAAGGAGGGTAGATTGTAAACACCCAGATTTTTTCAGAAATTAAAATATAAATTTTTAGGATTTTTCAGTGATTTTTAAATAAATAAAATAAATGTTCTTCAGGAATTAAATATTTTTTAGTATTAAATTAAATATTAAAATATTATAAAAATTATATTTTTGTGTGTAAAATAAATAATTAGTCATAGTGTAATTTTTCTGGAATTTTTTGGACCCAAAAACTATTTTTAAATAGCTAAAAATATTATTTTTAAATAAATCAGAATGAACCGGTTTAAACCATCCTGAACCGAACCGAACCTAACTAAATAAACTGAACCCTATATAAACCCAACCCAAACCCCTAGCTGGTCGGATCTGGACCCATACCCGCATCCAAAACCCGACCCAAACCCGACCCGTTATCACCTGCTACAGTATCTAACCGAAACCCCGATCCCCCCGACTTCTCTTCCCCGTTTCTCCAGCGCTGCCGCCGCCGGCCGAGCACCGTCGTGCCACCCCGTGCACGTGTAATTTCAGTCGATACCGACTCCTTGTTCCGGTGAGTATTTCTCTCTTCTTGTCGCATCAATTTTTGAACGGTTTGTTGCGACATGTTCGCTGTGTAACCCTCTCGAACCCCGTGCAATTAGATTGGGATATCGTGTCCTGTGTCGGTCGTAAACTATGACACAAAAATAGGAAAAATATCCCAATTTTGGATTTCGAAAACTGTCTCAAACTCACAAATTTACGGTCGTTTTACGTCCAACCTGTTTTATAATTCTAAAATTCACTTGAACAGTAAATTGGATAATATAACCAAGTTTTAAACCCTATAATTAGTTTATTTTATTTTATTGTGTTGTAATTTGTGTTTTATTCGCGGGTGAAATCGACCAAAATCTTGGTTTTCAACACCCGAATTCTCCCAAAACTGGGTGCGTCCCGCTAAACGAGGCAACTTCGTCATGTACGAATTTCACCGAAAGGTGTGCATCGTCAATACGGAGTATAGAATTTTGCGAAAGTTGATTTGGATGTGCGTGCACACCGGAATCAACGTGTATCCGTCGAAATTGTCTCGTATCGGGCTTGTTTTGAAACTCGTTGTAACTTTGTGTGTGCTTGTTGTTTCGCAACAAAACTTGCACCATCGGATTCGTAGCGTTATGCTGGTCCTGTGACCCAAGTTTGGTTCTATTTTGAGAACGTTGACGAAACCCCGTATCGTGGGCCCCACGGCTCCACTTGACGGGCGATTTTGGGATCGGCTCATCAAAATCCAGTTCTGGACATTCCGTTGGGTTCGTATAATCGTTCTGGACTTGTAGACACTAAGTTTGACAAATTTAGAGAACTTTATCTCTGGCACATTTTTGGTGCGAAGTAGGCCACATGTGGACCCCACTTTGACCAGAAATTGTCAATTTTGCCCTTGTGTCCAAATTAGACTTTTGGGTAGGCAATCCTAGCTATTTCGTATCTTCTGAGAATGATGGTAGTATTTATTTTAGTATTCGGAGGAGTACCTGAAGATCCTGGTGTTATCGAAGCAATTGGAGGAATTCAAACCCCAGGAAAGTGTACCTTGCCAAACTTGTAGTAATTGCTTCATATTATTCTCTTGATTTATTTATGTGATATATCTGTTTAACCTAGGACCGTGAGACGTTGCTTAGCGTCTGAATAAGATTCGGATGTCGACGTCGTACGCGGAGTCATGTAACGTCACTTAGAGAATTGATATTGCGATCTTATATATTTTTTGTGCTTGCTTTATCAAGTAAGTCATACCATAGGACACCTGAAACTATTCATGTGACAGAATCTTTCCTGAGTTATTCATGGTGATTATGTATAGGTTACAGGATTTGTGACATAGATCTTACATATGGATAGCTATCATTATGACTCGCTGCATTAGTTAGAGGTCATGATTTTGCGTGTTATGGATATGAGACGTGAGATTACATTGGGTGGGGAAAGTCTTACCATACTAAAGGCTGATTATATTATATATATAGTTATTTGGAGGTGCCTTAGACTCTGAACAGAGCTATGGCACATGCAACGGCCCTTCGAGATATAAAATGCTGCTATGGGTTTCCCCAACACAGAGCCTATAGTAGTTTCAGCCTGAGAATGTTCCAAACGATAAGTCTAAATACTTTCAAAAAGTGCATGTGAATAATATAATTGCTTGTACGAAATTATGATGTTAGGGCCTTTGTGCCAACCTGTGTTAGACCCTTTGGGATTAGACTTGTGCTAAAATTGCGGCTTATGTGCGAACCCGAAATGACTATACATATTTGCCCAACTGGTTAGTACAGAATCGAATATTGTCCCGAACGGTTAGCTATGCACATAGCCTTTCGGCTAAGTTGTGTAGAGTATCGCACGCCAAGACCCTTTGGTTCAAGCTAAGTTGCAAACGAGAATGGAATATCGTTCAGGAAAAAGACAAGTCAGACTTAGAAGCGGCAATCGATAGAACATTCTCGGATTTATCGCTTAGGCGACATAGAAAATTGTGCTTGGATTTTTGGAAATAGCTCGAACGGTATTTCGTGTAGGAAGATACAAATCGAATATGGTTTACTCTGACGACTATCAACAGAATTTATCGAGACTAAAGATTTATCAGGCGATACCTAAGTATCATGCAGGAATTCTAGGAACGACTTGGTGAATACGCTAGCGATTGATGCGAACACATAATTAAGGATTTGATTGGATGAATCAATTTCGAGTGGTGTATGGATCATTTAGAAATGTCCAAACGAATTCATAGGTCTCGTGCGATAGTTGGATCGAACGATTTGGAGAATGACTCGAATAAATGATAAGGCTTATATCGAATTAGGATTCACGAAAATAGAAATCGATATCTTGGTTAAAAAAACTTGTTGGAAACTTGAGGATTGTGTAACCGATTTCGGATTGAAATAAATGGATTAAACTTGAATACAATATCGTTCAAATAGAAGTTAGCCCAAAATGAATATTGTAGTTCAATGAAAGAGATAAACGAAAATGGATTTCGGCTTGGAATTTGGAAGAACGATCTTAAAATCAAGTTCGAAACGATAACTCTCAAAATCAGTCCCAACGAGAACGGTTATCCTGCAGGAGCACCAGCGTGGTGATTTCACGTACGGCGGGGATGATCGAACTCACGGGAACATGTTCGATAATTATTCCAAATAAACTCGATGAATGGAACGTATCAAAAGATGGAATAGACTTGGGCTTGAATATTTGAAACTAGTTGCTTGAGGAATGAAAGAAGTAGATTATAGATTTACCAAATGGTAACATTGAAATTGGATGATTTTAGTAGACAAATTATAATCACTGCATAAATGGACTTGACTCGATGGATTATATATATAACTTGGATGGAGCAAAGTAAATATATAAGGTGTCTCAATCGTGCCAAAGAAAACCATAACATTCAAACGTTCTTGTCTTGTGCGAGCGTAACTCTATGCTCGTACATCCGTCATGCCCAGATTAGGACGATTATCCAGTGGGAGCGTTGGCGTAGGGATCTCACGTCCAACGAGGGTGATCGAACTAGCGGGAGACCGGAGCGTGACAAATAAATGATCATCTTGACTTTTGGTTCGACACGATAAGACAAATTTGGAATACAAGTGATCGAAAATATTTCGAGGATAAGTTAGCCTAGAACATGAAATAAATCACGCCTTATGGTTCCATGAACGGATACATGAATCAGATTAAACAAATTGGAGTTAAACTAAAGGTTTAGAATTAAATCTTGGTTTTGTGGTCTAGACTTGGAATGGATAGGGATTCTATCAAAACATGTTTTGAGAGATAGACTATGCAAATCAATAGGCTTATCCTGCAACTTGGATATATCTCAGATTTGACTGAACGAACATGTTATTGAGAGTAGGATAAATCTGGGCTCTGTTTAGAAATCTGAGTGAAACGAGCTTGGGTAGAATACCTCGTGCAAATGAACAATGGTTTGACCTAAGATTGGGGCGAGCATCATGCAACGAATTTGCACGATGACTCATGTGCTTAACCTGTACCTATGACCTTGTGAGCTGACCTAGCAATTAGGCAGACGATCCTATGCCGAGTGAATAAACCTGTGTAACTGACTTTACCATATTACTTGAACAAGCTACATAACTGGGCAGCAAGACTTAGGGTTAGACTGGGAACGGTAACGTGTGGTATGTTTGACCCGAACGGATGGACGCTAGTAGGTTAATCGAATAGATCGTGCTTAACGGGAGTGCAAATACTTGATGTCGAGTTGGAATGAAAAAAAATGATATGGAATTTGATTGATCCTATCGGAAGTATCCTTGTGATTAATAAAATGAGAATCCTTGAGATTTTCGCAAGTAGCTTGTCCGATTTTACTATCTCTAGGTTTGGTTGAATGCATATGTTTGAGGGACGTCTTAAACGTGTGCACGATCTAAGACTCAATGAGATGTGAAACTTGAGTGCTAAGACTTTGCTATCGCTAAGTTGGTTGACATGCGTGTTCTTGAAACACTTCGAATATATACACGATTCAGACTCGCGATATGCTGATCTCAAATGCTAGTGCAAGTGAATACTCACCTGAACAAGTATAACGACTTGTATAAGTTTGCCTCAGCCTTATATCATTAATCAAGATCGATTGAAATATACTCCGCATTAAGAAATAAGTCCCGTGCTAAGGCACAAATGATATCGACTCAACATACACGCGATACGGCGTAAGGATCGAGTAGGAGATTGTGTTCAAATGGATCTAGTGGTACCGATTTCTACGCTTGGGAAAGATTCGATAGTGCGATAAAATGGCCCGCGCTCAGGAAGTCTCGAGGACGAGACTTTTTCTGAGTGGTGTATAATATAATGACCCGTTCCGCTCAAGCGGACTGCCGATTTAAACGGCAAAAGTGCAATATCCCGACCCACTTTGCTTCCGCGAGAATACTCATTTGAGGCACAGGATATCCAGACTTGGCCCTTCAGGAGTTCGGCTTAGGCTTTCAAAGGCTCGCTCGGAGTATCGCTTGACCGAGGCGAA
This sequence comes from Iris macrosiphon, assembly GCA_036927795.1. Taxonomy (NCBI): domain Eukaryota; kingdom Viridiplantae; phylum Streptophyta; class Magnoliopsida; order Asparagales; family Iridaceae; genus Iris; species Iris macrosiphon. The sequence goes on along the minus strand of JAYESA010000020.1, from coordinate 101,002,225 downwards.
TCATCGCTAATGTGGGTAGCTACGGTGAACTTGTCTTTGCTTACCCAGCACACTTAAAATATGGAACGATATATGCTAGTCGCTAGGTGAATCACTCATGCATGCTAATAAGAATACAATGCACCTAGCTAAGGGAATAATCCCAACTTGTATTTCTTGTGCTAGAATATGGAAATGAAACAATGCTTATAATCAGACCCTCGCATGCTACCTTTGCCTTGTGAATCTAGAACCCCGATATGCCTAGAGTAGAACATTATACTCTTCGTAGTGCAATGTTCGCATGCCACACTACAGGACCCTAGATTACATCGCTCGGTAAGTCCTTTTACGGTTTCACTCCTCGGCTTACCCTCGGTCCCGAGCCGACGTAAATGTTGAGTTTTCGTATGAATGCAATGCTTGCCTGATTATATGTTAACTTGTACTCTTGCCTCGATTCAATGTTTGTCACATAATTGTATGCCAATATCAAATGAATGCTATCTTGCCTTGTTTTCATCCAAACCACCGGAAGACTATCTAATAGTCGTTTCGTGCAAGTATGAACATTGAAAGTATTCGGGACCATTAGGTCGCCAAGGCATTTCTTAAACTAGGAAACAACATCAAGGACAGTCAAGCAAGATAATATCGCACACCTCAGAAAAGTGATACTCGTCTTGTACTCAATCTAACGGCTCAAGGAGACTATGCAAAGACAGATCATGCTATGTGATTGTCTCATGCTCATATTGCCTTATATTGCATCAAGTCAAGTGGAACACTGAACGAGAATCATGTTAAGTAAAGTAATGAATCACAGCTTGTGGAGCAATGCTCGTTCAGTAAAGAAATAAGAATTATCGTTATGAATCTGGATTGACCCAAAACTTGCATGTTGCGAACAACTTGTGGACAAGGTTTATGTGGTTTCCGCGGACGGTTGCCAGGGCGCTGGGACCGATTCGATCCGAATAAAAACATTATGTATAGTCGTATGTTATGGACAGATTATTATATAGCGGGGCTCGCCACCTGCATTGCACATCATTTCTGTCTTGAGACTGTAACCCGTCCTTTATGGCTATGCCAACGACTTTTGTCATATAGATAAGTCATCCTCGCTTAGCGGCTATCCGCGTACGAGTCATTGTATCGCATCAAAGAGTAATCTGAATAGCTAATGATATGAATATAAGACACTTGTGAGTAATAGAAACAAGTAGAACATCCAAAGCAACACTTTCGGATAACCTGTATAATCGTGCACCGAAACATAATCTCACTCAGCACATTTGTGTTTGCATACGCTACTACTTGGATTTTATTATATATATGTCTGTGCTTGTATTAACTCGGTTTGCCTTGGACAGGGAAGGACGGATGGTAAGTTGGTAAGTCTCGCTGTGTTCCCTATATCGCAAGGCGCACTGCCACACACGAGTTAGGCTTTTCATATATGTCATGAAACCGATCCTAAGGCAAATAGAAAGATAACTAAATAGATAGTGCACGGAACCTATATTACATGTTTGGATTTGTCGAGCGGGCGAGTAGCCTCCCCACCAGTGCATTCATGTACTGATATCCCACTAGATTGCTTGTAGGGTGCGGGAGAACCTCGTTCGGTGCGGATGCCTCATTCGTACGTGCTAAGGCGTAGAGTTCACTATGGAGCCTTGGAGCGTTACGTCCGGAACTGAAGTACATATACAAGACATAATGTTGGAACATCGTCTATGTATCATTCCACAAATATAGCCACTTGGCACGCTTTTACTGTTTCAGAGAGAGATGCTTGAGCGATTTATAATCTCGGCTAAGCGCCGCCTGTAACACTTGTCAATATTAATAAAGAGTTTGCTTCAGTTCAATACTTGTGTTATTCAATGCTTCCACTATTGATGACTCAGTAAACTTGTTACCAATCGCCTATGCGTTTATAATTCTGTTACACTCGGACAATCTATGCGACTCTGTGGCTTTGACCCCTTACCGCCAGCCAGAACCACGGCCTTGCACTGGTGTGACTTACGCTCGTTCGGCATCACGCCCAGATGGGTCAAACGATCGTCCCGCAGGAACGCTGGCGCGGTGATTCTCGCCTAGAGGGGACAGCAAATTAGCCTGCGGGAGATCGGGGCATGACACTTCATTCCGTATAGGCACGATCGCGAACGATAATGTCGACTCCAACATAACTTGAGGCAAGTACCTATACTTCAAGTTTATTCTTTATAATATGATATTTAGTTTATTGCTCTAATATTACTATGTCACATGATTACACTTAGTGATAGGTATTGGATTTCATGTCTTGATTTTCGTGTCGGAAGAAAGAATACTAGGGGTTTTACCCTTTTCATCACATCATGACAGTTAGATATTTAGTATACGACTATACCAACAATCTTATACTCGATTATTCCTAACTGCTCGACATCTATGACGTGCCTTATAACCCCCTACATGTCGACTATGTATTATAAATACACATATTCACACACATAGTTCCTTTATTATTTTGTAGTAGTTTTATTTCCTTGTCTTATGATAATCTTCTTTCACTTATATCCATGATTTACTGTACCTAATAGTCAATTTTTACTACTTATCATAATTATTTAGTATAAGTTTTGTCGAGTATCGGTACTTGCTCCAATCCTGACTGGATCCGTTGACATATTAGGTGATGATGAGGACTATGTCCCTACCTTTAACCCACATAACGTAGCTGATGACAAAATTGAGGAGCTCATCCCTACCTAGGAGATTACTTTTGAGGAGTAGTTGGCTAGTTAGCTAGTACTTTCTTTTCAGCATAATAAGCGGTTTTGTTCCCGATTTATTATTTTTTATGGTTGTATAAGTATGGAAAAATTCAAGGTCCATGCGCCAAAATCACAACAACCTGATTTAGTGGAGTCAGGCCGCATACACCTAAGGGTTTGAACACTATGCGTCACTCTTCATTCCCGATATACGTATTTAGAATGTATTCTTGCTTGCTGACATGGTCGTCAGGTTGGTTGGAGGCCAGACTATTTTCTGGTAGAGTTTATTTTTTGGTTTATTTTGAGATCGGGACTTGGTCATGACTTGAACCTTGGGTAAAGTTGTCACAACCCGCACCTGGTAAAGGGGTACGAGTACGTAGGTACGTCCAGCCTACGCCGCAGCATCGGCGGTAGAATGATGTCTATGTCAACTATACTATCTAATCATCTCACAATAATATATAATTTGCCAATAATATCTCAACTCCAAGAAGGAGGGAAATATACTTAATGCACACAATACTCAATCACAAATCTATAGCACGATAAGATATCAAAGAAGCCTAACATAACTATGCAGTCTAAAAATAACTACAACAACAAATAGAAATAATATCAAAGTCTCAAATATACGCCAAAAATAAATCCAGTACCAAAATGCTAAAGAAAACTAACTATGATAACTAGTGATTTCGGCTAGATCTTCCGGCAGTCACTCCAGAACTAGTGGATCGATGTCTGCACCATCTATAGGTCGAGGTCCATAGTACGTCGGACACCGATATTCTGGATCCTCTAAAAAATGTTATCCAGTCAGGAATGGAGCTAAGTACAACCCAATAGAAGTTCCAATTAATTGACAAAAACTATAAAACAGTAAAATAGAGGATGCTATATACGATGAGAATATAACTGATAATCTAAGAACAATGAAGAAACATGCACAAGTAGCAACAGAAATATAAATCAATGCATACAAGAATGAAGGGGATGGACTATAATATCAGAAATAGAACAGCGTAATCTATGAACTAAAAATAGAATCTATAATATACCACGTGTTTGAGATACTAACTAAATATATGATCGACTTGGGATATTCAATGATTACACTAAGGAGCTAACTCAACCATACGTGAAGTGTATGATTAGTTAGTAGCCAATGATTACACAACTAGCCGATAGTTCTTGACCACATATTTAATTAGTATTTCCCCGACTCCGACTGATATGATGGATATAATCATGACACGTTACTAGCCAATGTATCCAATGTTTAACCTATAATATCCAATGTTATCCAATACCAACAAGGATCAATATTCGATACTATCTCGATAACCAAGGTAATATCTCATGACTGACGATCCAATAACAATACCAATGCGTGTACCAATGTGTCAAAGAATCATAAATAATATTTCCAAATACTTGAATTATAGTAGTAATCGAATAATGGAAACTATCAGATAATGTACTCGCCTGTGGTCCAAAGCAAATGATGCAAATCGGTGTCTGAACTGGTGTCACACAGACCTATATATGGAATATTGCATCAATACAAGGTTTTAGAATGAAAATAAGTTAAACTAGTTCAATTCTAGGTCATAAAGTCATTTCTAAGTCAAAACAGTCAAACTAGGTCAACTATAGGTCAAACTAGTCAAACTTGGTCAAACTAGCTATTTCTATGTTGTATAAGTCCATCTCTACGATATTGGGTCTATACACTATGTAACTAGGCTGTACTAGCTATACTAGGATACTAGGAAACCAACAAAATACCGTATCATAAGATACGCAAATTATTAGATATGAAAATACTGTAATATATATACAAGACAAAATATAGTACTCCTAGCTAAAATAATGCTAAGTGGATACCTTGGCTTTGAACCAAATGCGGTATCACACCACCTACATACCCTTTTGATATTCAAACTCAATACCTTGAGTATAAACCAATACCTTAATATTACCTTGGTATCACGAGGTAATACAATATCTAACATTAGCAAACTAACCAACATACCTTACTATACACTAGCATGCATTTATACTTATAACAATACTATACTAAACTAACATACTAACATACCCCTTCGGATATTCAATACCCATACCCTATGATACCTTGACTAAAATCTTAAGGTAATACCTAATACATTGGTCATATATCTAGTCATTAGATATAACTATATATATACTCTATGTATATAGATACTAATACATTAGCTAAAACACTAACACCTTAGTTACCTAATCACCATTTCTAATATCACATTCTAACATCCTACTTAATACTCTCAACCACTCATAATCTATACTTAACTCTAACAATCATCCTTACTAGAGACACACTAATACTTATCTAACTCAACTAAACTCAAGGTTGTCTAATACCCCAAACTATCTTCATTACTCTAACTAACACTTGTTATTAATATTACCTTGGTATAGTATCCCATATCTTTTGCTAAACTCAAAACTAATTCATACATGTACTGCCCCTTGGCCGATACCTACTTAGGATTCTAACATATGATACACTAACATCTGAACACCTAAACACTGGAAACTACACTCCCACATTAACTTAACTGTTGTTGCTGCTACTCACTGCTTATCGCTGCTGTTGCTTCAGCTTGTTGCTTCAGCTGCTGCTTTTGCTTCTTTTTCGGCCTGCTTATTGCCCCCCCCTCCCCCGAGCTCACAAGCACATATACACACACACCCCTATACACACATACACTCACTCACATATATATATATATATATATATATATATATATATATATATATATATATATATATATATATATATATATATATGCTACCACATACCCACACTAATGATGCACATGAACTCTCCTACTCTCCAATGACTATATATATATATATATATATATATATATATATATATATATATATATATATATATATATATATATATATAGTTGATATGTATATATATGCTTATACATATCAACAATAATAGTGCACATGAACTCTCTCCTACTCTCCAATGACCACCCACAAATCAAAATTATAACAGAAAATACATATATATATATTTATATATATATCAACAATAATTGTGCACATGAACTCTCTTCTACCCTCCAATGACCACCCACACATCAAAATTATAATATATATATATATATATATACAATACTCTAATAGCTATAAGCAAGGTAAATTAAATTAGAATGCAAAGTATCAAACACGTGTAGTACACCGCACCCGTATCAATATCACATTCAATCTATGATATGCTTGCGATATGGGTCCACCACACCACAAAACATATTCCGAAGGACACGAACAAGTCTAAAATCATAATTATGAATAACACGAAGAGCTAGCTACTCAACTACATGCCCGTGTCAAAATGTGACATGCTTAAACCCTCGTGTCGAAAAAACCCCCAAATTAACCTGTATCGCCAAATTGTCGGAATACGGCCTACACGTATCTAATTATGGATACGACACTAGTCATACACAACTAAACACATGTTAATTTGGTCTAATTGACCTATTGACAAATATAAGATGTGCCAATCTTGAAATTCCCCCAAAATTGACATAAAATACCATATAACTTTCTCCATAGGCCTCCTATGAACCTAATTCTAATTCCTATGGGTAGCCTTAGTAAATGGGAGGGTTCCTAATAATTAAATTATATATTTAGAGTCTAATTAGAGAGAAAAATTGAATTGTACCTATTGAGAGATGGATTCTCAATAAAATCTCCAAATTGAGTGTCAAGAGCCTTCAACTTGTGGATCATTGATCCTCCTTGTAGATATTTGCTTCCTCCTTGTAGATCCTTGTTTCATTTTTGTATATCCTTGCTTCCTTCTTATTCTAATGGCCTCCAATAATGAATAGGGAAGGAATTGGAAAGAAATTGGGGTAGGAATTGGTGTAAGGATGAAGAAATTTGGAAGAGGGAAATTCTATATCTAGATTTAGAATAAAAAAAGAAGAGAGAGTCTCTCTCCTCCCCTATGTGGCCGGCCTTGTCCCCTACTCCAAGTTACTATGAAAATTCCATAATACCCCTTGGGGCTTGTCATGAAAGAATTAATTAAGGAGAAAAGGTTCTAGTCCAATTGGTTTAACTAATTAATTCATCCTCTAATGAATGGGCTTACTATTGGGCTTAATTCTAACTAGAATTAAATTTTGGTCCATGGATCTAATCTAAACTAGTTAGGTCCACTAACACAAGTCAAAAATAAAATCTAACATCTAACAATAAATAAATATTTAACATGCACAATATTTAATTAATTATGAAATAACCAAAATACCCTTTCCTAGAAAATGTGGTAGTGACAAGTCTACCCCCCTTATAAATATTTTGTCCTCAAAATTTAAAGGTGATCGTACTCCTTCTAGGTCAACCCCCCCCCAACAATCATAGTCCAAGAAGGTCTTATCTAAAATCACACAAAGAACAGTCATATGCAAAGAACAACTTTCATGGTCATGGTCTCCGCCTGTCTTATTACTGTTATCTCTGTCAAGGTATTCTATTATCTATACTAACTATATAACATAAGCATCCAAAAGGTACTAAAGAATCAATCAATAAAAATAGATGGAAGGAACAGAAAGAAAGAACAGAACTCGCTAACCCATCACATGTATTATCGGTCTCCTCGACCGTCATCACAAATGCTCTGCCCTACCGAGGTAGCTCCCTCTGCGGGTGATGAGCATCTGCGGTGCTACAGGTGGACTAGCTCTACCTCTCTGCCCTCGATCTGTACCCTGGCCTGGAAGATGAAGGGTCCAGAGACAATCCTTCACCATATGCTCCGCTGATCCATAATGTAAGCACGCTCCAAGTCTCTTCCGGCACATCTCCCAAGTGTGCCCAGTCCTCTTATAATAGGTGCATTGAGGATCATGTTGCACCCGTCTTTAAGGCTGTTGTGACATCCGTAGTACTGGAGCTTGTACTGGGGCAACAATTGGTTCATGCATCTGATATTGCTGCAGATAAGCTCTGAACTGTACGAGAAACCGTTGTTACTGGAGCCGATAAGCCCCTGATATTGTTGCTGGAACTGTGGCCTCTTTGTCATTCCGTACTACTACTGGTACCCCCAAACATATCACGGTCCCTCTTTTGTCCACTCCTGCTCGACCTTGTGTGCCTCCGCAAGTAACTCAGAATATGTCTCATAGAAAGACGGAATGAGGATCTTTCCTTCCCAATTTAGCCCCTTGCGAAAACGGAGAGCCTGAACTTCTGGCTCCCTTACCAAGTACTCCGCAAATTGGCTGAGCCTCCTGAACTCTGCGGCGTACTCTTCTATGGATATGCTCCCCTGTGTAAGGCTTTCAAACTTCCTGCCTAAGTCCAATATGTCCGTCCGAGCAAAGAACTTCTTCTTGAAGAGGTCCTTGAACACCTCCCAAGACCGCCCCGCATCAGTAAGAAGTGGCTCATTCCTGAACCAAGTGTGGGCAACGTCAAACAGTTGAAGTACTACCGTCTCAACCTTCAGATCCTCAGCAAGACGGGACACCCTCATAAGATGCTTGATATCCTCGAGCCAATTGTCAGACTATACCCTATGTCCCCTTGAAAACCCAAGGCTCTAGCTTCTTAAAATTTTGAATATTGCATGGCTCGAGCTGAACATCCTATGGCAATGGAGGAGCCTCTCTCTAAACTGCTGCAATAGCTACCTGATGGACATTTTTCATACTCTGTCGCATCATATCTGACTGCCTATGCTGGGCCTCTATCTGTGCCCTATGTACCGCCATCATCTCTCTAAATAGTGTAACCATCAGCGCGGCATCTCTTGACAATGGAGGTGGTGGAAGTCCCTCCGAAGCAACTAGAGTAGTCCTCGGAACAGGGAGAGGAGAACCCCCGAAGGCAGCCAAGACTCCTATGTGAACTGATGTCGTAGGAGGTACAACCCGTGTTGTTTGAGTGGGAGGTTCAAAGGTGGCAGACCTCACAAAAACTGCTCCCGATCGATGGGATCTGGTCTTCGGCGGCATCCTGAAGACAGATCGAAACAAAAGAGAACAATTTGACACAAGATAAGATATTATCAAGGAAGGGCAATAATATTCAAAGTATTCAGAAGGAATCAAAAGTAGCAATTTCAAATCAGATTGGAATTCCTAGTGGTAATTGAGTATCCCTCTCTCATCCTAGTGTCCTATGTCCGATATACTATCGCAGGCTCGCAGTAGTACAACTAAGCCATGCACTACCACTAATTCGCACAAATTATAAAGCTGGACCATGGGCCACCACAAAAATATGTCACGACCTGCACCCGGTAAAAGGGCACGAGTACGTGGGTACGTCCATCCTATGCCGCAACATAGGCGGTAGAACATTGTCTATGTCAACTATACTCTCTAATCATCTCACAATAATGTCTAATCTTCCAATAATATGCCAACTCCAAGAAGGAGGACAATATACTTAATGCAACATAATACTCAATCACAAATCTAAAGCACGATAAGATATCAAAGAAGCCTAACATAACTATGCAGTCTAAAAATAACAACAACAATAAATAAAAAGAATATCCAAGTCTCAAATATAAGCCGGAAACAAATCCGGTACCAAAATACTAAAGAAAATAAACTATGATAACTAGTAATTCTGACAGTCACTCCAGAACTAGTGGATCCATGTCTGCACCATCTATAGGTCGAGGTCCGTAGTACGTCAGATACCAATCTTTCGGATCCTCTAAAAAATATTATCCAGTCAGGAATGGAGCAAAGTATAACCCAATAGTAGTTCCAACTAATTGACAAAAACTATAAAACAGTAAAATAAAGGATACTATATACGATGAGAATATAACTGATGATCTAAGAACAATGAAGGAACATGCAAAACTAGCAACAAAAATATAAATTAATGCGTACAAGAATGAAGAAGATGAACTATAATGTCAGAATAGAACAGGATAATCTATGAAATAAAAATAGAATCTACAATATACCATGTGTTTGAGATACTAACTAAATATGTGATTGGCTTGGGATATTCAATGATTACAATAAGGAGCTAACTCAACCATACGTGAAGTGTATGATTAGTTAGTAGCCAATGATTACACTACTAGCCGATAGTTCTTGATCATATATTTAATTAGTATTTTTTCCACCCGACTGATACGATGGATCTAATCTTGACATGTTACTAGCCAATGTATCCAATATTTAACCTATAATATCCAATATTATTCAATACCAACAAGGAGCATTATTTGATACCATCTCGATAATCAAGGTAACATCTCATGACTGACGATCCAATAACAATACCAATATGTGTACCAATGTTTCAAAGAATCATAAGTAATATTTCTAAATACTTGAATTATAGTAGTAATCAAATAATAAAAACTATCAGAAAATGTACTCGCTTGTGGTCCAGAACAAATGATGCAAATCAGCGTCCGAACTGGTGTCACACAGACCTCTATATGGAATATTGTATCTACAAGATTCTGGAATAAAAATAAGTTAAACTAGTTCAATTCTAGGTCATAAAGCCATTTCTAAGTCCAAAACAGTCAAACTAGTTCAAATATAGGTTAAACTAGTCAAACTTGGTCAAACTAACTATTTCTATGTTGTATGAGTCCATTTCTAGGATATTGGGTCCATACACTATGTAACTAGGCTATACTAGTTATACTAGGATACTATGAAACCAACAAAATACTGTATCATAAGATACGTAAATTATTTGATATGAAAATACTATAATATATATATATATATATATATATATATATATATATATATATATATATATATATATATATATATATATATATATATATACAAAACAAAATATATAGTACTCCTAGCTAAACTAATGCTAAGTGGATACCTTAGCTTCGAACCAAATGCGGTATCACACCACCTATATACCCATCTTGATATACAAACTCAATACCTTGAGTATAAACCAATACCTTGATATTATCTTGGTATCACAAGGTAATACAATATCTAACATTATCTAACTAACCAACATACCTCACTATACACTAGCATGAATTTATACTTATAACAATACTATACTAAACTAACATACTAACATAACCCTTCGGATATTCAATACCCATACCCTATGATACCTTGACTAAAATCTCAAGGTAATACCCAATATATTGGTCATATATCTAGTCATTAGATATAACTACATATACACTCTATGTATATAGATACTAATACCTTAGCTAAAACACTAACACCTTAGTTACCTAATCACCATTTCTAATATCACATTCTAACATCCTATTTAATACTCTCAACCACTCATAATCTATACTTAACTCTAACAATCACCCTTACTAGAGACGCACTAATACTTATCTAACTCAACTAAACTCAAGGCTGTCTAATACCCCAAACTATCTTTATTACTCTAACTAACACTTGTTATTAATATTACCTTGGTATAGTATCCCATATCTTTTGCTAAACTCAAAACTAATTCATACATGTATTGCCCCTTGGCTGATACCTACTTAGGCTTCTAATATATGATATACTAACATCTGAACACTTATACACCTGAAACCACACTCCCACATTACCTTAACTGTTGCTGCTGCTTATCGCTGCGTTGCTTCAGCTTGCTACTTCTACTGCTATTTTTGCTACTTTTTGGCCTGCTTATTGCCCCCCCCCAGCTCGCAAGCACACACACACACACACACACACACACTCACTCATATATATATATATATATATATATATATATATATATATATACTACCACATACCCAATGACCACCCACACATCACAATTATAATAGAAAACATACATTTAAATATATATATACATATATCTATATACATACATACATATCCCTATATATCTATGCTTATACATATCAACAATAATAGTGATGATGAACTCTCTCCTACTCTCCAATGACCACCTACACATCACAATTATAATAGAAAATACATATAACAACTATAAATATAATACTTTAATAGCTATAACCAAGATAAATTAAATTAGAATGCAAAGTATCAAATACGTGGAGTACACCGCACTCGTATCACACTCAATCTATGATACGCTTGCGATACTGGTCCACCATACCACCAAACGTATCCCGAAGGACACGAGCAAGTCTAAAATCTTAATTATGAACAACCCGAAGAGCTAGCTACTCAACTACATGTCCGTGTCAAAATATGACATTCTCAAACCCCCGTATAGGAAGAAAAATCCCAAATCAACCTGTATCGCCAAATTGTCGGAATACGGCCTACACGTATCCAATTATGGACACAAAACTAGTCACATATAACCAAACACATGTAAATTTGGTCTAATTGACCTATTGACAAACACAAGATGTGTCAATCTCGGAATTCCCCCAAAATTGACACAAAATACCATTTAACTTTCTTCATAGGCCTCCTATGAACCTAATTTTAATTCCTATGGGTAGCCTTATTATATGGAAGCATTTCTAATGATTAAATTATAGATTTAGAGTCTAATTAGAGAGAAAAAACTAAATTATACCTATTGGAAGTTGAATTCCCAATAAAATCTTTAAATTGAGTGTCAAGAGCCTTCAACTTGTAGATCCTTGCTCCTCCTTGTAGATTATTGCTTCCTTCTTATAAATTCTTGCTTTCTCCTTGTTTTAATGGCCTCCAATGATGAATAGGAAAGGAATTGGAAAAAAATTGGGTAGAAATTGGTGTAGGGATGGAGGAATTTGGAAGGAAAAAATTCTAGATCTAGATTTGAAATAAAAAATAAAGAGAGAGAGTCTCTCTCCTCCCCTATGTGGCCAGCCTTGCCCCTACTCCAAGTTACTATGAAAAGTCCACAATATCCCATGGGCTTATCATGAAGAAATTAATTAAGGAGGAAAGGTTCTAGTCCAATTGGTCTAACTAATTAATTCATCCTCCTAATGAATAGGCTTACTATTGGGCTCAATTCTAACTAGAATTAAATGTTGGTCCATGGATCTAATCTAAACTAGTTAGGTCCACTAACAAAAGTCAAAAATAAAATCTAACATCTAAAAATAAATAAATAATATAATAAATAAATATTCAACATGTATAATATTTAATTAATTATGAAATAACCAAAATATCCTTTCCTAGAAAATATGGTAGTGACATAAGTGAACCAAAACCCTCATATATAAACCAAAACATACTCTTTCCCCTCTTATTATTTTCTTTCCTATCTCTTTCTTAGGTATTCCCTCCCCTCCATATGCAAGCATATCTTGCATAAAATAGAGAAACCTTCTATTTTATGAGTCCATTATATTTATTATGTAATTCTCCATATGTTTAGAACTTAGTATTTTAGGATTTGGTTAATAGATTAGTGTAGATCTATATTTTATATGTAAATATAATGGACCCATAAAATAGAATTATATATATAGTGAGCCGTCGTACCACATACTCTTGCTACGTCACTCGAGAGTTAGATTTGGATTAACCGTGTCTAGATAGTATTGATTGTTGCATCACACTTGGGTGAATCCTCATCTAACTCTCAAGTGATAATATGGATTCGTACCAAGAGTGTCGTACTTAGAGTACGACATCTAAGAAGGAATGTTCATGTGACCACGACATGGGATTCTAATTAACCTAGGGTTAACTAAGCAACTCAATTTGTAGAGCACTGGGAGGGAATGTTATCTCGAGATCGTGCATGTCGAACCACCCTAAATTAGCTGGGAGTAAAGGCTGGCTACCACGGATACTGTATATCATCTACACTAGTGGAATGCAGTATCTGATCTAATTATAAAACCGAGCCAGTATCTTTCCTATAAAAAGCCTGGAACTATTATTGATCACTATTTAGCTCAGTGCCCTTGCAAGGGACTGGTGCATCTTATATATATATATTCTTGCTCGTATATCATTGGTTCGGCCCGTCCTGCTTGATTATGACACGATTTGAGGATACTCATATATCACATTACTGGGATAACCTATAGATCACATATCAAGCCGTAATACCTGATTGGCCATTTAATCTACTTGTAGTTAGTGAAGTGGATTATCGTGGCATAATGATTCAACTCATGTCCTTATTTGGTTATTGGGTTGCATTGTTATATTAAGATCCATGGATTGAACCTATGTTATTTGTCTTATATTGTATCCATGATTGTGTATTATGCCTTCAGTTAAGTGGAATTAGGAACATAGACTGTTGTGGCATAATGGTTCAACTCATGTCCTTGTTTGGTTGTTGGGTTGCACGGTTGTATTATGATAGGCTGTGAACTAAACCTATGAAGCAGAATTATTTGGCTTGACTATAATCAAGGGACGTATTCTATTTTGATATGATAGGGCACTTACTATCCTTGTTTGGTGAAGGCGTGTCATATCATGTCATGGATGGGACATATGTTGATTGTTGGCTCATGCATCTCATGCTATATAACTGGTTTTGTTTCTTTATTTCATGCTTTCTTTATGGTACTTGCTATTTAGGGTTCTGACCCCACTGATTTTGCATGGCCAGGTTTAGAGCCAGTACCTTAGGATCAAGCATATCGCACCCTCACTGGTGGCACGTACCAGACGGATGGCTGTTGAGGGACACGAATGGGTTCCTTTATTCACTGCTCATCTTTTGTAAACTATATTCTGTTGGACTTTAGCCAAACAATACCTGTTAGCCGGCAAATCTGAACACTAGTTCCTTACATGACTGTAATATATTCAGACTGCAGCTGAATCACCGTCATGTATACTTTTGATCTTGTATCTAGCATATCATTTTGTATTGCTAGATCTCTAAGAATATTTTGATGCAGTATTTGGGATGCCATAATGCATATTATGTGTAAACCCCCTCACCAAAAATAGATATTTTGTGTGTATTTTATATTATTATATTTATTATAGATATTAAATTTCTTTAGAGTATTCTCTTAGTTAATTAAAAAATAAATTTCATGATATATTTACTTATATAAATATTTATTTAGAATTATTTTAGGTTATTTTATATTTTTGGAGATTTTACTAGAATTTTTGGTAATTAAAACTTAGGAAACATAAATTTCTAGGACTTCTATGATTTACTATACGACCATACTTGCATGTTGTTTCTACCAAATATTTATTTTGTTTAAAATATTTAATTATATTTTTCTGTAATTTATTTAGATTTTTAAGAAATTTATTTAGATTTTTAAAATTATTTAGGATTTATTTGGATATATATATAGTCTTAATATTAGATAGATGCTAATTTAGTGTTAATAGATATTAATAAGATTTTATAAATTATTTGTATTATCTTTAATTATATTTAAGATTATAAATTATTGAGATAAATTCAAACTCTATTTTAAATTAATTCAAATCCTGAACCTACTAGGAAAGCAACTTCATGCATATCCTATCCTTATTTAAATTCATCATAATCCTATCCAAATTAACCAATCCTAGTCGTATTTAATTAAGTAGTGTCCACCATTATAAATACCTCATCCTTCATATTTTTTCTTCCCCAAATTACTCTCTTTTTTCGTCCAAAAAATAGTCAAAATTTGTCATAAATTCAGCCTCATTTTCTACTAGTTATGACGAATTAAAAAGATGATATCTCCTAGCTCTGGACTCCAAACGCGCTCCAGTTTTTTTTGTTAGAACTATATCAAGGTTAGTTTTCTGATTATATAATTTATTTTAATAATTTATGAACCTATTTTTCCAGAAAATTCTAAAAGTGCCAGCTGTCCAAAATCAGACGTGTTTTGGTATTTTCGAGATTTCGGGAGATCCCGAACTCGGAATTACAAACCGTTTGAAGTTTCGGAAAGCTGATGTCACACCCCAGTCCCAAAAATATGTAGGACTAGGACACGTAAGCATGTCAGCCGCATGGATATGGCCACTCCAATATATGGAAACCAAATCCACACGTACGCTGTAATATGAATATCAAATCCACAAGTGGTATAAAACATATGTCAGAAGTCACAGGGTATAATCTAAATCTCATCCACCAAAATCATATAGAAATAAATGACCAGTATCTATAAAACTAGATCTCAATAAGGAGTATCTAAGGATGATAGTTGGATGGAGACAAATCCACTACCAACTCGAATGGAGAGGTAAATACAATATAAGTACAACACCACAACACAATATAAGAATACCAGCTATCCATCACAGCTCGAAGAGAAGACATCCTCGGATCACATGTAACCATCCAAATCTGCGCTCCTGCAAATACTCAAGAAAAGATACACCTGGCAGCGGACCAGGTCCTCAGAGGGACGTAACAAGATACAGAAAATACGAGCCAATTTGAATACAGTAAACATGCATATAATTTGAAAATAAATAAGTACGCTGTACAAGACAATCTATATGAATGCAAATGAGGACAACTTTTCAACGTATGGGCAAGGGTAGTCTACTCGATCTAAGCCTCACAACTCATGCACTCGTCCATGAACATCATCAGCCGACATACCTCGGGGGTAGCGACCCTCGGACTCCATCAATCGACATACCTCGGGGGTAGCGACCATCGGACACGACCCACCATAGTGCGTGCTAGTGACTACGGTGTTACCAGAGTGGTTAAAAGCCCATACGCCTAATAATTGTCCTCTATGATACTAAGTGCCATGTGTGTGTCAACATATCTAATACATAGTAATGACTGAAAGAAAACTACACATGCAAGAAATATACAGAATGCAATAAATAAATAGAAATATAAATAGCATGCAAAGTACTATAAATAATTTGACAAGGTATCTTGCCTGGGGTCCTGCTGCTGGTATGAATCAGAGTCCAAGTCACAGTCCAAATAGCCTATGTATTACAAGTTTATCACGTCAAAAGATAATTTATTTTAATTTATTTAATTCTAGAATAATTACTCTAAAATCTTATTTTAATCTTATTATTCTGATTTTTATGTTAATTCCTAAATTTTGTCCAAAGAAACTAAATTTTATCAACTCGGGACTCATGGCACGCAAATCGAGGCGATCTATTGACCAAAAAGTCAACCAACATAAACTCAACTTTCATGCATGATTTCCTGTAGATTTCAGCGTTAAAAATATGCTGGAATTTATAGCTCGTCCGAATTCAAATTCGTTTGGGAATTATGGCACATACAAATTTTGTATTGTGCACTGATGGTTAAATTCTAACCTAGAAGTTCTACAGAATTAACAGTATGTAAATACTTTGAAATAAATTCTGGGAAAAATATATGTCGATTATCTCGACATTAGCTTTTCGAAACTTTAAACGGTTCATGATTCTGATTCCTGGTTCTCCCGAAATCGCGAATATATCGAAACACGTCTATTTTTGGACATGTTGTGCTCTACGAATTTTCCAGAATTTAATACTAATAATTTAGAAAAACAATTTATATAATCAGAAAGCTAACCTCATTATCGTTCTAACAAAAAAAATTGGAACACGTTTGGAGTCCGTAGCTAGGAGATATCCTCTTTTTAATTCGTCATAACTAGTAGAAAATGAGGCTGAATTTATGATGAATTTTGACTATTTTTGGACGAAAAAGAGAGGAATTTGGGGAAGAAAAATATGAAGGATGAGGTATTTATAATGGTGGATACTACTTAATTAAATACGACTAGGATTGGTTAATTTGAATAGGATTATGATGAATTTAAATAAGGATAGGATATGCATGAAGTTGATTTCCTAGTAGGTTCAGGATTTGAATTAATTTAAAATAGAGTTTGAATTTATCTCAATAATTTATAATCTTAAATATAATTAAAGATAATACAAATAATTTGTAAAATTTTATTAATATCTATTAACACTAAATTAGTATATATCTAATATTAAGACTATATATATCCAAATAAATCCTAAATAATTTCAAAAATCTAAAATAACCTAAAAATGATTCTAAATAAATATTTATATAAGTAAATATATCAAGAATTTCATTTGCTAATTAAATAACAGAATACTCTAAAGAAATTCAATATCTATAATAATATAAAATATACACAAAATATCTATTTTGGGTGAGGGAGTTTACAGCTGACATGATGAACTTCCAGAAAAGTATTTTTACAGAATTTATAATATAAGTTTATTCTACTGTAAAATTTGTGCAACGTAGACGTAAATAGGAAACCACCGAAAACTGTCATCTGTGCGCCCTTGTGGCCATAACTCTTTACTGACTTGTGATTTTATGAAACCGTCTATTCCAGTATTCATGTAGTATTAAAATATATAGGATTCCACACACAAATCTAGGATTTGAGTCGATTGACTTTTTGGTCAATGGATTGCCTCGATTTGCGTGCCATGGATCACAAATCCTTAAAGTTGACTTTCTTTGGACCAAAATTAGAGCTTACCAATAAAATCAGATTATAATAAGATTAAAAAACTAATTTAGGTTATTTTATTCAGAGTTAAAATAGATTAAAATAGCGAAAACTATTCACCCATTTTTGTAACCTAACTTGTTTAATTTATGTGACGGGTAGATCGGACGACGCCTTGAGTTGGGACTTCATCCTTTTCAGACCAGGCAAGATACCTTGCCAAATTGTTTATAGTATTTTGCATGCTTAGTATATTTTTGTATATTTATTGCATTTATGTATAGTTCTTGCATGTGTAGTTTTCCTTCAGTTATTACTATATATTAGATATGTTGACACACACACTTGACACTTAGTATCATAGAGGACAATCAGTAGGCGTATGGGCTTTAACCACTCTGGTAAACCGTAGTAACTAGCACGCACTATGGTGGTCGAGTCCGATGGTCGCTACCCCCATGGTATGTCGATTGATGGAGTCAGAGGGTCGCTACCCCCGAGGTATGTCGGCTGATGATGTCCACTAACGAGTGTATGAGTTGTGAGGATTAGATCGAGTAGTCTACCCTTGCCCATACGTTGAAAAGTTGTCCTCATTTGTATTCATATAGATTGTCTTGTACAGCGTACTTATTTATTTTCAAATTATATGCATGTTTACTGTATTCAAATTGGCTCGCTTTTCTGTATCTTGTTACGTCCATCTGAGGACCTGGCCCTCTTCCAGGTGTATCTGTTCTTGAGTATTTGCAGGAGCGCAGATGCGGATGGTTACCTATGTTTCGAGGATGTCTTCTCTCCGAGCCCATGATTGTTAGCTGGTATCCCTATATTGTGTTTATTGTGTTATACTTTTCCATTCGAGTTGGTAGTGGATTTGTTTCCATCCAACTATCATCCTTAGACACTTACATTGAGATCTAGTTTCATAGATACTGATTATATATTTATATATTGATTTTCTGTGGATGAGACTTAGATGGTACCCTGTGACTTGTGATACATTTTATACCACTTATGGATTTGATATTCATATTACAGCGTACGTATGGGTTTTGGTTTTCATATATTGGAGTTGCTATATCCATGCGGCTGGCATGCTTACGTGTCCTAGTCCCATATATTTTGGGACTGGGGCGTAACATGTTTTAGTGGTGGCCCATGCAGGTCGAGAGCATATTGTCTCGGTTACGTCAATGTACCGAGCAAGCCTGCGCATAGGATTAGAATATAGGATCTTATCCACTTATTTATCACCTCCCTTGATTTCGTTTCGCACTCTCATTTGATTGCTTGTATTGCATCTTGCTTGATCCCTTCTCAACGTCGATCTTCTTTCGTTCTTGATAGAGGTTAGGAAGATGACTTATACTAGGTATATACCCTCTAGTATTCAATAACACGATTAGTTGAATTATTGTAAGTTGGATAGTATGTCTCATAACCTAGTAACACATAGTCCTATTGCCCCATTAATGAAGTATAATTGAATGACACCAGCTATAGACTTGCATAAAAAGATAGTGTTTATCCAGACTATAGAACTTTATTGTTATTCTAGACTGTAGAACTTAGAGGCCCATACACCCATTTGGTTGACTTTAGACTTAGACAAGAAATTAGTATGGCAATTGTAGAGGCACAACACCGATCTTCTTGGTGAACTTAGATTATTCAGTACCTTCCTCCATCATAATCAAGCGTACTTATATTTTTACTACCTCGACTTATGCTGCTATTATAGCCTAGTTTTGCAAGCTTATTCTTTTATTAAGCTTGTTCATGACATATGTATTATTGGGGGCCCACACTAATACATTGTCTAAATCAAAATCAGTGTATTATGGTCTGATCAACCGTAGTGCACTTGGTTCGCTCTTTGTATCACTACTTTATGTGGATTAAGATATAGTTGACTCAACTTGCTAGACGAATATACTTGCCCTCTAGACTAGTCAGAGCATATCATGTCAGGTACATAATTGTTCTGATATGAACATGCATATAGGAATTTACCAAAATAAGATTTCAATCCACAACTGCCTTGGCAACTCCCTTTCAAAATTCTTTAATCCCTTCGAATCCCGTACTTGTATTATATCACCTCCTCCTTGAACTCTTTATTGTTGTTTTCCGTCTTCCCCTATTTCGGAAAAATGAACGTTCGTGCTTAGTATAAGTTTGATACACGAATAGTACTAGATATGCTCCATATGCCAAGCACTCATGATGACAAACAAGAGAGCGTGGCCACAGGAAGCCGTAGATACAGGTACGACCTTAGTTATATGTGTCATTGCATACTCATGACCCCCTTTATGACACGAGATCTTAGGTGCATAGTAGACGTAGAATTATATAGGTGTTGGTTTAGCAGTTATGAGGATATACTGATATTTTACCCAGATGGCATACATGTGATGCTAATAGATGACGCGAGTAGCAGTAGTAGTATTCTTTTTCTATCACCATCTCGTACCTTGGGTGGCTCATCTTCTCTTCTCTATCCATTCATTATCTCGTGCTTAATTTTCCCTATCGTAGTTACGTCTTTTTCGTGCCAATATGAATTGTTGGTCTACTTCGACCCCATCCTTAGTTTTGTTAGTTAAAACGTAAATGGTTTAGTAGATGATTAATAACTAAAGGATGAGTTCTTAATAATAACCCTTATGTATATGACCTATAGCAATATCTATATCCTCGTATTATTTTAAAAAACCATGTATAGCATCCCTTAGGCTAATAGGAATTTGTTAGACTGTTTGAACTAGTTTATACTTTTAATAGTTTTATAAGTTAGTCAAGACTTTAACTGTTGCCCAAAAACTTAGACTATGCCTAGGAAAGAATTGAAGGAACTTGTTACGAAGTGACAACTATGACAAATCGCTGGCAAAGTAGCGACAGCTGCAGCTAGACCGTTGTAGTAAAGTAGTCGAAGTATTTGCAGACATATTGGTCAGGTGGCATAGCAGTATTAGACTACGATACTTGACGGTTACAAAAAAAATCATAGTTATGAGATTCCAGACGGGTATCCCAAGATACTCGACCCAATAAATATATTCGTCTTACAACCTAGACAATAGCCTCAAGAGACTGTGACTACTAGTAGAACTTTTGTAAGTTGGGTAGTGTATACGAGTTAGAGGATAATAGGATAGTGTATGGACAATAAATGAGAAGTGTTAGAATGACAGACCATAACTTTTAGGAAGCACTGCTAGATAGCTATGTAGTGTAATAGCTATAGTGATTATTATGAATATGGGTTAGTGTCAATTTCGAGGACAAAATTTTTGTAAGTTGGGTAGATTGTAAACCCCATCACCAAAAATAGATATCTTGTGTGTATTTTATATTATTATAGATATTATAGATATTAAATTTCTTTAGAGTATTCTCTTAGTTAATTAAAAAATAAATTTCATGATATATTTACTTATATAAATATTTATTTAGAATTATTTTAGGTTATTTTATATTTTTGGAGATTTTACTAGAATTTTTGGTAATTAAAACTTAGGAAACATAAATTTCTAGGACTTCTATGATTTACTATACGACCATACTTGCATGTTGTTTCTACCAAATATTTATTTTGTTTAAAATATTTAATTATATTTTTCTGTAATTTATTTAGATTTTTAAGAAATTTATTTAGATTTTTAAAATTATTTAGGATTTATTTGGATATATATATAGTCTTAATATTAGATAGATGCTAATTTAGTGTTAATAGATATTAATAAGATTTTATAAATTATTTGTATTATCTTTAATTATATTTAAGATTATAAATTATTGAGATAAATTCAAACTCTATTTTAAATTAATTCAAATCCTGAACCTACTAGGAAAGCAACTTCATGCATATCCTATCATTATTTAAATTTATCATAATCATATCCAAATTAATCAATCCTAGTCGTATTTAATTAAGTAATGTCCACCATTATAAATACCTAATCCTTCATATTTTTTCTTCCCCAAATTCCTCTTTTTTTCGTCCAAAAATAATCAAAATTCGTCATAAATTCAGCCTCATTTTCTACTAGTTATGACGAATTAAAAAGATGATATCTCCTAGCTTCGGACTCCAAATGCACTCCAGTTTTATTGTTAGAACTATATCAAGGTTAGTTTTCTGATTATATAATTTATTTTAATAATTTATGAACCTATTTTTCTAGAAAATTCTAAAAGTGCCAGCTGTCCGAAATCAGACGTGTTTTGGTATTTTCGAGATTTCGGGAGATCCCGAACTCAGAATTACAAACCGTTTAAAGTTTCGAAAAGCTGACATGATGAACTTCCAGAAAAATACTTTTGCAGAATTTAAAATATAAGTTTATTCTACTGTAAAATTTGTGCAACGTAGATGTAAATAGAAAACCACCGAAAACTGTCATTTGTGCGCCCTTGTGGCCATAACTCTTTACTGACTTGTGATTTTATGAAATCGTCTATTCCAGTGTTCATGTAGCATTGAAATATATAGGATTCCACACACAAATCCAAAATTTGAGTCGATTGACTTTTTGGTCAACGGATTACCTCGATTTGTGTGTCACGGATCACAAATCCTTAAAGTTAACTTTCTTTGGACCAAAATTAGAGCTTAACAATAAAATTAGATTATAATAAGATTAAAAAACTAATTTAGGTTACTTTATTCAGAGTTAAAATAGATTAAAATAGCGAAAACTATTTACCTATTTTTTTAACCTAACTTATTTAATTTATGTGACGGGTAGATCGGACGACGCCTTGAGTTGGGACTTCATCCTTTTCAGACCAAGCAAGATACCTTGCCAAATTATTTACAGTATTTTGTATGCTTAGTATATTTTTGTATATTTATTGCATTTCTGTATAGTTCTTGCATGTGTAGTTTTCCTTCAGTTATTACTATATATTAGATATGTTGACACACACACTTGACACTTAGTATCATAGAGGACAATCAGTAGGCGTATGGGCTTTAACCACTCTGGTAAACCGTAGTAACTAGCATGCACTATGGTGGTCGAGTCCGATGGTCACTACCCCCGAGGTATATCGATTAATGGAGTCTGAGGGTCGCTACCCCCGAGGTATGTCGGCTGATGATGTCCACTGACGAGTGTATGAGTTGTGAGGATTAGATCGAGTAGCCTATCCTTGCCCATACGTTAAAAAGTTATCCTCATTTGCATTCATATAGATTGTCTTGTACAGCGTACTTATTTATTTTTAAATTATATGCATGTTTACTGTATTCAAATTGGCTCGCTTTTCTGTATCTTGTTACGTCCCTCTGAGGACCTGGCCCTCTTCCAGGTGTATCTGTTCTTGAGTATTTGTAGGAGCGCATGTGCGGATGGTTACCTATGTTTCGAGGATGTCTTCTCTCCGAGCCCATGATTGTTAGCTGGTATCCCTATATTGTGTTTATTGTGTTGTACTTTTCCATTCGAGTTGGTAGTGGATTTGTTTCCATCCAACTATCATCCTTAGACACTTACATTGAGATCTAGTTTCATAGATACTGATTATATATTTATATATTGATTTTCTGTGGATAAGACTTAGATGGTACCCTGTGACTTGTGATACATTTTATACCACTTATGGATTTGATATTCATATTACAGCGTACGTATGGGTTTTGGTTTCCATATATTGGAGTTGCCATATCCATGCGGCTGGCATGCTTACGTGTCCTAGTCCCATATATTTTGGGACTGGGGCATGACATTCTGAATGTTCTATATTGTTACTACTTTTTTGAATAATTGAGATATAGAAGTTCTTGACCCTAGGAGACTTAAATGTAGTATGCACCCCCTTGTCTATAGATAACCTTAACACATTGCGGGTTGCTCCGGCATTTTGCAAGGCGTGGTTAGCTGAGTCATTCTTCCACTCTCCAGTATTCTGGACCTGGGGCGTGACACTATGCGGCATTCAACCAAAAAGAATAGATTCTTCGTCTATGTGGCACAGGCAGTGACCTTGAGAGCATGCGACAAAGATAACCTAGCCGCATACGTTATTCTGACACAAAATTAATTTCTCTGATTGCTTTGTAATCTATGCAGACAATGGTTACCTAACAAATGTCAGTACTTACGTCAGTGTCATAATTACTTTTTCAGTTACAACTGTGTGATGCTACGTGTCTTCATGTGGCATGTTCCTATGCAACTAGCATCTATGCTGCAAAGCCTCTCTGGTTTCCTTCCTCAGCAAAGCCTTCATGCGACAATATCTCTATACGGCAATATGTTCTATGCGGCAGTAATTTCTCGTCTTTATGGAATAACTGGCAGTGACAGTTATAAAGACAAAGAGACTGTGCGCATTAAATGCATTAATGGAGCATACGTTATAAACACAGGTAGTATTAATTTGGAATTTTTTAATCATTTGTAACGCATACGACATGTCAAGTCGACCGTGTTATGCGTATACGTTCAGATCCGTATTATCCACCACATTGATTGCAGATGTCTATGTGGCAAGCTAAACTCTATGTGGCAGAGTCAGAAAACTGTGACTTTTTATATTCAAGCGCATATAGTTGTTACAGTGTGAATGATAATAAATAGCAAGGAGATGTGCTTCCCAAATCCATCGAAAGCTGAGTACTTTTGAGCCAAATTATTGCCCTCCTTGTCAGTGAATTGAGAGTTAGTGATCTTCCAACCTTTGTGTTCGGGTAGTCAACTGAGCATAAGAGTTAGTTGCAAAACTCGACCTCCCTCGCTACATTTCTCTAGATCCTTGTACTTGGAATTCCTTGTATTTTTAAGATTCTTTTGTACTAAAATAAATTTCTCAATAAAAGTTAATATAACTTTTGTTAACGGATACAATTGTTTGTATTAAACTTTGGATTGGTAGATATCTAAAACTATGATTTATGATATATGAACATTTCCTACTTCCTGTCATAATTTTTGTCTATTATTTACTTACTGTGAATGAGTTAGAGTTAAACTTACATGGGAATTTGATTAAGTATGAATAGAATACTAGATGAATATGAAAGAGGTCTAGATAGTGTGCTACCGTCGATACTGCGGTATAGGTTAGACGTACTCACGAACTTGTGTCCGAATATCCGGGTGCATGTCGTGATACTAAGTAAGGGGGCCAAGAAGATCAGGGAGAGGTCTTAAGAGTAGAAGGACGTCGTGGCCAAGGCGGTGGCAGGAGGTGGGTCATCCGAGCGTAATTGTTACGTCCCGCTCCCAAAATACTGGATAAATACGAGGACTGACATGGTCAACCACACCTTGCAGAATATCGAAGTAAGCCGCAATGTGCTAAGGTTGTCTAGAAGACAGATGGATGGACTCTAGCATGTTATGACGTCAGTCCTAAGGCCGACAAATCCTAGTATCTTAATCCATCAACAACAATTTTAAGAGTATATCATACATGAAAGTAAAGAGACGTCCCAAATTATATGTCACATATGATCATAAAGCTAGTGAATACAAAATGCTGCACTAGCAGAGTATAATTATACATGATCTAATATACCAGCCATGGTCTAATATATACATCATGTTGACCATAGTCCCAAAAATAAATGGAGCTAACTATGCCCCTTGCTAAACACCACAAAATGCAATAATCAAGGTGAGGGGTGTAAGATGGAAACCTACTCGCGAACTTCATTCGCAGTTCTACGAGTGCGAGCCATCTTGCTGAAAGTATAGGGGATCCTGGTTCTTCTTGAATAAATCTGGCCAAGCATAACCAGTGGGGTCAGAACCCCAAGTAACAAGTACTACAAATGATCTCAAGGTGATAGACCAAAACTACCATAATTATACATCAGAACACAAGACATTAAAATAAATATGGATTGAGACTTGTACAGTAGCAATATACTTGTTCGAGAATAAAGTAACGATAGAAATAAAATATTTAAACATACTAGCTAACTGAGCAGGATAAAGCGATGAGCGACAAGAGGGCATAGGAACTACTCTGGATTGGAACCATAACCCTTAAGACAAACAAGAACTGGGGTTGAAGACTTTCACGTGAGCAGGAATTTGCACTCTAACCACGCATCGAAAGAAATAAAACAAGAAGAGCGAGCTATAATAAAAGTAACAACATTCATTACACGGCAAAGCAGCTCTACGGCTTGCTACAATTAACTAACTAGGGTTGTCACAGGCCATAATTACTAAAATGCATTATTAAGAATATTGCTACCATCGGCACTGCAGTCAACCCGGATGGCCAAGGGTACACTTGTCAAGTAAACTAAAATGCACAAGAAACCATCACAACAATCATAACTTGTTACTTGTCATAACTTGATCTTGTAAGCATAACTAAAACTTGTAAACATAAACTTGAATTTGTAAATATAAACTTGAACTTGTAAACATAAACTTGAACTTGTAATGTGTCACAGCACGCATAAACTTGGTCAGTCATGGAGCCCTTGCCTAGCAGGGTTGGTCCATGTTGCATGGGGCCTTTGGAGATCGGGGTAGCCGGTAGTCAATATTCTTTCCTCCCAATGATCTAGGTGAATCTTATCTTGTTTAATCATTACTAAATTGTTTCAAGTTCTTGAGTCATGGACACTCGAGAAATTTTTCTATAATGATGAGTTACGGGTACGAACTTTTCACGAGTTATTACTGGCGAACTTATTGTATCCGCGACACGTGATACATTGGGCAATACTCACACTCGATTGTGCGATGCAAAATGCAATCGGTTATTATACACAAATAATTTTATGGTGTCGTGAGGATCAAAATCATGTGTTAACAGGTGAGACCACAACATCACTATCTAACATAAAAAATAAAAAGTGCATATAATAAAACTTAGAGCAAGGAAAACTGGGACGCATGGGGAAACAGAAATATCTGGAAAGCATGGGGCCGCAAGAAAAACTGGGACGCATGGGGAAGCAGGAAAAACTGGAACGCATGGGGACGCAGGGAAAACTGGGACGCATGGGAACGTAGGGAAAACTAGGACGCTTGGGGACGTAGGGAAAACTGGGACGCATGGAAGCAGGGTGCATGCATGACGCATTGATGCAGGGCGCATGCAGGATGCATGGAAAACTGGGATGCATGGAACTCCATCGTCCCAAAACAGCACAAACACTACGGAAAAAGCTTCAAAAATCTAAAAACTTATTTTCTCCATAAAAACTTTATTTTAACTACAAATCAAGTAAACCAAAAGCAAAACTGCTCGAAATTGAATGCTCTATCACCCAGGAAAACTATTTTTATAAAATACCATGTTTTAATAGATCAAACCCAAAAAAAATACATGAAACTCATGAAAATCCTAAACTTTAAAATGTAGATCTACTCAAATCTATCCACCAAAACCAAAAACTCCAAGAACTAAAAATGGTGCAGGGCATAAGGAGAACATTTTTCATCAAACACATTTTTTAAAACAACATATATATACAAAAATCCAAAAATTCAAAAAATAATAATACATATATATATATAAATCCGAAAATTATATATTCATCATTGAGCAAGATGTACTTGCCTCGAGTGGCTCTTAGCCTCTCCTCTCACGGTCCAAGTGATCACCTTAACTGCTCCCAAGTCCTCTAGGGTTAGGGTTTGGCCTAGGGAAGGGGGAGAGGAAGAATAAGGAAGAAAGAGGAGTGAAATAAGAAGAATAAGTGAGGAGAAAGAAAATACTCATATATATATATATATATATATATATATATATAGAGAGAGAGAGAGAGAGAGAGAGAGAGAGAGAGGAAAAGAGATGGTTTAGTCATAACAATCCAAACTAGGCTCATTGGTCCACAAGAGTGAACCAAGTCAGGTATCCAGGCTACACACGGATTCTAATACGGGTCCATGGCAATTGCTAATATGTTTACTACTAGTCTCAGGTAGTCTCTCTCAATAACAGAAAATAATAAATAAAATGACAGGAACCAACATAAGAAATACAGCAGGAATACATTACCAGGAAAATTCTAAATATCAGAAATTCAAGCAATATCAAATCTGGAAACATGTGTGACAGTAACATCCAAATCTTGGTTGATGCGATTGTTGGGAAGAAAGCTTCTCCAAGTTCTTGAGGTGTTTGAGTGGTACAAACGCACCAACGGGACCGCGACAGTATTTCTTCAGAATTTAAATTTTGTGTGTGTGTGCGTGCGTGCGTGCGTGTGTGTGTGCGTGTGTGCGTGCGTGCGTATGCTTGCGCACTTGTGTTGCACTATTTTGTACTATTTGGAAACATCAAAGTCTTTTAATTTTTACAAAGTGAAATGAGCAAAGTCTCTTAATTTTGAGTTCATTTTTTGTTTATCCATTAAAACTAGTAGGAATGTTCAGGTCATGTTTGGTTAAGATTTTAAACGTAGTTTTCTGAGTGCAGTGACTACAGTTTTGCGAGACAAGATTTGGCTACAGATTTTACAAAAAATATTTAAACAAATTTCTCCAAAACCTGTATTTAAACGCAATTTTCGGACAGAGAAAAATAGTTTTGTGAGTGATATTTCTCTCTCTTGGAAAATTTGGCGGGCCCGTCCTTTTTTTGTTTCCCTCAAAAAACAAAAACAACTATGCTCCCCCCTCTCCCTCTCTCTCTCTTCCTCTTCCAGTTCTCTCTCTCAAATTGCTCGTCGGAGAGGAGGGAGGTACACCGGTGGACGATGTCTAAGCTGTGTCAGCAGTGGCAAGGCTCTTTGAGCGAAACTCCGGTAAGCCAATTAAGGCTGATAAGCCGTATGTCGAGCTATGGATGGGACGCACAAGTTCGGTAAGCCAATTAAGGCTGATAAGTCGTTCCTGGCCAACAACGACACTCTGAAATGATGGATTCTCTAAAACCCTTGGGTCCTTGGAGAGAAGGTTCTAGAGAGGTGGCGTAGAGAGCTCTCCCTTTTTTTGTTCAATCTCTATTTTCTCTTGAAAACTTATCTAAACCATTTGTTTATTTATGAAATGTTTAAATTTTTTTCTATTTATTTGGAATTTATATTTTATTCTTTAGGTAGGATAGTGTGACATAAAAGAATTCTACATAAGAAAGATAACTGGGTTTTTTTATTTTATTTTCTTCACTGGAAAAAGGTGTTTCAATTTCATGGTTAATAATGTAAAAGTAATTTTTTGAATGGTATTAATTACTTCTTGGCCGAGAGAGGTTGTCATTGGATGTGTCCGGCCGACGGCGTTGCTGCCGCAGCCGGCAATGTATTGTTATGCTCCAGGAAGCCCACCCCGGCCTGAAACTCCTACCCCTACGGAAGAGGTGGAGGCTCACTAACGAGCAGTTCTTTGTCGACATCACTGCGTGTCGTCATAAGGAGGGGGACGATGTAAGATCCCTAATCCTGAAAATTGTATTTCTCTATTATTTAATTTATTTATAGTAGTTATGAGCTAAATAGAGAGAATAGATTTTATTTAAATCTTTATTTGAGATGTTGTACATTTAGAGGATTTATGGGGCCATTATAAATTTTTCCTTATTTATTCCATGTAGGAGACTCTTTGGACAGTTGCTAGCTCAACCGTATGCACCAATATAATTCTTAGAATTTCCTGTGAATAGATATGTGTATATATATATATATATAATTCCTATGGAATATCAAACCGAAACCCGCAACCCTTAGCCCAAACCCGTTAATAACCCCGCGTATACTTTCCTATCAACCGCGCGTAAGAAATCAACAACAGCAGTACCAAACCAACTTTTCAGCTCCACGCGTAAAGTAGAACTCCACCGATTCTTATTTTACCGTGCGTAAACTCAACCCCACCGCTTAATATCCTACGCCGCGCGTAAAACAAACATCACCGACTCATTTCCACCGCCTCATTACCTGTTATTACAAAACTCTCCTCAGCCGAAACCTAAACCAATGAAAGAGAAACAGCAGCAGCAGTAGTTTCTTAACCATTAAGTGATTCCCACCGCCTCTTGACCCTATATATATCACAACACTCTCAAACCCTAACCCACTTCTTCTTACTACAACTTAACATTGTTGGATGGGCACTATACAGGACTTTTGCTCGGCAAGTATACCTTGTCATTGTACTGATTATTTACATTCCAACTGAAGCATGCATATTTATTTCTGCTTATATAGATGTTTATTTATGTAGATTTTGGACCTATTTCATAAGACCACCCCAGTATCATGTAGCATCAGTAGGTTCATTGGCCGTGACACAGTTGTTACACGAGTTGTGAGTCTCATATAGATTCCGGACTACGTACCGGGTTGGCCTCCTGTACGTATGAGTCGTGCGTTAGGGATAACTACTGATAGAAACTTTGTATGCTAGAAGACTCTGCAGTTATTATAGGTCCATGGACATAGTCTATTGTAGTACGGTAGTCCAATCCTTGTCCTTGTTTGGTTGTAGGATTGGGCTAGGGTACTAAGGATAGGCTATGAACCAGCTTGTGTCATGGATGTGACTAAAGCATTGGGCCGGGAGGACTACTAGTAGGCGTATGGACACCCACTTCCTCTATGTAGATTTCACACTCGACGGTTATTGTATACATGCGCCCTTGTACTGGGGGCATATGTGGCATATACTAGCCAGTTGTCACGATTGGTGAATTACGTCAGCATATGTCTAGCCTACACTTTCCATACGCCCAAAGTGCCTCAAGTTGTATTTCACTTAGACGGGTAGGCGACCCAGTGGATGTTTATATTGCAGTACTTATTGGCATGATATTATGTATCTTGTTACGTCCCTCTGAGGACCTGGTCCCTTTCCAGATATGGACGAACAGGAGTATCCACAGGAGTACGGACCTGGACCTGACTCTCCTTACCTGACTGAGGAGGTCTTACCCTCAGAATAGCTGTGATTATTTCCACTGTTTAGAGATTTTGTTCTACTTCAGTATAGTCATTTGTAGTGGATTTGTTTCCACCGGACTATCAGACTTGATACTTATCCATGATATTCAGTTATTATTCAACTCTTTATTCCTACTGATTATTTGTGCTGTGGGTGAGATATAGATTGTGTATGACTTGTTGTGACAGTATATTACCACTGGTGGATTGCATATTCATTTATATCGTACGTGTGTATATGATTTCCATATATTGGAATTCGTATACATACGGCAGGCATGTTACGTATTCATAGTCCTACGTATTTTGGGACTGGGGCGTGACATATTTTTAGTGGTGGCCCATGTAGGTCAAGAATATATTGTCTCGGTTACGTAACTGTACCGAGCATGCCTACGTATAGAAATAGAGTATAAGGATCTCATCCACACTTGACTAAAACCTTATTCTTCCTTAAGTTTTACGCCAAGAAACCCTTTACCCTGTGACCAGACCCATTACCCTTGTTAGCGTAAAAGCCAAGTGACTATTGTTGGCGTAAAAGCCAAAAGACTGCCTGGTTGGCGTATAAGCTAGATGACTGACTTGTTGGCGTAAAAGGCCAAACTATGCAGAAGATTGCTTACTTTACACTGTAGTTATGACAATTGCTAACTACGACTTCTAAATCTACGTATGACATGTCATGCAAGATATGCAGGAAACTACCTTAGCGCAAACTTGATAATAGATAACCAGCGTAGAGCAGCTGATTAGGCGTAAAATATAAGGATAGTGATGTGAGCGTATTTGGCACAGCCTTAACTTTCCAGTCCTGACCAAATCTTGTGCATTAAATGCAGAGATATGCCTTGAGCCCTGTGCAAGAAACAGCTTTTGACATGGTACATGATTTGTTTTATTTTGAGCGTAAAACCCATTTCTGTAGGCAGCGTACTCAGAGACTCCGTGCATAAAAATGACTTGTATTAGAAATACCACTAAACGACAACCTGGGTCTCTGTGCAATTCATCATCACAGTCGTACTCTCGATTATCGTACGGTACTTTTGTCAGATGTCAGGTTCATTGAATTATCTGACAAATTCATCCGAGGAATACGAAGAGTTTTTCGTACAACTTACGTTGCAATGTATTTCAGGTTTTATAGAAATCTTTACGCAGGAAACCTTTTATGCAAACTTTACACAGGCCGACTTTCTACGCAACTTTACGCACACAGAGTTTTACGCACAGAACTTCTTAAGCAGATTTAAACACGTAGGAGATATTTTTACGCACAGACTTTACGCAGCATATATTTTATGCACAGATTTTCTACGTCTACGTTACGCCAACAGACTTACGTACAGACTTTTTACGCCGACAGTTCTAAATCCCTATTTTATGCGACAGCTCTACTTTACGCTCCTCTACCTTACACGGACCACTCTGAATCTCTACTTTACGCCAAATTATCCTGAAGCTCTGTATTACGCAGGAAGCTTATCAACCTGTCTTACGCCAACTACCTTGAAGTTCTGTTTTACGCAGGGAGGACTTCATGTATGTTGGGGGTTTTGACTGTAAAATACACGGACCATTCCCCAGCATATTTCATATACTTACATCCTGTTTGATTCATGTACTCCTTCTAAACGTTGTATATCACCTGTAGAGAGATAAATATGCAGAAGGAATGTACTATCACAGAGGGTGACACAACTCCTGGAGTCAATGGTCAGACTCAAGGAGAGACCTCAACAACTTCTATGGGAAGGTCGGGGGTCGAGTAGTGGTGCGGGTAATGGTGATGTTGTTGATGGGGGCTACTGGCTGTGTCCAAGGCGGAGGCGGCGGTCGTGGTGGTAGTGGCGGTGGTTCAGGTGGTCGTGGCGGTGATGGGGACGATGCTGGTGGCGATGGCGACGGGCTGAGGGGGGAATGTCAGGGTGGTCGGGCCGCTCGGGTTGGGTGTTGATGATGGTGAAGGAGATGGTGTTCCGGCGGCTAGGGAAAGGCCAGGCGGAGGAGGTGGTGGCTGCCTGGAAGTCTGGCCGGAGGAGAAAGGGAGTCAGGCAAGGGGATGGTCGGCTAGGGTTAGAGGTTAGTTGGTTTTCTAGAGAAAATAAGGAAAAGGGGTTGAGGAGTTGTATTTATACACATGTAGGGGTTGGTTTGACCTAGGCAGAGTTGACTTTGGTCAACATCCTCTTGGGTTGGGCCTTGGGCTCACATGGGGATGTTGGGAGGTCTAGAAATCACATTAATTAAATATAAGGCTAGAATTTAAATGGGGGACGATGTGCGCATTGTACATTCCGAAAATTATGAGAAAAATTCCTATGAAGGGGAAAGTTGGATTTCTTTATGTATTGTCCAATGGTGGGGGGACACCTCAATGTGTTTTTGCATAAAATCCCCCAACAATTAGAAAAATTGTACAAAGACGGAAATTGGGTTTTAATTAATTAAAATATCGTACAAGGTGTTCTGGAATTAATTAGAAGTACATGGGATTAAAATTAGGCAGAGCACAAGTGTCATGGGCATAAATAATTCAGTGTAGAATATTAATAAAATTCGGGTTGCACAAAACGGTCAAGATTGTGCCTCCAATTTCGATTGGAACGCACAAGGGTACAAAGTTGTATTTTATTTAGAATTAAAATAAATACGTCCGCGACGATTGTTATGCGACTAAAATATAGCACAAGGGAGAGTGGTCATAAGTTATACAAGGGTCAGAATGGTAGGTTGGCACATCTAGGAAAAGTGTGTGGACTTCGTAGGAAGGTAATGGCTAGCGAGGTGCTCCAATTATCGAAGCAACGGTAGGGTGTACTAGGAGATATAATATTGTACAAAAAAATAAATAGAATACTATAATCTAATTCTAATTGTCTCCAAATTAATCCTAGTCTCTTTATCTAAGTTAAATAAATCTAAATTTGGTCAAGAGGGTTTACAATCGACCCAACTTATAAGAATTTCGTCCTCAAAATTAAAATAACATATAATAAGCTATAAATCATCAAGCAATGTTACGGATGTACCTAGGACTGGTGGAACTGGCCTCTGCTCTATCTGTTGGGCCCTGTCGACATACTGGAAACACTCATGAGCTTGATGTTGGTTTGATCCGTACCTCAAACATAGTCCTAATCTTCTTCTGCAATCCTTCTGAATATGTCCCTTCTTTCTGCAAAAGTGGCACGTCGGTTGCTCTCTCTGCTGATACGGCACTATCTCCTGTTGCGCCTGCACTCCTGGATGACAGATCGGTCCTCCTGTTCTGGGCTGAGCTCTGGCTGGTGTGGTCGTGCTGGAATGTCTTGCTCCTCTGTTGATGGCCTCCTGGATCCTTGCTTCTGAAAGAACCTCCTCATAAGAAATCCTCGCTTGGGCGGTAGTATACCTCTGTAGCTCGAAAGTAAGGCCGTGATGGAATCTTTGGGCTTTCTCTAGATCGTTGGGTATCAAGACGGCACCAAATTTGCTGAGTCGGCTAAACTCCGTGTCGTATGCGTCAACAGTCATGTTCCCTTGTTCTAGATGCAGGAACTGGGAGTACAGAGCATTTCTGACTGTAGCCAGGAAATACTTCGCATTGAAGTATTCTAAGAACTGTTCCCATGTCTGAGTCTTTCCTATACTGCGCTCAATAGAATCCCATCAGTGATGGGCGTTGCCTTTTAGTTGGGCCCCCACTGCGGTCATCCAAAGGTCTAGATGCAGCTGAGAAGCCTCTAGTAGCATCTCTGTGTTGGCAATCCAATCAGAGATCTCCTCTGCAGTCTCGTTGCCCGAAAAAGTATCCGGGCCCATCTGGCGGAACCATCGCACAGTACCAACTACCTGAGATGGTGGAGGTGCTAGTACGGGTGCTGTGATAGGTGTCCTCTCTAGTACTGCCATCAAACTCTGTCTCAACGTCTCTGTCTGATGCCACTGTGCTTGCATCATAGTCTGGAAGAACTAAAGCATCTGTGGCTGTCCATCTGATGGTGGCATCTGGGGTGGATAAGGTAGAGGTGGGGGTAATGGAACCTCTGGCTGTGCGGTAGGCGTCTCCTCAGATGTCGGCCTCTCGGTCTGCGGCATCGGCGTAGCTCCTCAAGTCTGGCCCTCACAATGTTGCGTGGGGATCGTCTGGGAAGTCTGTCCCTCGGGCTGCTGGATAGGATCGCCCTGAGAAGTCTCGTGCCAATGTATCAACGGGGTCTGTAGCGATGGTTGCCTTGGGGTATCTCCTCTCTTTGGGTGGTGTTGTCTGGCACCGCGGCACTGGGTGCTCCTCGTCCACTGCACAAGTTCATCTTGCTGCAAGAGATATAACTTCATTAAAAGAATACGAGAATAACAAACGGGATGCAGATATTCAATTAACCAAGTGCAAAGGAGGTTCAAAGGCGGTAATCAAAGGATGAGATCTATTAATTCCTATCCTATTGCAGGCTCGCTGGGCATGTTACCATACCACAAGCGATAAACAGAGACCTGCATAGGCCACCACTAAAACTATGTCATACCCCAGTCCCAAAATACACGGGACCAGGCCACGTGGCAATAGCCAGCTGACACGTCTCCGAGGATATCCCAATTTAATGGATCCTAACGAAGAGTGCTACGCTGTCCTAAATACTAACAAGTCCAATATCAACAACAACGGGTAATCTAATCTCATCCACAATATAACCAAGAAGTACAAAAATAAATACTGGAAATAAACATCAGTCTAAAATATCAAAGTACAACCCAAGATGTCTGGTGGGAACAAATCCACTACTATGACAAAATAAAAGTACTGAATAACAGATAAAATAAATAATGACTAGGGCATCGGCTGACTAGATAATGATGCTTCCAATCCTAGGCAGAAGGCCTACCAACTAATCATGGGAACTCTGACGGTAACACCTCTAGCTCCTCCTCGGTAGCGTACCTCGTCTCATGTCCGGGTCCGTACACTATAGGATAATGTGCCTCGTCCAAATCGGGAAAGGGCCAGGTTCTCAGAGGGACATAACAAGATACAAAAATGCATGTCATAAAGTAAATACTGTGAAAACGCAAGGGTGAACTAACCAGCTAAGTGAAATGCACTTTGAAGACAACCTTGGTACGTATGGGTAGGTGAAATATATAAAGCGTAGTGTCGAGCCAGAGGCTAAGTACCTGGCATTAGATGTAAACTGAATGCCAGATGTATATGCTGACTACATCACCGATCATGATAGCGTGCAGCTAGTAACCTCTGTCGGATGTATCGACAAGCATATACTTCCATAACCGGGTAGCATTGATCCCATACCCGGGTAACCTGAGCCCATAACCGGGTAACACATGTCCCATAACCGGGTAACACTGAGGCTCACGGCCCCGCAGTTTACTCTGAAACTACGACAACCAAATGTCTGTCCCATATGCCTACTAATTGTCTTCCCCGCCCAATGTCAATGTACAAGTCCCAAAATACACGACGTGGACACCTCATACTATAATGTAAGTCTCTAGAGTAATAAACAACCAAGCTAAATACCGTCACACGTACTGCTCACACTGATGGCCAGTCAGTCATGAGGCACGCGTCCCTACATGAACACACTCTGTGACGTGTAATGATACGTGTCAAGGCCTGGGGAGTCATACCGATAACTTCGCAACTTTAGGTGGGTCTACTAGACACTAGGTCAGACACAAGTCCTAACGTCAACGCCTTCGTTGACTGCACCCGAGTCTCTCTCGGACGCGCACAATTTAAATAATAAATATGCAGCTAATAATACAGAATTTAAACAGTACAACAAGGCAAGGTATACTTGCCCGGAACTCTGGTATGCGCAAGCAATGCTCCGGAACCGGCAGTCAAGGTAGCAACGTCTCGAATGCCTACGAACAGATAACCATAATTATAAATCACTACATTACACTAAGCTTGATTACTTATGCCAACATAGTACATGTATACATACATGACACCTATACATATATCTACATTAAATAATTTAATAACATACAATACATATATTCAATTATGCATTTAGACATATTTATATTTATTCATTATACATATATATATATATATATATATATATATATATATATATATATATATATATATATATATATATATATATATATATATATATATATACATAACAACCATAAATATATTTATATAGTGTAACACTTATATACCTATATACATAATACATATATAACTAATACAATACATGACATATCTACATATATACACAATTACACATATATACATAATCACACACACACACACATATATATATATATATATATATATATATATATATATATATATATATATATAGTAATAATACATTATATATTATATATACATATATGTAAAAATAACAATATCTATACATTATATATACGTAATTACGAATTTACATAAAATATACATATACATATACATATACATGTATATATAACACAAATATAACACTTATATTTATGTATACATTTGATAATACATATATACATATATTTACAAATGTACATATATACAAATATACAATATATATATGCATATAAATGTACACCATACATATATATGAAATTATGCATTTATATACATATATATTATACATTATATATACCTAAATACATACAATACATATTTATACATAAATATATACATATATATATATATATATATATATATATATATATATATATATATATATATATATATATATATATACCATTATGCATTATATACAAATATATATACTATATATACACAGTATACACCATATATACTATATACAATTATATATAATATATATATTATGTATATACATTATACACAGTTTATAAATTATATAGAAATATATACTATGCATAAATATATATTATAGATACAATAATATGCATATATTTATACATATATATATAACAACATAAATACTTTTTATATACATAAATGCGAAATACATATATATACATATATATTGACAATAATTATTTTATACATTATAAATACATTATTATACTACCTTGAAGTTCTGTTTTACGCAGGGAGGACTTCATGTATGTTGGGGGGGTTTTGACTGTA
Organism: Iris macrosiphon; assembly: GCA_036927795.1. NCBI lineage: Eukaryota > Viridiplantae > Streptophyta > Magnoliopsida > Asparagales > Iridaceae > Iris > Iris macrosiphon. The sequence goes on along the minus strand of JAYESA010000020.1, from coordinate 100,964,120 downwards.
AAATACACGGACCATTCCCCAGCATATTTTATATACTTACATCATGTTTAATTCATGTACTCCTTCTAAACGTTGTACATCACCTGTAGAGAGATGAATATGCAGAAGGAATATACTGTCACAGAGGGTGACACAACTCCTGGAGTCAATGGTCAGACTCAAGGAGAGACCTCAACGACTTCTAGACTTCCGGGATCAGGTGGACAGATTCATAATCCAGTTCCATCTGATCTTCCCGTTCCACCTAATGGGAACCTTCTAGTATCATCAATACCACAGGATGGCCAGGCACAACTGTTCCAATTCTTTCAGATGATGATACAGGAACAGAAGCAGCAAGCAGCAGAACAAAGATAAGAGTTCCTAGCAGCACTTGAAAGGATGGCTGCAAGGACTACTGTACCAGCTCAAGCACTAGCTCCAGTACCTCGAGCTAAAGTTAGTTCAATAAAAGACTTTATACAGATGGGTTTGAAGCTGTACAAAGGCATTGAGAGTCCAGAGGAGACTACCAACTAGATCACTCACACTCAAAAATTATTAGAAGCATCACAGCTACCTGCAGACCTATGGATGATAGGTATAATAACACTTCTAGATGGGAATGCTCATCACTGGTAGGAATCCATGGAGCACCAGTGGGGTACTTACCAGACTTGGGAGCAGTTCCTGGAGTACTTTGAAAGGAAGTACTTTTCGGACACTGTCAGAGATGCATTGTATGATCAGTTTCTCCACCTGGAGCAAGGGAACAGAACAATGGATGAGTATGATGCTGAGTTTAGTCATCTCAGTAAATTTGGCGCTTCTTTGATACCAGATGACTTGGCTAAGGCTAAGAGGTTTCATCGTGGACTAACTCAGGAGCTACAATACTACACTAGCTTCCAGTCCCGAATCTCTTATGCCGAATTACTGACAGAAGCCAGATTGCAAGAAACTATCAGCAAAGCAAAGAGAGGTCAGCGGAAGACACAACAAGAAGGACCTACCAGACATCCTTTAGCTCAGCAACAACAGTACCAACACCAAGCAGAACCATACCAGATCCCAGAGAAGCCCCACTGCCATCATTATGGGAAACACGGACATATTATGAGGGACTATCGACTTCGCTTAGGACAATGTATGAGATATGGTTCCGAATAACATATGATAAAAGACTGTCCTATGCAACAAACATTGACACTTCCACCACCAGCATAGAGGCTAGCGCTACCAGCACCAAGGCCAGCTCAGTAAATATGAGTTCTTTTTTGGATAAGCTTTTTGGACAGAGTTCATTTCTTGGGCATGTTGTTACAGGAGTTAGTATGACAGCTATAAAGACTGGATGAGTCTTATCTTCTCTATGAACTTGAAATATTTTGTAATATCCCTCATCATAATCCAGTGTATTTATATTTTCTGAACTACCTTGACTTATGCTGCTGTTACAGCCTAGTTTTGCAAGCTTATTCTTTATCAAGCTTGTTCATGATATATGTATTAGTGGATGCATACATTAATACATTTTTAGAATTATTGTATTACGGTCTGATCAACTATAGTGCGCTTGGTTCGCCCTTCGCAAATACTACTTTACGTAGGATTAAGATATATAGTTGACTAGTAGACGAATATACTTGTATTCTATCACCTTCACATGGAAATCTTTATTATTGTTCTCTGTCTTCCCTTACTTCGGAAAGATGAAACCTCATGCTTGGTATAAGTTGATATACAGCTAGTACTAGAGATTCTCCATAGGCCAATCATATTATCTGATGATTACTCCCCGTAATTGAGGATATACCATAAGTGATATATTTTGTGTAATCCTTAAAGATTGAATAACATGATTAAATAATTCGAGGAATAATTTTCTTGGATATATAGCCTTAAGTGATAGACGGGTAAATCCTAAGTTGGGAAGGAATTGCATTTATTAAACATAAGGTGAATTCTTTAAAATTATGATCCAGAGAGATTAGATAGAGAGACCCCTACCCTATTTTTAATTTCGAGGACAAAATTTTTATAAGTTGGGTAGAATGTAAGATCCCTAATCCTGAAAATCGTATTTCTCTATTATTTAATTTATTTATAGTAGTTATGAGCTAAATAGAGAGAATAGATTTTATTTAAATCTTTATTTGAGATGTTGTACATTTAGAGGATTTATGGGGCCATTATAAAATTTTTTTTGATTTATTCCATGTAGGAGACTCTTTGGACAGTTGCTAGCTCAACCGTATGCACCAATATAATTCTTAGAATTTTATGTGAATAGATATGTGTGTGTGTATATATATATATATATATATATATATATATATATTTATATATATATATATATATATATAATTTCTATGGGATATCAAACCGAAACCCGCAACCCTTAGCCCAAACCCGTTAATAACCCTGCGTATACTTTCCTATCAACCGCGCGTAAGAAATCAACAGCAGCAGTAGCAAACCAACTTTTCAGCTCCGCGCGTAAAGTAGAACTCCACCGATTCTTATTTTACCGCGCGTAAACTCAACCCCACCGCTTAATATCCTACGTCGCGCATAAAACAAACATCACCGCCTCATTTCTACCGCCTCATTACCTGTTATTACAAAACTGTCCTCAGCCGAAACCTAAACCAATAACAGAGCAACAGCAGCAGCAGTAGTTTCTTAACCATTAAGTGATTCCCACCGCCTCTTGACCCTATATATATCACAACACTCTCAAACCCTAACCCACTTCTTCTTACTACAACTTAACACTGTTGGACGGGCACTATACAAGACTTTTGCTCGACAAGTATACCTTGCCATTGTACTGATTATTTACATTCCAACTGAAGCATGCATATTTATTTTTGATTATATAGATGTTTATTTATGTAGATTTTGGACCTATTTTATGAGACCACCCCAGTATCATGTAGCATCAGTAGGTTCATTGGTCATGACACAGTTGTTACACGAGTTATGAGTCTCATATAGATTCTGGACTACGTACCGGGTTGACCTCCTGTACGTATGAGCCGTGCGTTAGGGATAACTGCTGATAGAAACTTTGTATGCTAGAAGACTCTGCAGTTATTATAGGTCCATGGACATAGTCTATTGTAGTACGGTAGTCCAATCCTTGTCCTTGTTTGGTTGTAGGATTGGGCTAGGGTACTAAGGATAGGCTATGAACCAGCGCGTGTCATGGATGTGACATGCCTAGAGCATTGGGCGGGGAGGACTACTAGTAGGCGTATGGGACACCCACTTCCTCTATGCAGATTTTATACTAGACGGTTATTGTATATATGCGCCCTTGTACTGGGGGCATATATGGCATATACTAGCCAGTTGTCATGATTGGTGAATTACGTCAGCATATGTCTAGCCTACACTTTCTATATGCCCAAAGTGCCTCAAGTTGCATTTCACTTAGACGGGTAGGCGACCCAGTAGATGCTTATATTTCAGTACTTATTGGCATGATATTATGTATCTTGTTACGTCCCTCTGAGGACCTGGTCCCTTTCCAGATATGGACGAGCAGGAGTATCCACAGGAGTACGGACCTGGACTTGACTCTACTTACCTTACTGAGGAGGTCTTACCCTCAGAATAGCTGTGATTATTTCCACTGTTTAGAGATTTTGTTCTACTTCAGTATAGTCATTTGTAGTGGATTTGTTTCCACCGGACTATCAGACTTGATACTTATCCGTGATATTCAGTTATTATTCAGCTCTTTATTCCTACTGATTATTTGTGCTGTGGATGAGATATAGATTGTGTATGACTTGTTATGGCAGTATATTACCACTGGTGGATTGCATATTCATTTACAGCGTATGTGTGTATATGATTTCCATATATTAGAATTCGTATACATACGGGTGGGCATGTTACGTATTCATAGTCCTACGTATTTTGGGACTGGGGCATGACAGATGACGAGGAGGAACTCCACCGCCTTCTGGTTCAGTGGCAGGGTCGTCAAGGCGGGTACAAATTTGGTCGAGTAGGCGGAGGGCATCATCGAGGCAGGTAGATTTTGTAATGTCCCGCTCCGCATGGTGCATTATGAAGGCTGGGTTAGCTCGAAGAAGCCTGTTGGACTTAAAGTTATGCGGAATAAATATTTTAGGAGGCTATAAGATCGTGACGAGAAGTCACTTTAGATACCGGTGTGTGGTGTTGGTTCTTCAATCCTTTACCTTCACACTTAATAAAATAATTACGTTCATGTTTGCGTAAGTTGTTGCTTAAAGTTACCTAGCAAGAATCCACAAAAGATAACGAAAGATAATAATCACATTAATATTAACATGTAATATTTTATAATGCAAGACTATATTATAATGTTATATAGAGATTTGGGATCGTACGTCGCCATTTATGGTAAGTCCCAGGAATTGGACAATGAGTATGTCGGGCTACGGATCGAGAAGATTTCGGTAACATAGAGAATAGTCCCAAGGGTGGGCAAGATAGTCCTTGAATTAGACAATAGACATTGTGAGATAGATAAGGGCAATATAGAAAAAGAATGAGAATTGTGGGATATCAATTAAGTTTCTATCATGTATCATATATTTCTTTATAGCTAAGTTTTATATGTATGCATGATCATGGACAACTTGTTTACAAGATTTATGTTCCTCGAACGGTACTCCGGGACCATGGACCTGATTCATCCTAGGGAGGACAAGGATGGTGCTGATGTACTAGCATCAAAATTCATGACCTTCAATGAGGCTCGCTTCCTGCATTGAAAGGGACGCTGAATTTTAGCGTACTGAAGTAGTAGCACGGGTGATTGGAAAACCACTCGGGGGCTTGCTACCTGCTGGTGAGGAAAGCCATCTAACCACGAAGTCCAAGATGATGCATACATAGTGACCTTCATGTAGACATGATGCATGCTAACAATGTCTTACGCAGACAGAGTAAGTTATTACTCATTTACAGGGATGGCTATACGACCGTGGGTAAGAATTCACCAAATGGTGAAAACTCATACATGTTTTACTGTCAGATTTAAATATTCTACAAGATTTACTGCTAAATGAGATAATTCACATACTTTATATTTATGTCAAATATAAGATACATGCATGCTTTAAATACTTGTCAGATATTAACTATAACTGACCCTAAGGCAATAGAACATGTCATGCCCTCCAAAATACGTAGGACCAGGTATACGTACATATGACAGCTGTATGAACAAGTATAGGAACCCAATTTAATGGACATAATCAGTCGTAGTACGCTGTAAAATATAACTAAGCCTATACAACACAGGCAGGTATAATCTAGTCTCATCCACAAATATTACAGAATCAGGAACTGAATTGTTAGATAAGTCTCAAGTCCACTACATAGAAAGTCTAGTGGAGAACAATCCATAAAAAATGAGTACAAATTATTACTAAAAGAATACAACTAAGTAATAAAGAAATAATAAAAATAGTCTGGGTGTCAACTAACTAGATAATGACCCCCAAGACTCTAAGCAATTGTCGTCTAGGACGCAAAAGGAAACTCCAGTGGCTCCACCTCAAGGTCCTCGTCAGCAAGATTTCCAACTCCGTAGTCCGACGGGTACAAGTGCTTGTCGGGATCTGTAAAAGGTGCCAGGTCCTCAGAGGGACATAACAAGTACACAAGAATTGACATGCATGAAAGTAAAGCAGTAAACAATAATAGGGTAACTAACCATCTATATGATATGCACTCGAGACATCTCTAATGGCGCATGAGGGAGGAAAAATAGAAGAATAGTCATCCCACCATGCATTTCGCAAAACTCGGGGGTACACGATATACACCATTTACACCATCAGAAACAAAAATCCCATACGCTCACTAGTAGACTCTCCCATCCCAATGTACTATCCGAACCGTATATGCGGTGCAGACATAATGTAAGATGTTAATAAAATTTAGAACCCGAACTAACACCAATAATTAACACCAGACGCGAACTCACATATCAAGGGCCAGTCAATACGCCAGTCCATGCACTCTCTCACTCAGTGAACGTGTTTGAAACTTGGAAGGTCAAAAGATACCACGTATCTTTACCATATCAGGTAGGTCAACTACTTCTAGGACGCGTGAACACAACTAACAAAATAAAAAGACTAGGCATAATGTAAACTTCACAATACAAACAAGCAAGGTGTACTTGCCTGGCAAACCAAGATGCGAGAACAACGAATCTGGTCTGGAGCTCTCCATAGGAACGTCACGAACACCTATTATTACACTAATTAGACTCTTACTAACTAGTCAAAATTAGGTTATTAACTAGTTATTAATTCTACTTTAATTGGACATACAAGTAATTAGCTCTCAAAATAATATTATTGTAAAACATTACCAAAAATCCTTTTTAAAGACTTTAATTAATAAAAATAATAATTTTATAATTAATCATAAAAATAAGCAAAATAATGGTTTTCCTTCTACAAAGAGTTTCTACGAAGGTTGGCAACTAGTCATGCTAATATAGGTGCTAAATAGAGTTTTCTCGACATGCAAGTTCTCAAAAGAAAAAATCATAAAAAATTTAAATTCTGAAAATAATTCTAAAATATTATAAAACAATGATTTAATGAGTCCCTACATGCATTTTATCAATTCTACTTATTGGCCTTTTCATTGGACACCTACTAGTCTTCTATCAATAGTATTGACAAAATTTTGCCATTATAACCCTATTATTATGCTTTGCCTAAAAATCCAAAATCATTAATTCTAGAAAAATAAGTTTTAAAATATATATAATAGGTAATACATTCATATATGGCCAAAGAACAAGTTACAATAGATTTATATGAAAACTAGGTCAACTAGGTGACTTTGTATGCATAAAAAATTATTTAAATCAAAAAAATATTTTTGGAATTATAAATTAAAAACTTAATTTAATGTAGGTTAATAATATCAAAATTTAATTATTTATAAATTTTTAGAAGGGTTCGATGCGGGATTTTGGAGAAAACATAAAACTAGGTCACCATTCCCATTGTACATGCAATTTATTCAAAAAATAATAATAATTTAATAATCTAAAATAAATAGTAAAAATATAGATAAAAATAATTTAAACATCATATTTCTATATTAATAACAAGGTTTAATCAAGGGTTCTACCTACGGGTTCATACATGCATTCATGGGTTCAATTATTTACATGCAAACCCTAAAATAAAACTCTACTATGAAGAACATGGCAATGGGTTATAAATAAATATAAAAATTATTTATTTATATATAGCAATAATTATTCATGCAATCATACACATTAGAGAAGATTTTGAGGAAGAAGGAGACTTACTAGAAGAAGAAGAATGAAGAACTAGGGTTCTTGGATGAAGGAGGTGATGTTGTCCACGTGAAGGGGGTCGGCCTTGGTGGTGATGGTGGAAGCTAGGGTTCTTGGAGGAGGGAAGAAATTAGGGTTTTGAATGAGAATTTTGGTTAGAATTTTTAGAAGGAAAGATGAGAAAGAGAGTATATATATATATATATATATATATATATATATATATATATATATATATATATATATATATATATATATATATATATATATATGGGAGAGAGAAAGAGAGAGGGGGGTCGCGTGAGGTGTGCGCGGGTTTGAGGGGTGTAGCCGCGGGTATTGGGGGGATGGGTAGGATTAGTTGGTAGTTAGTTAGGAGGTTTCCTAATTAGTTTGTTAGTTATTTAAAAGTCAATAACTAATCAACTAACCAATTAATGACAAATATTTAATTTGATTCTATGGGATTTAAAATAGTAATAAATAAATAATTAAATCCTACAAAAGTAAAAAGTGGCCTAATTTGGTATGGAGAATTTATGGGTTGCTTAATAAAAAAGGTTGAATTAGAAAATAATTAGATAGAAATTATATATATATATAAAACACAATAAACTACGGTTGTTACGCTAGTGCCATATTAATGCTAAATTATCAAATTGTGTGTCACATGAAGATCCTACAGGTAGTGTCTCCCGTGTAGGCTACTTCCTACGAAGGGCGATATAGATTTTGGGGTCGTCCTGTGTCATTAATGTTCAAACTACGGTTTAGTATCCTAATACAATAATTAGATTTAAATTGATTTTTATAATAATCTAAATTAACACAATAAATATATAATACACACAAAATACCTATTTTGGGGTGAGGGATTTTACAACCTACCCACCTTAGAAAATTTCGTCCTCAAAATTAAGAATACGGCACGATCTAGAAAAATAATAATGCGGTATGTAAAGTCCATACCGGAAGCTCGCGTAAGTGAGGATATGCTCTAAGATCGAATCCTTCCGCTCCCTAGTCGATTCGCCCGGTGAATAATGCTTCCAAGCAACGCGGACTAGTCGAATGGTCTTCCCCTTTAGCACGTTCTCTCTGCGGTCGAGAATCTCAACCGGCTGCTCCTCATACGACAAACTCGGCCCTACAATAATCTCTGAATGATCCAATACATGGCTAGGTGTGCGCGGGTTTGAGGGGTGTACCCGCGGGTATTGGGAGGATGGGTAGGATTAGTTGGTAGTTAGTTAGGAGGTTTCCTAATTAGTTAGTTAGTTATTTAAAAGTCAATAACTAATCAACTAACCAATTAATGACAAAGATTTAATTTGATTTATGGATTTAAAATAGTAATATATAAATAAATAAATCCTACAAAAGAGAAAAGTGGCCTAATTTGGTATAGAGAATTTATGGTTGCTTAAAGAAAAAGGTTGAATTGGAAAATAATTAGATAGAAATTATATATATATATATATATATATATATATATATATATATATATATATATATATATATTAAACACAATAAACTACAGTTGTTACGCTAGTGCCATATTAATGCTAAATTATCGAATTGTGTGTCACATGAAGATCCTACAGGTAGTGTCTCCCATGTAGGCTACTTCCTACGAAGGACGATATAGATTTTGGGATCGTCCTATGTCATTAATGTTCAAACTACGGTTTAGTATCCTAATACAATAATTAGATTTAAATTGATTTTTATAATAATCTAAATTAACACAATAAATATATAATACACACAAAATACCTATTTTGGGGTGAGGGGTTTTATAAACTACCCACTGTTTAGGATAATAAACGAGAAAAGATTTGATGAATGCGGGAAAACGAGGTCTTGTGCGAAGACCCGCCCTTCTTTTATGTTTACAAACAAGATTTTACAAATTTGATCCTACACGAGGATGTCTAAGTACAATTTATTTAATCTGGATAAATATTGCTATAGGTGTCTGATCTGCAGTCGATCACTTTAGCCCTTGGACCACACGATGTTGAAGAAGTGCCATGGAAGACAGGTAGCAGCTTCGAAGGTTGCTAAAGAGGGTGGAGCCCGATGCCAAAGTCGTCGATCCCTTCTCTTTGCCTGAGCTCTGGATTCTCCTCTCTCTCTCTCTCTCTCTCTCTCTCGACCGTTGGATCTGGTACTGGATCTCTTGATCAGTTTTCAGACCTAACTTCTTCGATCCTCCAATTTGTTGACCTTTTCCTCTGTTGATAGAGGTCTCTATTTATAGAGTTTTAGTGACAGTGACCACTCAGTCGGTATAAAAACCGAGTAGTGGAAAGTATAACACCCTTTTACACAACGGTTAAAATAACCAATACCTGCGTATAGATGATCTTTTAAATGAGCGTGTGACGCGGGTCCAACTAAGGGACAAAACGCGTATAACTGCTACGAAGATCATGGCGTAGAAGCCACGTAGGTAGGTATCCCTCGTGTAGAAGAGGTTGGCATAGAACCAATGTCTGTCACCATGGCATAGAAGCCAAATAGTTATCAAACCGGCATAGAGGCCGAATAGGCGTAGAAGTCGAGTAGGCGTAGAAGCCGAGTAGGCGTAGAAGCCGAGTGGTCATAGAGGTCGACGTGGTCATAAAGGCCGAGTGGGCACAGAAGGCCAAATGGGCGTAGAAGCCGAGTAGGCACAGAAGGCCTAATGGGCGTAGAAGCCGAGCAGGCACCGAAGCTGAATAGGCGTAGAAGCCGCTGCGTAACGTGCCAGAGTGATAATGTGGACATCTTTAGCTGGAATTACGGCTCTTGGAGATAATCAGATCTCTTGCATTAAATGCAGAGATCTGCCCCCATCCTTGAATCATGTGCGAAGAGTAACCGCTGTCGTGGCAGTCTGTTCGTCTTCTGCGGAGAGTAAGGAGCTCACGTTTGCCTATGTAAAACTAGGCAGCGTATTCCCTTGTATGCGTAGGAGCAGCTCTCGCAAAGGGGATGTCACTAAACGACGGTTCGGTGACATTTAATCAAATCTCCCGCATTAAATGTGGAGATCTGCCATCATCCTGCGCATTAAATGCAGAGGCGTGTTTTGAAGGTCTACCACCCTTCTGCGCATCAAACGCAGAGACGTGCCTCAGGCATCTATCAGTATTCGGCGTATTAATTGCAGATACGTGCCTTGAGGGCCTGTCACCACCCTGTGCATTAAATGCAGAGACGTGCCTCGAGCCCTGTACGAAGTGCAGCTTTTGACGTGGCAGGCGGTTTGTCTTCTACGGAGCGTAAGGAGCTTTCATCTGCCTGTGTAAAACTAGGCAGCGTATTCCTCTGTGTACGTAAAAGCGGTTTACGCAAAGGAAATGGCAGTAAATGACAGCCTGGGTTGCAGTGCCGTGCCATCATTATAGCCATCGCCTGGGTAGTCGAGCAGTATCCCTTTGTCAGAAGTCGAGACGTCAGGTTCATTGCAGGATCTGACAGGTTCATTACAGGATCTGACAGGTTCACTTTGGAGAATATGAAGCGTCCCCCATACACTTCAATGTTGCATTGAAAGAGGATGAGTTTTACGCCATAAAGGCGATGAAGCACCCTATTTACGCTGAAGCAGCCTGGACATACTGCCCTACGCGGATGGTCCTTGAGCCTATATTTCATGCTGTGCTTTGGCGGAGAAGCTCTGTTTGTACGTTAAAGGCTCTGAAGTCCTCTGTTTATCATGCTTTGCATCAATATGCTGCTTAGAGCTATCCAGCGTATTTTTCATGCTTCTACAAGACCCCCTTCAAAGCTTTTAAATTCCTCGTAATTTGAAACGCTTTGAATAAAGCATGAACCGCTCCTCGTAACTCGAAACATTTCTGAATGGAGTTTTGAAACGGCCGAGGCTGACTTTATGGCAGATTTATTGGGGATCGGTGCTCTCTCTCGCCTATAAAAAGGCTGAGGAGTTCTCCTGTTCTTTCCACACTTCCTTTATCTTACAGAGATGATGGCCGGAGTTCGTCGGGTCGACTTGAGGAAGAAGGAGATCATGCTCTTCCAGCATGTAAGGAGCCAAAAAAGATGGCATCTTCGAGCAAATGTCCTCTGCAACGATGGATCATGGAAGGATATCATAGCCTCCTTTGCTCGGGATAATCAGCAACTTTGTATGGTGGTTCTTCGGAAGAGAAGAAGAATCGTATTTCACCACGCTGCTTGCAAGTGGCACCTTCTTCCATTACCTCCGGGGACGAAAGCAACAACTAGCTCTGACCTCGGGTATTAAGTTGGGTAAAATACCTCAACTCAATCTGTTACGGTGCACGGAGCATGGGATCTGCATAATTTAGGCAGGCCCAGTTTTGTATTCTCCCTCCATTTATCATTTTAGTCGGTTGCGAAAACCGACCAACTGCTGGAGGAGAGATGAAGAATTGGCGCCCATGCAAGAACCTGGTAAAGCAGATTCCGGGGGGTGGTTTCTTGTTGAACTACCGGAAGTCTTCCTGGAACGTGAACACAGTTATAGACTGTCGGCGGGCGCTAGGCTTCAGCCATAGTTGGAAGCTTTTCTACACCGTCCCTTCTGTACATCGCAATCAATCGGGGATTAGGCTCGAGGATTCGGGTAGAGAGAAGACCATTCTTTCTCCCGAAGCTTTTAATTGGTTGGTCTGTATCAGACCATCCCATCTGCTGTACAGAAGCGAAGATCATTGCTTCTTGGAGCCCTACTTGCCCAGTCGGTTTGCTCGACAGTTTGGGTATATCAGTTGTACGTGGGCAACGCCGTCACCAGCTTCAGGTCCAGAGGTGGACTCATTGATGGAGCGAGGGGATGGCAATATTTTATCATGGGTTGTACTGGGGCAATTTTTACTGTGCCCGTCATTACACTCTCCACGGAGCTGCGCATCCTGCATTCGTATGCCCAGTTCTATGTGGCAACGAACACCTTCCATCGCGATTTTGATATGCATGGAAGCTTTAGGGTACCCTCTTCCAAGCCTGGGGGAAGAGTTGAAGTCCCCTCGGTTTCTTCCGACGAGGGTGAGGAGTCCGTTACCCCGGATGAGCCTCTGGTGTCGGTCCTTAGGGGTGAAGTACCTCTGCCTGCAGGGGCTTTGGTAGTTCCTGGGAAGCGAAGGGCTCCTGCTCCCAAGGAGACTTTCCCTCGTAAGAGGAAGAAGAAGATGGTAAGTCGTCCTCTCCGGATTCCTGGCATTGAGGCTCCTGGAAGTGAGCTTGCATCTCCCCGCGTTGGGGACGATTCTTTGATTGGAGGTTCCTCGCCTTTTAGAGAGGGACCTTCTACAGTTCCGACTGGTGGTGCCGGAGAATCTCAGCTGGACGCTGGTGTCGCGGCTATTGCTTCAGGTAGTGGAGCGAGGTCGCCTTCGGGGCTGAGTATAATAAAGTTACGTATACCTCTAGCCGGATCGGCATCGGGAGAGATTTCTGCCGCGCCTGCGAGCGCACCTAGCACGATTCCAGCCGATGAGCCTCGGTTGGATTTTAAGAAGGACTTGGAAGACTATTTGTCAGATTCTGTTAGCAGACTCCTTTCCCTAGGTATGACAGCTTGCCTAGCATCATTAAGAAATGATTTAGCTGTACAGGCTGCGGATGCGACATATATGCCGTCGGCCATGGGTAAATGTTGTCTTTTATGCATCTTCTTTAGGGAAATTAATATTATGTTGATATTAACTTCCTTTTGCCTTCTTTTCAGGGAAAGATCTCTTCGGGGAGGGTGATGTAGATGCGCCCTTCAGCTCTGTGTCAGGTCCTGGCGGCAACACGGAGGTACCCAATTTTAAAGAGGAGACATCTTCGGGTGTTGGCTTGCCTGTCGAGGAGATTCCGATATCTCAAGAGGAGGACGAGCCTGTTATTGCGACAGTGCCTCTTTTGAGCATGCCGGTCACTTCGTCCGGTGTTGGCGATTCTTCTTTCGTCGCACCTCCTGTTGAGGCGACGGCCGTGGCGACATCGTCTGTGGTTATTCCTGGAGAGGAAGTCGCTACGATTGCGGACACTCTCCGCGTTCATGCGGACCTAGTTGCGCTGACCGAGCAGTACACCGGTATCTTCTACACCACTTTGAGAATGCTAATGTCAATGGTGTTGGCGAAGAAGCTGGACTTTGCGTCGCTGAAGAGGTCCTCTCGGTTCTCGATAGAGGCCATCAGGGAATTCGGTGATACCGGGGTAGCTGACGCGCTGGAGGCGATGGTTAATGGTTTGGAGCAACCCATTAACGAATACCTGCAGCTAGCTCGAGGCAACATTGAAGCTCTGGTCCAGGCCAGATACGACTCCTTGACTGCGCATCTTGTTGAAAAGAAGGAAGGTCTGAATAAATTCATCGAGACTAACCAACAGGAGATGGACAAAGAAAAAGTTATTTTGGAGGAGACTATCGCCCTTCAAACGAAGTGCCAGGCCGAGCATGACGGCAATGTAGCGAGGGTCCGCAAACTAGAGACAAAGCTTGCTCAGGCAAAGGAGTGGGCTTCTCAGTCGTCGGAAGGTCTAGATGTGGTGAATGGCCGACTGGTCGCAGCACAACAGAACTTGGCGAGTACAGGAGTGGCCCGTGCCGGTTTCCTTCGGGCTAGAGCCGAACTGTCCCTCCTGCTAGATAACGAGGCACGGTTAGAGCGGGTCCGCGCTGATGTCTTGGATTCCAGGACTGAGAGGATGGCCGTACTGGCGCAGCAGCTTCGCGACCTGACCGCTCCCCCTTCATGATGTACTTTTGCTTTTACTTTTCAATGCACTTTCGCTCTTTTCTGGGAATGATAAAGAGGCTTTTCATCTGACTTTGTGGACCCATCATTTTGGAATGTAAATGATAGGTTTGGGTGAAAGTGATATCAGAGGTGGTATGGACGTGATATACTTTCGGTAAGCTTTAGCAGAGCATATCTATTCAGAGGTCGTATGGACATGATAGAATATGATCCAACTAGTTTCGTTTTGGAAGTAGTTTTGTCAGAATGAGGTCTTCGCCATATTCCACTTGAGCAGAGAAGGTTTAAGCATAGTACCTTTTCAAGAATTTGTCATTGATAGGAGCCATTAGCAGGTCTCCATTAGGCTGGGCTAACCTGTAAGCGCCGTTTAAGAACGTTGTCTCGATTACGTAAGGGCCTTCCCATTTGGGCTGGAATTTGCCTTTACTCCTATGAGTAAGAATCATCGGCCTTCTTACAGCCAAAACTAGCTCGCCGACTTTGAACACTCTTTCCTTTACTTTTTGATTAAAAGTTCTGGAAATGCGTGCTTGGTAGAGCGCGATGCGCTACTGAGCTTGGAGGCGTTTCTCGTCTAATCCTTCTAGCTCTTGAAGCCTTAACAGGTCATTCTTTTCTTGAGTTAACTCGTTAGCCACGGCTATCCTGAGTGACGGAATTTGAATCTCGATGCGGAGAACTGCTTCACTCCCGTAGACCAATAAGAATGGCGTACAACCTGTCGGTGCTCGTACCGTGGTGCGGTATGCCCAGAGACATTCTCTCAGCTTCTCGTTCCAATCTCTCTTGTTCGAAGAGACGAACTTCTTCAAGAGTTTGATAATGGTTTTGTTGAAGGCTTCCGCCAAACCATTAGCAGCCGGATAATATGCCGTAGAGGCCACGTTTCGTATCCGATTTTTATCGCAAAATCGGTGGAACGCATGGCTGATGAACTGAGGCCCATTGTCATGGATTATCCTTCGGGGAACCCCAAAGCGGTAAATGACGTGATGCTTTGATGAAGTTGGTCACATTAGATGTCTTTACCTCAGCAAGAGGGATCGCCTCTGCCCATTTGGAGAAGTAATCCGTGATGGCCAGTATGAACCGTTGACCTCTGGAAGAAGACGGGTGAATAGGACCGATGATATCCATACCCCATGCTTCGAAAGGCCAGGATGCAACCGTAGGATGTAGATGTTCGGACGGTTGATATATGAAGTCTGTATGAACCTGACAGGCTCTGCATCGTCTGGCATACTGGATTGTGTCTGCGATCATAGTAGGCCAGTAATAGCCCATTCTCCTGATACGATCCTGTAGCTTAGGATCGGGTTGATGCGCCCCGCACACGCCATCGTGAGCTTCACGGATAATCCGTTGTGCTTCATCACCATAGAGACATCGTAATAATAGCCCATCGTAAGACCGGCGATATAGGCATTATGACGATGCGTCGAAGTAGAAGCGTAATGATCGTCTTTTGACAGATATTGCTTCCTTAGGATCTTCTGGCAAGATTTCGTATGCTGCAAAATCTATAAAGGGACTTCTCCAGTCTCTCCTGGGAGGATCTGCGTCCACCGTGTAGCTATGTTCTATGTGAAAGTTATTTTTCACACAGAATAAATCTCTGTTAAGAAGGATTACCGAATTCTGCCTTCTTATAGGAGTAGCTAAATCTGCAGCTAGACTTGCTAGGGCATCAGCTTCCAGATTCTGGGATCGAGGTACATGCTCAAGGAAGAATCCCTTGAATGTCATGGCTATCTCGACCGTTGCTCGGTGATAGGGGATGAGGTCGGGATTCCGGACTTCATATATCCCTCTGACTTGATTGACGATCAGCAGAGAATCACCGAAGGTTTCCAGAGATTCGACCCTCAGCTCTTTAGCGACTTGGAGCCCGATTAGTAGAGCGTTGTATTCCGCCACATTGTTAGAACAGGGCTCGCTAAGAGAATATGCTTGGTAGATAACGAGTTTATCAGGAGTGACTAGGACGATCCCTACTCCTGAAACCATGTTTCCCCTGGGACCAGTCCTGGAGGTGCCATCGAAGAACAGTTGCCATGCATCGCCTTCCGTTACGGAATTACACTCTACAACTTCGTCGGGAATGTCCTCGTACAGTTTGGAGGCCTCCGGGATCGGATGAGCAGCTAGAAAGTCAGCCAATGCTTGGCCTTTGACGGACTTCTGAGGGATGTACACCATGTCATATGGCGTTAATAACATCGCCCAAGTCGTGAGTCAGGAATTAAGAATACTTGGCTTGTTCATTAGTACCCACAGAGGATTGATCCTGGAGATGATGTGAATGGTTTGGCCCGTGACATAGTGTCGCATTTTCTGGATAGCGAACATCAGGGCCAAGCATTCTTTCTCCACTGGATTATATCGGTGTTCGGCTCCGACCATCATCCTACTGAGTTAGTAGATAGCCTGCTCGTGGCCCATATCGTTCTTTTGTGCGAGAAGAGCTCCCAGGGAATGATCCATTGCTCGGACGTACAGCACGAACGGCCTTCCTATGACAGGAGGTACCAGAACTGGCGGACTAGTAAGGTAGCGCTTGATATCCCCAAACGCTTGCTGACAGGCTTCGTCCCATACGAAGGATACACCTTTCTTCATGAGGCGCGAAAAGGGTTGGCATCTCCCGGAGAGGTTGGATATGAATCTCTGGATATAAGCCAGACGGCCTTGAAATCCCCTGAGTTCCCTCAGATTGTGGGGCGGTCGCATTTCTAAGATGGCCTTGACTTTATCAGGGTCCACTTGAATGCCTTTGGCGGTGATGACAACTCCCAGAAATTTGCCACTAGATACCCCTAAAAAGGACTTTGTAGGGTTCATTTTGAGTCGATGTTGGCGCATCAATTCAAATAATGTCTTTAAGTCTTGGATGTGATTATCCCTGAGGCGGCTTTTGACAGCTATATCGTCCACGTAACACTCCACTGTCTTGCGTAAATGCTTATGGAATATGTTGCTCATAGCCCGTTGGTACGTAGCCCCGGCATTCTTTAATCCGAAGGGCATGACCGTATAGCACTATACCCCCAGTGGTGTCCGGAAGGCAGTATGCTTCTCGTCTTCAGGATGTATTTTGATCTGATTGTATCCTGAAAATCCGTCCATGAAAGACATACGTTCAAAACCGCATGTATTGTCAATCATGACGTCTGTGATGGGAAGAGGGAACTCATCCTTGGGGCAGGCTGCATTCAGATCTCGGTAATCGATGCAGATACGTACTTTTCCATTCTTCTTCATGACCGGGACAACATTGGTGACCCAGTCGGGATGTTGTTCCTCACGGATGAAGCCGCAGGCTATCAACTTCTTGACTTCAGCTTCAATGGCGTCCATCATGTCCGGGCAGAACCGGCGTTGGTTCTACTTCACAGGCTTTGAATCGGGCAGTATGTTGAGTTTATGAGTAGCTACCTTTGGATCAAGACCTGGCATATCCTCATAATTCCACGCAAAAACGTCAATATATTCTTTTATCAGTTGAATAATTTTTTCCCTTCCTTCTTTGGAAAGGTCGTTACTGATAAATATCGGTCTTGGTGAAAGTTCATCCCCAACGTCAATCTGGATAACTTCATCTTCAGTGGGAGGTTCTCTCTGCTCGAAGCGGAACTCCCATTGTGTATCCATCTGTTGAGCCCAAGCGTCGTTCTCAAACAGTTCAGATTCTTGTTCGTCTAATTCAAAGGAATCCGTCACTACCATATTTACTGATAATGTTTGCTCGAGAGCGTGAGATGAGTCGGAGGATGATGCGCTGTCTTGAAAAGAGGAAAAGATATCCTCGTTCGACTTGGAAGTCGTAAGGGAGGTGGCATACCCTAACCCGAAACGGGTTTGTTGATAGTGGGGATTGCCGAGTAGCGGTATTCGTCTGCCTTTTCCGTAGTTGCGACCTGGTTCCATCCTCAAGTTGTAACACATATTTTGTATGATCTTCAAGGCTTGCGGGCTATACCTGTGAACTTGCATTTCACTAGCATCGTCATCGAAGGAATCCTCTTGTATAGTCTGTTCGTTGTGCGTACGGCCGAAGACTATTGAACGCTGACCGTCACGGGCAAGTGGAACAATGAAGATAGAATCCTCATGTGGTCCATATGTCGTGGTGACATTGGATGATGACGCCACTTCCCATATGTACGGATGATAGAAATCTATAGCTGCCAAGAATTTTCGTGCTATAGGCTCTATATCGTCATGGGGAGAGGGTTCTTGATTTGGAATCCGAGCATCGATATACTGGAAAAGAGGTCCATTGTTATTATCAAAAATTGCATTCCTGGTTACATTTACATCACTCGGCTGCTTGTTGCGTCGAAGGTTGATGATTAAGGGCGGAGGCTTCTGGTTCAGAGTGATCACTAGAGGATCACCCCCTTTCCCTGACCTGGTCTTGTTCAGGTGGATAGCCATAGGCTATGTGGCTTTTGGACGGGTAGTCCGTCCTTTCACCTTGATTGACAGAGGTTGCTTGGCAGAAGGCTCTTCAGGCTCCCGGTGGGATTCCTTCTCTGCTTGTGCTGACAGCTCTTCCGTGTAGTCTTGAGAGTATAACACGGCGTCGGAGTAGTAGGATTCTACTCCTTTAAATGGGTTTAGGTCAGCAACCTCCGTTTGTACTGTCCCTTAGGCGTCTACATATTTGAAGCATTGATGTAGGGTCGAAGGAACGATATTATGGTCGTGGATCCATGGTCTTCCCAGCAGGATGTTGTAGGACACCTCTGAATCGATGATGTAGCCACCGATCTGAGGTTGCTAATCTGGATCCTCAGACGAATTTTTCCCAACGGCTTACTTCTTACGGTGTTGAAACCCACAATAGTAGTGGTGGTGTAAGCCAGTTCGCTGGTAGGAATCCTCAGCGGTCTGAGCAGACTATGAGGAATGATGCTGATTGAGGATCCCGGATCTATGTGAATCCGGTCGACCTCCATGGAATCGACGTACCCGGTGTGGTAGAGGGGTCTGTCATGCCTGTTATGTTTTAACAGCATGTCGTCTTAAGTAAAAGTGATGTTTGGGACCACCTCCATCATACTATGGCATCGAGGACACGCCACGGGTTCTTCATCGGGGGACTTGAGTTGGGTCAAGTATGTATCCGCCTGCATCAATGCTTCACTCAGGGCTAGACGAGTGTCTTGGGAGAGCCTGAGTAGCTCGAAGATGGACAATCTGGCTAGTGTATTAGCTAGTTGGGCCAGGATGTCAAAGTTGTACGGCTTCTCTAAACCTTTGTTTTGAATATTTTTCATAGGTTTATCGAAGCGCACTTCTTTCTGCTTCCCCTTGTCCGCCGAAGTTGGTCTCGAAGGACCGGCCTCTGGTACCCCGGGCTCTGGTTCTGAAGGCTTGGCAGCTGAAGCGTCTGAAGGTGCATCTTCCTGACTTGCTTCGTAGTCCTTGAGGTAAGCCTTCCCTGAACGGGTTGCTGTGGCCAAAATCTCGTCTTCGTCTGATGTCGAAGAAGTTGCAACCATATGGCAGGGCTTGCATTTGGAGTTCTTCCTGGACTTAGCCTTAGTAGCATTAGTCTCTTTTTCGAGCTCCGACATCAAGTCTAGATGAACCCATATAATCTTGCCACTCTGGGTAGTTAGGGGTAACAGGTCGTGATTTTGACCCCTAGCCGGAGGGAGATTAACGATGTTCATCGTTGTCCGGGAAATAGGTGTAACACCGTTCGGTACTTCTTGGGGAGGCAGATTGCCAAATTGTAGAGAGATCATGTTGGCCGTGACCGTCTTCTCGCTATTGCGCAGAGTGATGGCTTTAGCATCGATCAGCTCTTGGATCTTCCTTTTCAGTATGTAACACGCCTTTGTTGGGTGGTGTACGTATCTGTGGAAGATGCAGTACTTGGGGTTGTTGGCACTGCCGACTTCACTGGGTCGCCTCTCCTCCGAAAGGGTGATGTTGCCACTTTTGACGAGACACTCGAATATACTTGGAATATCGTCGTCGTCGAAAGAGTATACTTCGACGGGCCTGGAAGTCCCGGGTTTCGTCTGCGCGGTTGCCGCAGTCTTCTGTCTGGACGTATTTATTGCCAGAGCTTCTTCTCCTTTGGAACTGCGAGGATGGTCGCCGCTGGGGGATGACCTCTTGCCTCTGTCAGAGGTAGAGATCATGATGCCATTGTCACGCGCCTTGCGACTGTTGTCCTCGGCGACTACCGCTGAAATGATGAACGAGGGCCAATCATGGAACTGATATGGTCCTGTGAACACCGAGATCACGGGAAGAAGGTTCTTCCTGCAAATGTCCACCAATGCTGAGTCTGGAACTCTTGGAGGCATCTGTAAAGTGGCTTGGCAAAAACGTTCGACGAAGGTACGAACGTCCTCCTTCTCCCTCTGCTTGACTTCGATGAGAGAGGACATAGACATGTCCATTCCTCCCTCATAGAATCGTGTGAAGAATAAAGCCTTGAAGTCTTCGAAGGAAGTAATGCAGTTGTCCGCCAGGCTACGGTACCACTGGTAAGCTACTTCCGAGAGACAGCCCTTGAACACCCGGGTGAGGAGGGCGTCATTCCCTTGTAGCAACCATCATCATACTGAAATAGTTCATGTACTGACTTGGTGATGATTTTCCCTCGAACAGGGCCATGGTCTGAGGTTTGTACCTCGGAGGAAAAGGGACCTCCTCCCAGATAGCTGGGTATGGCTGGTTGATTTCCAATTTCTTGAGCTGATCTTTGTGCTTCAAGGCATCAAATTGGGCTTTCAACTCCCGCACTGCTTGCATTGGATTTTCAGCTGGTAGCGAGACCACGGAATGGTGCGGAGTCGGTTGTATCGTGACTTTCGCTGGAGGTAGTACATTCTCCGAGTGAGGAAGTAAAGGACCAGCTGACTCTTGATCTAAAGCAGGCTCTTGGATCGTGTTGGATGGTGGTAGGTCCACCCCCACGCGTATCTGAGTAGGCGGGACCGATGTTTGAGCCATAGCAGCCGCCTGTTGAGTTAGCATCATTTGGTGCATGTTCTCCATCATGGATTGTATTTGTTTCAGAGATGTCTCTAGTGTAGTAATGCGTTGCTCAGCGTTCCCTGATGGCGAGGCTTCCTCGTGTTCATCTCCAATGGCATAAACTCCCATCTCCCTGGGCGTCATTGAAGGATGAGTATAGGTCGCTGCAGAAGTTGACTCTATACTCTCAGTATCTGATTCGGGAGACTGACGACCCCCAGCATCGGAATCAGAAGAGCACGAAGTCAGTTGTCGTAACTTTGAACGAGTATTCTGGAACACCCCAGCTTCGGTGTCCCTAAGGAGCATGTTGAATTTCCTTCGGCTCGGAGTTCTAGAGGACAGACGTTTTGAGCCTGAGCTTCCTCCAGGTATATGTGAAACCATGTTCACAGATGCATGCGTGGGTTCTTCTTCTAGGAAAGATGGAGAGTAGCTCAACCGGTCAAAAACTGGCCGTTTTGCTTTAGAACAGCAACAGTTAATTACAATCCTGTGACTATTACAACAGTGCTCGCTAGGAGGCATAATAGCCACGCTGGAAGATCCCCTCTCCTTGTATTTCTGGATTAGATACTTGCGCAGGTCAGGAGGAGTTACAGAAGAAGAAGATGATGGCTTGTTCCTTCTGTTCCCATTGATGGGCATTCGATGATGGGAGCCATAGTCTTCCCTGTGCCACCCGTATACAATAGGTTGGCCATCTAGGTGGCGAATAATCCCCGGGGAGGGTGTCTTTCCACAACTGGAGCCTTCTTTACGCTTAGGGACTTCGCCTGGCGTAATTTGGAGCTTCGCTCTGGTTGGCGTAAAGCTGAGGATGTCCTCAGGCGGCCATCAGCGTCTCGCGTAATTCGGAGGGCGTGCAGATTGTTCCTTTGCTGGCGTAAAGGCCGAGAAGTTGAGTAGTCCGCCGCTTGCTTTCCCTTGCGGAGATCACAGGGATCATCTGGTTCTCCGTAGAGGTCAGATGTTGTTTTACGCGCGGAGCGTATCTTGTACTTCTGATTTGGCGCTGAGGCTTTATCAGAAGTTTTGTCTATTCCGCCAGGGACGGGAGACTGAATTTCACGCGCAGAGCGTGGAGTATACTTCTGGGTTAGCGCTGAGGCATTGCTAGAAGTTTTATCGGTTCTGTCAGAGACAGGCGACTGAATTTTACGCGTAGGACGCGGAGGGAGCAATGCTACAACCTCATTGGTCGGAGAGATCGGAGAACCCACAGGAATGGTAGAGGATGTCTTGGGCATCCAGACCTTATGCAGCTTCCTGTTGTTTTGGACAGAGAGAGAGTGAGAGCTGCCCCTTGTTCGGAGCATATCTTCGTAGGCAGACTGGTCGAACTAGACGACCAGTGTCTTCTTCACAGATCCCACGGATACCGCATCGTATTGAGCAATAGCTTCCTCATCAGAAGAGAAAGATGTCCCCAGCAGAGTCGCCATCTTGTTTAGGATAATAAACGAGAAAAGATTTGATGAATGCGGGAAAACGAGGTCTTGTGCGAAGACCCGCCCTTCTTTTATGTTTACAAACAAGATTGTACAAATTTGATCCTACACGAGGATGTCTAAGTACAATTTATTTAATCTGGGTGAATATTGCTATAGGTGTCTGATCTGCAGTCAATCACTTTAGCCCTTGGACCACACGATGTTGAAGAAGTGTCGTGGAAGACAGGTAGCAGCTTCGAAGGTTGCTAAAGACGGTGGATGCCCGATGCCAAAGTCGTCGATCCCTTCTCTTTGCCTGAGCTCTGGATTCTCCTCTCTCTCTCTCTCTCTCTCTCTCTCTCTCTCGACTGTTGGATCTGGTACTGGATCTCTTGATCAGTTTTCAGACCTAACTTCTTCGATCCTCCAATTTGTCGACCTTTTCCTCTATTGATAGAGGTCTCTATTTATAGAGTTTTAGTGACAGTGACCACTCAGTCGGTGTAAAAACCGAGTAGTGGAAAGTAAAGCACCCTTTTACACAACGGTTAAAATAACCAATGACTGCGTATAGATGATCTTTTGAATGAGCGTGTGACACGGGTCCAACTAAGGGACAAAACGCGTATAACTGCTACGAAGATCACGGCGTAGAAGCCACGTAGGTAGGTATCCCTCGTGTAGAAGAGGTTGGCATAGAAGCCAATGTCTGTCACCATGGCATAGAAGCCAAATAGTTATCAAACCGGCATAGAGGCCGAATAGGCGTAGAAGCCGAGTAGGCGTAGAAGCCGAGTAGGCATAGAAGCCGAGTGGTCATAGAGGCCGAGTGGTCATAGAGGCCAAGTGGGCACAGAAGGCCAAATGGGCGTAGAAGCCGAGTAGGCACAGAAGGCCGAATGGGCGTAGAAGCCGAGCAGGCACCGAAGCTAAATAGGCATAGAAGCTGCTGCTTAACGTGCCAGAGTGATGATGTGGACGTCTTTAGTCGGAATTATGGCTCTTGGAGATAATCAGATCTCTTGCATTAAATGCAGAGATCTGCCCCCATCCTTGAATCCTGTGCGAAGAGTAACCGCTGTCGTAGCAGTCTGTTCGTCTTCTGCGGAGCGTAAGGAGCTCACGTTTGCCTGTGTAAAACTAGGCAGCGTATTCCCTTGTATGCGTAGGAGCAGCTCTCGCAAAGGGGATGTCACTAAACGACGGTTCGGTGATATTTAATCAAATCTCCTGTATTAAATGTGGAGATCTGCCATCATCCTGCGCATTAAATGCAGAGGCGTGTTTTGAAGGTCTGCCACCCTTCTGCGCATCAAACGCAGAGACGTGCCTCAGGCATCTGTCAGTATTCGACGCATTAATTGCAGAGACGTGCCTTGAGGGCCTGTCACCACCCTGTGCATTAAATGCAGAGACGTGCCTCGAGCCCTGTAAGAAGTGCAGCTTTTGACGTGGCAGGCAGTTTGTCTTCTACGGAGTGTAAGGAGCTTTCATCTGCCTGTGTAAAACTAGGCAGCGTATTCCTCTGTGTACGTAAAAGCGGTTTATGCAAAGGAAATGGCAGTAAATGACAGCCTGGGTTGCAGTGCCGCGCCATCATTATAGCCGTCGCCTGGGTGGTCGAGCAGTATCCCTTTGTCAGAAGTTGAGACGTCAGGTTCATTGTAGGATCTGACAGGTTCATTGCAGGATATGACAGGTTCACTTCGGAGAATACGAAGCGTCCCCCGTACACTTCAATGCTGCATTGAAAGAGGATGAGTTTTACGCCATAAAGGCGATGAAGCACCCTGTTTACGCTGAAGCAACCTGGACATACTGCCCTACGCGGATGGTCCTTGAGCCTATATTTCACGCTGTGCTTTGGCGGAGAAGCTCTGTTTGTACGTTGAAGGCTCTGAAGTCCTCTTTTTACGCTGCTTTGCATCAATATGCTGCGTAGAGCTATCCAGCGTATTTTTCATGCTTCTACACCCACCTTAGAAAATTTTGTCCTCGAAATTAAGAATACAGCACGATCTAGAAAAATAATAATGCGGTATGTGAAGTCCATACCTGAAGCTCGCGTAAGTGAGGAAATGCTCTAAGATCGAATCCACCCGCTCCCAAGTCGATTCGTCCGGTGAATGATGCTTCCAAGCAACGCGGACTAGTTGAATGGTCTTCCCCTTTAGCACGTTCTCTCTGTGGTCAAGAATCTCAACCGGCTGCTCCTCATACGACAAACTCGGTCCTACAATAATCTCTGAATGATCCAATACATGGCTAGGATCTGCCACATACCTTCTCAATTATGAGATATAGAATACATCGTGGACACCCTCCAAGGTCTGCGGTAATGCTAGTCTGTAAGAAACCTCTCCAACTCGTTCCAATACGTCAAATATCTGATGTACCTCGGACTATGATTTTCTCTACCTCCAAATCTGATGGTTCCTCTAGTAGGGGAGATCCTTAAGAACACATGATCTCCCGACTTGAACTATAGGGGTCGATGGTGAGTATATGCCCACTGTTTTTGTCTATCTTGTGCTGCTCGAAGGTGACCTTGAATCTGCTTGACCTTCTCCACTGTGTGAGTCACCAACTCTGGTCCAAGTATCTGTCTCTCGCCCACATCACTCCAACATACTGGTGATCGACACTTCCTTCAGTATAATGCTTCAAAAGGATCCATCTGAATGCTTGCTTGGTAGCTATTATTGTAAGAGAACTCCACCAAATATAAGTAATCCTCCCAAGATCCTTCAAAGTCAAGCATGCACGCTCTCAGTATGTCCTCCAACGTCTAAATAGTGTGCTCTGACTGTTTTTCTGTCTGCAGGTGATAAGAAGTGCTAAACTTTAATCTAGTTCCTAGGCTATCCTGCATACTCCTCCAAAAGTGTGACGTGAACTTCGAATCTCTGTCAAAAACTATGCTGACTGGTACTCCATGTAGGCGTACAATCTCCTTCATGTACGTCTCTGCCAAAACTTTTATAGATTGCCCAACTCTAAAGGGTAAGAAGTATGTCGCCTTAGTCAATCTATCCACAATCACCCAAACTAGATCTCGGCCAGTTAGACTCCTCGAAAAATCCGTAATGAAGTCTATGGTGATGTGCTCCCATTTCCACTCCGGAATTGGAAGTGGTTGGAGTAGTCATGCTGATCTCTGGTGTTCATCCTTAACTTGCTGACACACTAAGCACTTTGCCATAAACAGTGCTATCTCTCGCTTTATCTGGTGCCACCAGTAATGTTGTCTCAAGTCTATGTATATCTTCATTCCTCCCGGATGAATAGAGTATGTTGAACTGTGAGCCTCCGACATTAGCTCCTGCCGAAGCTCTCTATTAGGAACATAGAGGCGATCCCCACACCTTAAAGTCCTATCTTCATGTATCCTCATCCCAATTTGCAACCCAGCCTCAGTCCTCTGTTTAAGCCTCTGAAATCTCGTATTAGTCGGCATAGCAGCCTTGATACGCTCCACCAATGATGATTGTACTTGAAGGTTCATCACCTTTGTGACTTCTCCTGGCATAACCACCTCTATGCCCAACTTCTCCAAATCATATAACAATTTTTTTCGTGTTGTCAAGAAGTACGCCATCGGTCTCATACTCAATGCATCCTCTTCTGCATTAGCCTTGCCTGGATGGTACTGCAGCTCAATGTCAAAATCTGCCATCAACTCGAGCCATCGTCTCAGTCTCTGATTTAGATCCTTTTGAGTATAGACATACTTTAAACTCTTATGATCTGTATAGATCTCCACAGTCTCTCTATATAAATAGTGCCTCCAAAGCTTCAGAGCAATGATTACTGCTGTAAGCTCCAAGTCATGAGTGGGGTAGTTCTCATGGATCCTCAACTGTCGAGAATCATAGGCTACCACATTCCCATACTGCATCAAGACACAACCTATGTGGTGCCACGTTCTCCCTATTCGGGGAGCGCGACTAAGAAATATAAGTTGGTATCGTTCGATCGGGATAGATTGAAACAAGATCTTATCCTCGTATAGATTTGCTTCTTCGAAATCGATTCCCATATTCAGTGAACCGTGCCCTGAGGATGGACTTAGTGGCAGAGTCAAGAGGGACATCTCCGCTGCAAGTTTTCTTGCCTAGTTTTCGCTGTTGCCTTGTTGCTTTCGTACTTTGAGTTAGTTTTCGAATTTGTTTGCATTTCTTAAATAGTTTTGATGGATTTCATTATTTTTGTTTGTTGAACTGCACTTCAATTCCGATCTTGGAAAGAGTATAAGAGGTATTGATCAGCTGTTTGTGGCAATACAGGTGATCGTGCAGTAGGCAACGTGCGAACGGAGTCTTGAAGACCTCTTTCCTTTCCTTCTCAAACCAACTTGTGATATATTCGATTCAGTTGACCCTTCTTCTAAATTTTCACATCTAAAAATCTTGCATTCTTGTTTGCCCCGATCAAACGATACCATAAAAACTAAAAAATGTCAAGATAAAAAGGAATAGACTTGGACTACTTATTGCTTGTCAATCAACTTGTGAACGGTTATCTTATTGCATGCTAGTTCATTTAAAATGTTCTTCCTATGCATCAATTTTAGTTAGAATGTATACTTCTTCTCTAAATTATGCTATGTATAGAATACACCTTGCTATGCAATAACTGATCAGGGAGACTATGCAAAATAAACCATGCCATGCTACTTGCCTCATACTCGTGTTGCCTCAAACTGCATAAATGAATAACTTAGAATAGACGTCGTTTGATTACGGACAACTTGTGCATAATGTCTTAGTTCCTACGGACGGTCGCTGGGGCACTGGCACCGATCCGATCCGGACGGAACTCTTGCTTAGTCTCTTATCCTGGACGGGATGCGTGTAGCGCCACAAGTGCTTTCGTTGCATACCATCCTCGTTCATAGACTATAAATCGTCCTTTTATGGCACTTTGTCAGTGATCCCCTCGTGTATTTAAACCTGTGCAAGCTAACTTGTGTCTTCGTGGCAGGGAAGGATATGGTAAGTATTGTGCAGGTGGTTCAGACGGGCAGGTAAAATTCACCGAACGGTGGCAAGTTTATTTCAGTAGTTTATACATATACTGCTTGCTTGTAAAATAAACTAAGGCAAGATAGAAAGACCACAAAAAACTTGCATGCTTCTTATAAACAACGTATTGATTGGTATAGTTGGGTTAGCTCACCTTCACCAGTGCATTTCGATGTACTGACCCTCATTGAAATAGGTTCCCCGCACCAAGAAGATCCTGCAATGAGCTGAAGTCACTTCCCAATCCAGTCCAGCTGCCAGCAAGTCCTGATCATGCCCTATTTTGAAGCATTTTTGAAGACCCAGGAGCTAGCAAACTTACTCATGCAGCTCAGAGGAAAAGTTATAGTCCCGCTTGGAGGTCTCTTATCTTAAAGCCTTAGTAAATGATGTAATGTACAGGACGACTATCTCATTTTGTGTCAACTTTTGTAAGCCCGTGCGGCAATTATCTGACTCGTTCAAGAGTTTGTAAAAAGATGTTCATTATCAATAAAGAGAACTTTTTCATGTTTCAACTTTGTGTTTTAATTTATCTGCGTACTCTGAATATGTGCTCGTTATGCAAAACACCTTAGCCTTGTGCGGTGTGCAACCTAGGCACGCACGACGTCACGCCCGAGGGACAACTATCGATTTCACAAAATTAGGGTGCGACAACCTAATCCCTCCGGAAGCATCGTTATAAATAATAAATCCTCCCAGTCCAGCAGGTTTGGTCAAGATCGGTGTTGTAGTCAGCCGTTTCTTCAACTCATCAAACGCCATCTAACACTCCTCTGTCCAAATAAACTTATGTTCCTTGTGGGTCAACCTTGTCATAGGCTCTACAATCCTTGCAAAATTATCTACAAACCTTCGGTAATATCCGACAAGTCCTAGAAAACTCTGCACATCTGAGACGTCGGTTAGGGTCGGCCACATCTCTACTGCTGATATCTTAGCTGGATCTACTGATATGTCTTCTCCTGAGATAACATGCCCGATAAAAGAGATATGATCTAGGAGAAACTCGCATTCTCTCAGCTTAGTATATAATTTTTGATGCATTAATGTCTCCAACACCTTCCTCAGATGCTCTTCGTGCTCCTCCTGGCTCTTCGAGTACACCAAAATGTCTGTTTAGGATAATATAAACGAGAAAAGATTTGATGAATACGGAAAATGAGGTCTTGTACGAAGACCCGCCCCTTCTTTTATTGTTTACAAACAAGATTGTACAAATTCGATCCTACACGAGGATGTCTAAGTATAATTTATTTAATCTGGGTGAATATTGCTATAGGTGTCTGATCTGCAGTCGATCACTTTAGCCCTTGGACCACACGATTGTTGAAGAAGTGCCATGGAAGACAGGTAGCACTTTGAGGGTTGCTAAAGAGGGTGGATGCCCGATGCCAAAGTCGTCGATCCCTTCTCTTTGCCTGAGCTCCGGATTCGACTCTCTCTCTCTCTCTCGACCGTCCGACCTTCGATCTTTGCGACCGTTGGATCTGATACTGGATTTCTTGATCAGTTTTCAGACCTAATTTCTTCGACCTTTTCCTCTGTTGATAGAGGTCTCTATTTATAGAGTTTTAGTGACAGTGACCACTCAATCGGTGTAAAGACTTGGTAGTGGAAAGTACAACACCCTTTTACACAACGGTTAAAATAACCAATGCCTACGTATAGATGATCCTTTGAATGAGCGTGTGATGCGGGTCCAACTAAGGGACAAAATGCGTATAATCACTACGAAGATCATGGCGTAGAAGCCACGTAGGTAGGTATCCATCGTGTAGAAGAGGTTGGCATAAAAGCCGATGTCTGTCACCATGGCATAGAAGCCAAATAGTTATCAAACCGGTATAGAAGCCGAATAGGCATAGAAGCCGAGTGGTCATAAAGGCAGAGTAGGCATAGAAGCCGAGTGGTCATAAAGGCCGAGTAGGCGTAGAAGTCGAGCGGGCACCGAAGCTGAATAGGCGTAGAAGCCGAGCGTAACGTGCCAGAGTGATGATGTGGACGTCTTTAGCCGGAATTACGGCTCTTGGAGATAATCAGATCTCTTGCATTAAATGCAGAGATCTGCCCCCATCCTGTACATTAAATGCAGATGCTTGTCTTTAAGATTTGCCATCATTCTGTGCATTAAATGCAGATACGCACCTTGAATCCTGTGCGAAGAGTAACCACTGTCGTGGCAGTCTGTTCGTCTTCTGCGGAGCGTAAGGAGCTCTCGTTTGCCTGTGTAAACCTGGGCAGCGTATTCCCTTATGTGCGTAGGAGCAGCTCTCGCAAAGGGGATATCACTAAACGACGGTTCGGTGATATTTAATCAAATCTTCTGCATTAAATGTGGAGATTCGCCATTATCCTGCGCATTAAATGTAAAGGCGTGTTTTGAAGGTCTGCCACCCTTCTGTGCATTAAGCGCAGAGACGTGCCTCAGGCATCTGTCAGTATTCGGCACATTAATTGCAGAGACGTGCCTTGAGGGCCTGTCACCACCCTGTGCATTAAGTGCAGAGACGTGCCTCGAGCCCTGTACGAAGTGCAGCTTTTGATGTGGCAGGCGGTTTGTCTTCCGTGGAGCGTAAGGGGCTCTCATCTGCCTGTGTAAAACAAGGTAGCATTTTCCTCTGTGTACGTAAAAAGTGGTTTACGCAAGGGAAAATGGCAATAAATGACAGCCTGGGTTGCAGTGCCGTGCCATCATTATAGCCGCCGCCTGGGTAGTCGAGCAGTATCCCTTTGTCAGAAGTCGAGACGTCAGGTTCATTGCAGGATCTGACAGGTTCATTGCAGGGTCTGACAGGTTCATTGCAGGGTCTGACAGGTTCACTTCGGAGAATACGAAGCGTCCCTCGTACACTTCAATGCTGCACTGAAAGAGGATGGTTTTACGCCATATAGGCGATGAAGCACCCTGTTTACGCTGAAGCAGCCTGGACATATTGCCCTACGCGGATGGTCCTTGAGCCTGTATTTCACGCTGTGCTCGGCGGAGAAACTCTGTTTGCACGTTTGAAGGCTCTGAAGTCCTCTGTTTACGCTTCTTTGCATCAATATGCTGCGTAGAGCTATCCAACGTATTTTTCATGCTTCTACAAGACCCCCTTCAAAGCTTTTAAATTTCTCGTAATTTGAAACGCTTTGAATGAAACATGACCCGCTCTTCGTAACTCGAAACGTTTCTGAATGGAGTTTTGAAACGGTCGAGGCTGACTTTATGGCGGATTCATTGGGGATCGGTGCTCTCTCTCGCCTATAAAAAGGCTGAGGAGTTCTCCTGTTCTTCCCACACTTCCTTCATCATACAGAGATGATGGCCGTAGTTCGTCGGGTCGACTTGAGGAGGAAGGAGATCATGCTCTTCCAGCATGTAGGGAGCCGAAAAAGATGGCGTCTTCGAGCAAATGTCCTCTGCAACGATGGATCATGGAAGGATATCATAGCCTCCTTTGCTCGGGATAATCAGCAACTTTGTATGGTGGTTCTTCGGGAGAGGAAGAATCGTATTTCATCACGCCGCTTGCAAGCGGTGTCTTCTCCCGTTACCTCCATGGCGCGGGATATAGGTAAGCAGATTTACTCTGCTTTCCTTCTGTTGGAGGATGGGTCTATGCCCAGTTTTGTATCCTCCCACCACTGATCATCTTCTTGTTCATCGACTGTGGGTGTCGACGAACCGTCTTGGAAGAAGAGGAAGACCTTCACCAATACGAGAACCTGGCAGAACAGCTTCTCGGTGCGGTCTTCAGCCGACGATGAGGAACCCCTTTGTAGACGGGATTTCCCTCATGTAGTCATAAAAATTTGAAGAAAAAACCCTTGTAGACTGGATTTCCCTCATATGTAATCATGACTTTAATTTTTAATAAAATTATCTTTCTTCTCCATATGATCATGTTGCCATACTTTGTTGTGAAGTCTGAATACGTGTAGCTTCAACACGCCTGATTCTTTACGTCGACTCTGTTTAGAGAGAGTGCTAGGTCCTGTCATGTCTTTTACGCATAACTTAGGGATGCGTAGAAAGCCATTTTTGCATTCGAGTGTTCGAACTGTCTTGCTGTTTCGGAGTGAGGAACCGCGTAAGATTCTGAACTGTTACTTCTGATAAACAGAATTTCTTTGTTCAGACATCATCTTCAAGAATAATTTCTCAAAAATCCC
The DNA here is from genome assembly GCA_036927795.1 of Iris macrosiphon. Lineage (NCBI taxonomy): Eukaryota > Viridiplantae > Streptophyta > Magnoliopsida > Asparagales > Iridaceae > Iris > Iris macrosiphon. The sequence continues at coordinate 100,932,454 of JAYESA010000020.1, read as the reverse complement.
TTGGAACAGGGCGAGAAATGGCTGTCAAACTGATTTTCCATCTTGGTAGATGAGATATTCAGACTGGAGTCTGGATGAACTTTGAATCGACCCATGAAGAAGAGTAATTTTTCAATGTCGAACTCTGTATGCTTCGGGTACTTGGGATATCTTGAGGTCAAGAAGGAGTATCTTCTGTGTAAACTCCTATAATTGACCGCCTTAAGGATCGTTCAGATATACGCATACTTCTGGCCTGCATATCTTTCAGATGTGCGGAAAGTCATGGAGCGCGAAATCATAAGTTGGCAGCCTCTGAGCATAAACTAAACACCATCGAGCGTGAGATCATAGACTTGTAGTTCCTGAGCGTGAAGTCGTAGGTTTGTAGCCTCTCGAGCATAAAAGCTACCTAGCACAAAGGCATCCGGGCGTAAAACCCGACTTGTAGCTGTTGAATTTAAAGTCGTAGATTCGTAGCCGTCGAGCGTAGAAAGCTCCTTAGCGTAGAACTGTAGATTTGTTGCTTCCGAAAAGAAAATTTTCCGAGCGTGAAGTCGTGGATCCGTCGCCTCTGAGCGTAAACTATGCGCCACCGAGCGTGAGATTATCGATTTGGTACCTGCTGAGCGTGAAGTTGTAGGTTTGTAGCCTCTCGAGCATAAAAGCTACCGAGCACAAAGGCATCCGGGCATAAAACCATAGACTTATAGCTTGCGAGCGTAAAACCGTAGATCTGTAGCTGTCGAGCGTAGAAAGCTCCTTAGCGTAGAAACCACGAACCTGCTTTGCGCGAAAAACTTTTCGAATTCGCTGACTATCCGCCTTCTCTGAATAAATAGGCTGATGTAGGACCCTATCATAACCGAATATTAATTAGGGGATTTGGTCCGGGGTCCGAGGAGTCTCATTCGAACTCTATATATATCCCAAGTTTCTGAGAGAAAAACTTTCTATCCATCTTCTGCGAGAGAAAGCTTTCGATTGTTCGAGTTCTTCTCCGTTTTTTCTTCAAGTCTTCAAAGTCTTCCAGCCATGGCCTCGAAGCAAGCTTCCTCCACTAAGGGAAAGAAGGTTGATTCTTCTTCTCGTTCTTCCGCTCAAGCGAGAGCGTCTCTGGTCGGACAAGGTGAACTTCATTCTGAGCGGAGCATCCTGTCGACGATTAGTGCACCCGGCCTGGAAGGTAGAGCTTTTGGGATGAATGAGAATGACTGAAAATCCTTCGCACACGTTGAACGTGACCGCGCTAGGTCATCCTCTGTGCTGATAGCCTCTTCGAGGAAGATGATGCACGGAGACGTTCCATCTTTTTACGCCCACATTTCTAATGTGTCAGCGTAAAAACTCCATTTTTCCGCAGTCGAGCGTAAAAGCTTTGACCGCCAAAAACTTGGTGTATACCATTAAAATTTGAGTTTTATGCTTGTGGATGAAAATCCTGGCGTAATAACTCATTTTAATCAATCTGGAATAAAGCACAGACCGTATACCGTCAACCTTGGATTTTTACGTTTAGGAAATGGATTCCAGCGTAAAAACTCCAAGTTTCATAGTCTCGACGTAGAGCACGGACTGTTGATTGGATGCTGCAAGTCCCGAAATGTCTAGTTTAGGAACTGACGTGTTTCTTTTGTACTTTCACAGTTAACTTGCATGAGTCTCCGCTAGCTGAAGTGATGGGCTCTGCCGCCGGGATGCTACACTCCAACTATCTGGAGGATCTGTCACACGTGACATTTCCTATCTCCGGGCCCCAATATCCCGAAGGAAGGGCAATTCTGATATCGGCCCAGGGCGAGCGAATGCTGCTGAGCATGATCAACGGGGATTAGGCTCGAGGATTCTGGTAGAGAGAAGACAATTTTTTCTTCCGAAGCTTTTAATTGGTTGGTCTGTATCAGACCATCCTATCTGCTGTACAGAAGCGAAGATCATTGCTTCCTGGAGCCCTACTTGTCCAGTCGGTTTGCCCGGCAGTTTGGGTATGATCAGTTGCACGTGGGCAACGCCGTCACCAGCTTCAGGTCCAGAGGTGGACTCATTGATGGAGCGAGGGGATGGCGATATTTTATCATGGGCTGTACTGGGGCAATTTTTATTGTGCCCGTCATTACACTTTCCACGAAGCTGCGCATCCTGCATTCGTATACCCAGTTCTATGTGGCGACGAACACCTTCCATCGCGACTTTGATATGCATGGAAGCTTTAGGGTGCCCTCTTCCAAGCCTGGGGGAAGAGTTGAAGTCCCCTCGGTTTCTTCCGACGAGGGTGAGTCCGTTACCCCGGATGAGCCTCTGGTGTCGGTCCCTAGGGGTGAAGTACCTCCGCCTGCAGGGGCTTTGGTAGTTCTTGGGAAGCGAAGGGCTCCTGCTCCCAAGGAGACTTTCCCTCGTAAGAGGAAGAAGAAGATGGTAAATTATTCTCTCCGGATTCCTGGCATTGAGGCTCCTGGAGGTGAGCTCGCATCTCCCCGTGTTGGGGACGATTCTTTGATTGGAGGTTCCTCGCCTTTTAGAGAAGAACCTTCTACAGTTCCGGCTGGTGGAGCCGGAGAATCTCAGCTGGACACTGGTGTCGCGGCTATTGCTTCAGGTAGTGGAGCGAGGTCGCCTTCGGGGCTGAGTATAATAAAGTTTCGTATACCTCTAGCCGGCTCGGCATCGGGAGGGACTTTCGCCGCGCCTGCGAGTGCACCTAGCGCGATTCCAGCTGATGAGCCTCGGTTGGATTTGGAGGAGGACTTGGAAGACTATCTGTCAGCTTCTGTTAGCAGGCCCCCTTCCCCAGGTATGACAGCTTGCTTAGCATCCTTAAGAAATGATTTAGCTGTACAGGCTGCGGATGCGACATATATGCCGTCGGTCCCGGGTAAATGTCGTCTTCACGCCTTTTCTTTTTTAGGAAAGTTAACATTATGCTGATATTAACTTCCTTTCGTCCTCCTTTCAGGGGAAGACCTCTTTGGGGAGGGAAGTGTAGATGCGTCCTTTGGCTTTGGCGGCAACACGGAGGTACCCGATTTTGAAGAGGAGACATCTTCGGGCACTGGCTTGCCGGTCGAGGAGACTCCGATATCTCAAGAGGAGGACGAGCCTGTCATTGCGACAGTGCCTCCTTTGAGTATGCTGGTATCTTCGTCCGGTGTTGGCGCTTCTTCTTTCGTCGCATCACCTGTTGAGGCGACGGTCGTGGCAACATCGTCTGTGGTTGTTCTTGGAGGGAGGTTCGCCAATGTCGAGGCCACCCCCAGCGCCCAATCAGATCTAGCTGTGCTGATCGGACAGTACACTGATATCTTCTACACCACTTTAAAAATGTTAATATCAAGGGTGTTGGCGAAGAATCTGAGCTTTGCGTCGCTGAAGAGGTCCTCCCAGTCGGCGATAATGCTGATCCGAGAATTCGACGACCCTGGGCTAGCTGAAACGCTGGAGGAGATAGTTAATGGTTTGGAGCAACCCATTAACGAATACTTGCAGCTAGCTCAAGGCAATATTGAAGATCTGGTCCAGGCTAGATACGACTCCATGACTGCGCGGCTTACCAAACAGATGGCAGGCGTAAATAAATCCATCCAGACACACCAGCAGGAGATGGATGAAGGAAAAGTCGTCCTGGAGGAGACCATTGCTCTTCGAACGAAGTGCCAGGCCGAGCACGAAGGGAATGTAGCGAGGGTCCTCAGGCTGGAAACTAAACTCGCTCAGGCAAAAGAGTGGGCTTCTCAGTCGTCGGAATCTCTAGCTGTGGTGGATAGCCGATTGGGCGTAACACAACAGAACTTGGCGCGTGCAGATGTCGCTTGCGCTGGTTTTCTTCGGGCTAGAGCCGAACTGTCCCTTATGAGCAATGACGAGGCACGACTGGAGCGGGCTCGCCATGATGTCTTGGATTCCAGGACTGCGAGGATGGCCGCATTGGCACAGCAGCTTCACAACCTGACCGCTCCCCCTAAATGATGTACTTTTGCTTTTGCTTTTCAATGTACTTCTGCTACTTTTTGGGAATAATAAAGAGGCTTTCATCTGACTTTGTGGACCCATTATTTCGGAATGTAAATGACAGGTTTGGGGTAAAAGTGATATCAGAGGTAATATGGACGTGATATACTCTCGGTAAGTTTTAGCAGGATACATCTATTCAGAGGTTATATAGACATGATAGCATACGATCCCACTAGTTTCGCTTTTGAAAGTAGTTTTGTCAGAATGAGGTTTTCGCCATATTCCACTTGAGCAGAGGAGGTTAAGCATAGTACATTTTCAGGAATTTTTCATTGATAGGAGCCATTAGCAGGTCTCCATTAGGCTGGGCTAACCTGTAAGCGCCGTTTGAGAACGTTGTCTCGATTACGTAAGGGCCTTCCCATTTGGGCTGGAATTTGCCTTTACTCTTGTGAGTAAGAATTATCGGCCTTCTTACAGCCAAAACTAGCTCGCCGACTTTGAACACTCTTTCCTTTACTTTTTGATTAAAAGTTCTGGAAATGCGTGCTTGGTAGAGCGCGATACGCTGTTGAGCTTGGAGGCATTTCTCGTCTAATCCTTCTAGCTCTTGAAGCCTTAATAGGTCATTCTTTTCTTGAGTTAACTCATTAGCCACGGCTATCCTGAGTGACGGAATTTGAATCTCGATGGGGAGAACTGCTTCACTCCCGTAGACCAATAAGAATGGCGTACAACCTGTCGGCGCTCGTACCGTGGTGCGGTATGCCCAGAGACATTCTCCCAGCTTCTCGTTCTAATCTCTCTTGTTCGAAGAGACGAACTTCTTCAAGAGTTTGATAATGGTTTTATTGAAGGCTTCCGCCAAACTATTAGCAGCCGGATAATAGGCCGTAGAGGCCACGTTTCGTATCCGATTTTTATCGCAAAATTGGTGGAACGCATGGCTGATGAACTGAGGCCCATTGTCATAGATTATCCTTCGGGGAACCCCAAAGCGATAAATGACGTGATGCTTGATGAAGATGGTCACATTAGATGTTTTCATCTCAGCCAGAGGGATCGCCTCTGCCCACTTGGAGAAGTAATCCGTGACGGCCAGTATGAACCGGTGACCTCTGGAAGAAGACGGGTGAATAGGACCAATGATATCCATACCCCATGCTTCGAAAGGCCAGGATGCAACCGTAGGATGTAGATGTTCGGACGGTCGATGTATGAAGTCCGCATAAACCTGACAGGCTCTGCATCGTCTGGCATACTGGATTGCGTCTGCGATCATAGTGGGCCAGTAATAGCCACCGATCTAAGGTTGCCAATCTGGATCCTCAGGCAAATTTTTCCCAACGGCTTACTTCTTCCGGCATTGAAACCCACAATAGTAGTGGTGGTGTAAGCCAGTTCGCTGGTAGGAATCCTCAGCGGTCTGAGCAGACTATGAGGAATGATGCTGATTGAGGATCCCGGATCTATGTGAATCCGGTCGACCTCCATGGAACTGACGTACTCGGTGTGGTAGAGGGGTCTGTCATGCCTGTTATGTTTTAACAGCATGTCGTCTTGAGTGAAAGTGATGTTTGGGACCACCTCCATCACACTGTAGCATCGAGGACACGCCACGGGTTCTTCATCGGGGGACTTGAGTTGGGTCAAGTATGTATCCGCCTGCATCAATGCTTCACTCAGGGCTAGACGAGTGTCTTGGGAGAGCCTGAGTAGCTCGAAGATGGACAATCTGGCTGGTGTATTAGCTAGTTGGGCCAGGATGTCGAAGTTATACGGCTTCTCTAAACCTTTGTTTTGAATGTTTTTTACAGGTTTATCAAAGCGTACTTCTTTCTTCTTTCCATTGTCTGCTGAAGTCGGTCTCGAAGGACCGGCCTCTGGTACTGCGGGTTCTGGTTCTGAAGGCTTGGCAGCTGAAGCGTCTGCAGGTGCGTCTTCCTGACTTGCTCCGTAGTCCTTGAGGTAAGCCTTCCCTGAACGGGTTGCTGCGGCAAAAACCTCGTCTTCGTCTGATGTCGAAGAAGTTGCAACCATATGGCAGGGTTTGCATTTGGAGTTTTTTCTGGACTTAGCTTTAGTAGCATTAGTCTATTTTTCGAGCTCCAACACCAAGTCTGGGTGAACCCACATAATCTTGCCTCTCTGGGTAGTTAGGGGTAATAGGTCATGATTTTGACCCCTAGCCGGAGGGAGGTTAACGATGTTCATCGTTGTTCGGGAAATAGGTGTAACACCGTCCGGGATCTCTTGGGGAGGCAGATTGCCAAATTGCAGAGAAATCATGTTGGCCGTGACCATCTTCTCGCTATTGCGCAGGGTGATGGCTTTAGCATCGATCAGCTCTTGGATCTTCCTTTTCAGTATGTAACACGCCTTTGTTGGGTGGTGTACGTATCTGTGGAAGATGCAGTACTTGGGGTTGTTGGCACTGCCAACTTCACTAGAAGTCCCAGGTTTTGTCTGCGTGGTTGCCGCAGTCTTCTGCCTGGACGTATTGATCGCCAGAGCTTCTTTTCCTTTGCGAGGATGGTCGCCGATGGGGGATGACCTCTTGCCTCTATCAGAGGTAGAGATCATAATGCCATTGTCACGTGCCTTACGACTGTTGTCCTCGGCCTATCGCTGAAATGATGAACGAGGGCCAATCATGGAACTGATATGGTCCTGTGAACACCGAGATCACGGGAAGAAGGTTCTTCCTGCAAATGTCCACCAACGCCGAGTCTGGAACTCCTGGAGGCATATGTAAAGTGGCTTGGCGAAAACGTTCGACGAAGGTGCAAACGTCTTCCTTCTCCCTTTGCTTGACTTCGATGAGAGAGGACATAGACATGTCCATCCCTCTCTCGTAGAATCGTGTGAAGAATAAAGCCTTGAAGTCTTCGAAGAAAGAAATGCAGTTGTCCGCCAGGCTGCGGTACCACTGGTAAGCTACTCCTGAGAGACAGCCCTTGAACACCCGGGTGAGGAGGGCGTCATTCCCTTGTAGCAACACCGTCATCATACTGAAATAGTTCATGTACTGACTTGGTGATGTTTTTTCTTCGAACAGGGCTATGGTCTGAGGTTTGTACCTCGGAGGAAAAGGGACCTCCTCCCAGATAGCTGGGTATGGCTGGTTGATTCCCAATTTCTTGAGCTGATCTTTGTGCTTCAAGGCGTCAAATTGGGCTTTCAACTCCCGCACTGCTTGCATTGGATTTTCAGCTGGTAGCGAGACCACGGAATGGTGCGGAGTTGGTTGTATCGTGACTCCCGCAGGAGGTAGTACATTCTCCGAGTGAGGAAGTGAAGGACCAGTTGACTCTTGATCTAGAGCAGGCTCTTGGATCGTGTTGGATGGTGGTAGGTCTACCCCCATACGTATCTGAGTAGGCGGGATCGACGTTTGAGCCATAGCAGCCGCCTGTTGAGTTAGCATCATTTGGTGCATGTTCTCCATCATGGATTGCATTTGCTTCAGAGGTGTCTCTAGTGTAGTAATACATTGCTCAGCGTTCCCTGATGGCGAGGCTTCCTCGTGTTCATCTTCAATGGCATAAACTCCTATCTCCCTAGGCGTCATTGAAGGATGAGTATAGGTCGCTGCAGAAGTTGACTCTATACTCTCAGTATCTGATTCGGGAGACTGACGACCCCCAGCATCGGAATCAGAAGAGCACAAAGTCAGTTGTCATGACTTTGAACGAGTGTTCTGGAACACCCCAACTTCGGTGTCCCTAAGGAGCATGTTGAAGTTCCTTCGGCTCGGAGTTCTAGGGGACGGACGTCTTGAGCCTGAGCTTCCTCCAGGTATATGTGAAGCCATGTTCACAGATGCATGCGTGGGCTCTTCTTCTAGGAAAGATGGAGAGTAGCTCAGCCGGTCGAAAACCGGCCGTCCTGCTTTAGAACAGCAACAATTAATTATAATCCTGTGACTGTTACAACAGTGCTCGCTAGGAGGCGTAACAGCCATGCTGGAAGATCCCCTCTCCTTGCGTTTTCGGATTAGATACTTGCGCAGGTCAGGAGAAGTTGCAGAAGAAGAAAATGATGGCTTGTTCCTTCTATTCCCATTGGTGGGCATGCGGCTGATGGGAGTCATAGTCTTCCCTGTGCCACCCGTATACAACAGGTTGGCCATCTGGGTGGCCGATAATCCCCCGGGAGGGTGTCTTTCCGCAACTGGAGCCTTCTTTACACTTGGGGACTTCGCCTGGCATAATTTGGAGCTTCGCTCTGGTTGGCATAAAGCTGAGAATGTCCTCAGGCGGCCATCAGCGTCTCGCGTAATTCGAAGGGCGTGCAGATTGTTCCCTTGCTGGCATAAAGGCCGAGAAGTTGAGTGGTCCGCCGCTTGCTTTCCCTTGCGGAGATCACAGGGATCATCTGGTTCTCCGTAGAGGTCAGATGTTATTTTACACGCGGAGCGTGTCTTGTACTTCTGATTTGGCGCTGAGGATTTATCAGAAGTTTTGTCTATTCCGCCAGGGACGGGAGACTGAATTTCACGCGCAGAGCGCGGAGTATACTTCTGGATTAGCGCTGAGGCATTGCCAGAAGTTTTGTAGGTTCTGTCAGAGACAGGCGACTGAATTTTATACGCAGGGCGCGGAGGGAGCAATGCTACAACCTCATTGGTCGGAGAGATCGGAGAACCCACAGGAATGGTAGAGGATGTCTTGGGCATCCAGACCTTACGCAGCTTCCTATTGTTTTGGTCAGAGAGAGTGAGAGCTGCCCCTTGTTCGGAGCATATCTTCGTAGGCAGACTGGTCGAACTGGACGACCAGTGTCTTCTTCACGGATCCCACGGATACCGCATCGTGTTGAGCAATAGCTTCCTCATCAGAAGAGAAAGATGTCCCCAGTAGAGTCGCCATCTTGTTTAGGATAATATAAACGAGAAAAGATTTGATAAATGCCGAAAACGAGGTCTTGTACGAAGACCCGCCCCTTCTTTTATTGCTTACAAACAAGATTGTACAAATTCGATCCTACACGAGGATGTCTAAGTACAATTTATTTAATCTGGGTGAATATTGCTATAGGTGTCTGATCTGCAGTCGATCACTTTAGCCCTTGGACCACACGATTGTTGAAGAAGTGCCGTGGAAGACAGGTAGCAACTTCGAGGGTTGCTAAAGAGGGTGGATGCCCGATGCCAAAGTCGTCGATCCCTTCTCTTTGCCTGAGCTCCGGATTCGACTCTCTCTCTCTCTCTCGACCGTCCGACCTTCGATCTTTGCGACCGTTGGATCTGATACTGGATTTCTTGATCAGTTTTCAGACCTAATTTCTTCGACCTTTTCCTCTGTTGATAGAGGTCTCTATTTATAGAGTTTTAGTGACAGTGACCACTCAATCGGTGTAAAGATCGAGTAGTGGAAAGTACAACATCCTTTTACACAACGGTTAAAATAACCAATGCCTGCGTATAGATGATCCTTTGAATGAGCGTGTGACGCGGGTCCAACTAAGGGACAAAATGCGTATAATCGCTACGAAGATCACGGCATAGATGCCACGTAGGTAGGTATCCATCGTGTAGAAGAGGTTGGCATAAAAGCCGATGTCTGTCACCATGGCATAGAAGCCAAATAGTTATCAAACTGGCATAGAAGCCGAATAGGCATAGAAGCCGAGTGGTCATAAAGGCCGAGTAGGCGTAGAAGCCGAGTGGTCAAAAAGGCCGAGTAGGCGTAGAAGCCAAGCGGGCACCGAAGCTGAATAGGCGTAGAAGTCGAGCGGGCACCGAAGCTGAATAGGCGTAGAAGCCGAGCGTAACGTGCCAGAGTGATGATGTGGACGTCTTTAGCCAGAATTACGGCTCTTGGAGATAATCAGATCTCTTGCATTAAATGCAGATATCTGCCCCCATCCTGTGCATTAAATGCAGATGCTTGTCTTTAAGATTTGCCATTATTTTGCACATTAAATGCAGATACGCACCTTGAATCCTGTGTGAAGAGTAACCGCTGTCATGGCAGTCTGTTCGTCTTCTGCGGAGCGTAAGGAGCTCTCGTTTGCCTGTGTAAAACTGGCAGCGTATTCCCTTATGTGCATAGGAGCAGCTCTCGCAAAGGGGATATCACTAAACGACGGTTCGGTGATATTTAATCAAATCTCCTACATTAAATGTGGAGATCTGCCATCATCCTGCGCATTAAATGCAGAGGCGTATTTTGAAGGTCTGCCACCCTTCTGTGCATCAAGCACAGAGACGTGCCTCAGGCATCTGTCAGTATTCGGCGCATTAATTGCAGAGACGTGCCTTGAGGGCCCGTCACCACCCTGTGCATTAAGTGCAAAGACGTGCCTCGAGCCCTGTACGAAGTGCAGCTTTTGACGTGGCAGGCGGTTTGTCTTCCGTGGAGCGTAAGGGGCTCTCATCTGCCTGTGTAAAACTAGGCAGTATTTTCCTCTGTGTACGTAAAAAGTGGTTTACGCAAGGGAAAATGGCAATAAATGACAGCCTGGGTTGCAGTGCCGTGCCATCATTATAGCCGCCGCCTGGGTAGTCGAGCAGTATCCCTTTGTCAGAAGTCGAGACGTCAGGTTCATTGCAGGATCTGACAGGTTCATTGCAGGGTCTGACAGGTTCATTGCAGGGTCTGACAGGTTCACTTCGGAGAATACGAAGCGTCCCTCGTACACTTCAATGCTGCACTAAAAGAGGATGGTTTTACGCCATATAGGCGATGAAGCACCATGTTTACGCTGAAGCAGTCTGGACATATTTCCCTACGTGGATGGTCCTTGAGCCTGTATTTCACGCTGTGCTCGGCAGAGAAGCTCTGTTTGCACGTTTGAAGGCTCTGAAGTCCTCTGTTTATGCTGCTTTGTATCAATATGCTGCGTAGAGCTATCCAGCGTATTTTTCATGCTTCTACAATGTCGTCAATGAAGACTACCATGAACTTATCTAAATACTGGGGGAATACTCGGTTCATTGAGTTCATGAACACAGCTGGTGCATTTGTTAACCCGAAAGGCATTACCAAGAACTCATAATGACCATAGCGAGTCCTGAAAGTCGTCTTCTGAATATCATCGCGCCTCACCTTCACCTGATGGTATCCTGATCTCAGATCAATCTTAGAAAATATATGTACTCCTGTCAGTTGGTCGAACAAGTCATCAATCCGCAGCAGAGGGTACTTATTCTTGATGGTCACTACATTAAAGGCTATGTAGTCGATGCACATGCGAAGTGTTCCATCTTTCTTTGGCACGAACAAAACTGGGGCTCCCCAAAGTGATGCACTTGGCCTAATGAATCCCTTATCCTGCAACTCTCACAACTGCACCTTCATCTCATCTAGCTCCTTTTTTGCCAGCCGATACACATTAGAATATATCGGTGCTTCTCCCAGCAACAACTCAATAGTGAACTCGACTTCTCTGTCCGGTGGCAGACCTGGCAAATCGTTTGGAAAGACATCTGCAAAGTCCTCAATAATCGGTGGCGGTGCAACTTCCATCGCCATGCAAGCTCCACCATACTGGCCTACTCCCTTCTTTGTAGTTCCTCTCATGAACTCAAAGTCTGGCTGGCCTAGTGGCTTAAAGATAGCACAACCTCTATGGCAATCTAACCCTGCATGATATTGGCTAAGCCAATCCATCCCCAGTACTACGTCAAAATTTGGCATTAAAAATACCAAAATTCGAGCTCTCATCTCCCAACCATAAACAATTACTGAACAAGCCCTACAGGTACTAGTTACAGGAACTATTCCTCCCCCGGTAAGAATCCTCCAACTCTTAGGCAAGGGTGAAGTAGCTATTCTATGCATTGCTACAAATCTAGATGATATGAATGAAAGAGTGGCCCCAGAATCAAATAAAATAGTAGCAGGTACTAATCCAACTAGAATAATACCTGTAATAGCCTCTCCTTTAGTCTTTGCTCCTCCATAAGTTAGTAAAAATACATGTCCTTGCCTCTAAGCTCCTGCCTGCTGTCTGGCTCTCTCGAACTGCACTGCCTACGACGCTAAGGGTGGTCCTCTCTACGGGCCTCCTGGTGCTGGTAAACGAGGTAATCCTCCTCCTTGGTTGGTTGCACCTGGTGCCGGTACTGCTAGTTTTTGAACTCCTACTGGTACAATGGCTCCATGTTACGGACACTCCCAAGTCTGATGTTGTCCCGATCCACAAATCATGCAAGTTCCCAGTCTCTTCCTGCAATCCCTTTGCACATGCCCCTTCTTGCCATAGAAGTGACAAGTCGGAGGTTCTCTAAGCTTGTAGGGTCCCGTCCTTTATTGTTTTGCTGATGTCCCATTGGACGTCTGATAGGCCCTCATTGTTGCATCTTTGCTTGTCCTTCCTAAATTCTCTGCTGATTCCCTTTTCCCTTGCTGATGGCCTCCTGAACCCTGGCCTCCGTCAATAATTCAGCATAAGAGATCCAGGATTGTGAGCTGGTATAGTGTTGAAGCTCCTGAGTGAGCCTATGATAAAAATTTTTAGCTTTTTCCAAGTCATTGGGTATCATAACGGCGCCATATCTACTGAGGAGGCTAAACTCTAAGTCATACTCATCGACCATCTTGTTCCCCTGCTCTAGATAGAGGAATTGATTGTACAATACATCCTTCACAGTGGCCAAAAATTATTTCTTCTCAAAGTACTCCAAGAATTGCTCACAAGTCTGGTGTGTACCCCATTGGCGCTCCATCGATTCCCACCAGTGATGAGCGTTCCCTTCTAACTGAGTCCCCACGCTTGTCATCTATAAGTTTGTAGGCAGCTGTGACACCTCCAAAAACTACTAGGTGCTAGTTATCCAAGTTGTGGTCTCCTTTGGACTCGCATTGCCTTTATATGGCTTGGGGTTCATTTGCACAAAGTCCTTAACTGAACCAACGCGCGCTTGTGGCACTGGAGCTAATGCCTGGGTTGGTGCGGGTGCTGGTGCAGCCATCCTCTCAAGTGCTGTCAGGAATCCCTGCCTCATCTCGGCAGCTTCCTGCCTCTGCTCTGTCGCTTGTTGCCTCTGCTCGGCAGCCAGTGCGACAGACTGCTATCTCTTTTCATGCATCATTATTTGGAAGAATTAGAACATCTGCGTCTGGTCGTCTTGTGGTGCTGCTGGAGCTAGGGGAGCTCCATTAGGCACTACGAGAGGAGCTGGTGGAACCAGATTGTCAGTATGTCCGTCCGGTCCTGGAAATAGAGGAGTCATCGAGGTCTCTCCTTATGTGTGGCCATCGACCCCAGGTGACGTGTTGCCCTCGGTAGCAGCACGTCTGTTATGCAAATTTATCTCTCTAGAAGAGATGAATGAAAGATTAGGAAGAGTACATGAATCAAGCAGAATGCAAGCATTTTTCTAAATAGGACGGATTAGGAGGAAGGTAAGTTATAGTCAAATATGGATGAGACCTAAAACTCTAATCCTAAGTATAGGCTAGTTCGTTACAGTTACGTAATCGAAACGGCTAACAGGACCTGCATGGGCCACCACTAAAAATATATCATGCCCCAGTCCCAAAATACGTAGGACCAGGTATACGTACACATGCCAGCTGTACGAACAAGTATAGGAACCCAATTTAATGGACCTAACCAGTCGTAGTACGCTGTAAAATATAACTAAGCCACAACAACAAAGGCAGGTATAATCTAGTCTCATCCACAAATATTACAGAATTAGGAACTGAATTGTTAGATAAGTCTCAAGTCCACTACATATAAAGTCTAGTGGAGAACAATCCACGAAAAATGAGTACAAATGATTACTGAAAGAATACAACTAAGTAATAAGAAATAATAAAAATAGTTTGGACGTCAGCTACCTAGATAATGACACCTAAGACTCTAAGCAACTGTCATCCAGGATGCTCAAGGAAACTCCAGTGGCTCCACCTCAAGGTCCTCGTCAGCAAGATCTCCAACTCGATAGTCCGACGGGTACAAGTGCTCATCGAGATCTGGAAAAGGTGCCAGGTCCTCAGAGGGACATAACAAGTACACAAGAATTGACATGCATGAAAGTAAAGCAGTAAACTATAATAGCGTAAGTAACCATCTAGGTGATATGCACTCGAGACATCTATAATGGCGCATGAGGGGGGAGAAATAGAAGATTAGTCATCCTACCAGGCGTTCCACAAAACTCGGGGGTACACGATATACACCATTTACACCATCAGAAACAAAAATCCCATACGCTCACTAGTAGACTCCCCCCTCCCAATATACTATCCGGACCGTATATGTGGTGCAGACATAATGCAAGACGTCAATAAAATCTAGAACCCAAACTAACACCAACAACTAACACCAGACGCGAACTCACGTATCAAGAGCCAGTCAATACGCCAGTCCATGCACTCTCTCACTCAGTGAACGTCTTTGAAACTATGTCAGGTCAAAAGATACCATGTATCTTTACCATACCAAGTAGGTTAACTACTTCTAGGATGTGTACACACAACTAACAAAATAAAAAGAACTAGGCATAATGTAAACTCTACAATACAACAAGCAAGGTGTACTTGCCTGACAAGCCAAGATGCGAGAACAACGAATCTGGTCCGGAGCTCTCCGCAGGAACGTCACGAACACCTACCAATTTATTACACTAATTAGACTCTTACTAACTAGTCAAAATTAGGTTATTAACTAGTTATTAATTCTACGTTGATTGTACATTCAAGTAACTAGCTCTCAAAATAATACTAGTCGTTAAACGTTACCAAAAATCCTTTTTAAAGACTTTAATTAGTAAAAATAATAATTCTGGAATTAATCATAAAAATAAGCAAAATATTGGTTTTTCTTCTACAAAGCGTTTCTACGAAGGTTAGCAACTAGTCATGCTAATATAGGTGCTAAACAGAGTTTTTTCGACATGCAAGTTCTCAAAAGAAGAAATCATAAAAATATTAAATTCTGGAAATAATTCTAAAATATTAAAAAATAATGATTTAATGAGTCTCTACATGCATCTTTATCAATTCTACTTATTGGTCTTTCCATTGGACACCTACTAGTCTTCTAGCAATAGTATTGGCAAAATTTTATCATTATAACCCTACTATTATGATTTGCATAAAAATCTAAAATTATAATTAATTCTGGAAAAATATGTTTTAAAATATAAATAATAGGGAAGACATTCATATATGTCCAAAGAACAAGTTACAATAGATTTATATAAAAACTAGGTCAACTATGTGACTTTTTATGGATAAAAACGCATTTAAATCAAAAATAATATTTATAAAATTATAAATTAAAAAATAAATTTAATATAGGTTAATAACATCAAAATTTAATTATTTACAAAGTTTTAGAACGGTTCGATGCGGGATTTTGGAGAAAAAAAATAAAACTAGGTCACCATTACCATAGTACATGCAATTTATTCAAAAAAAAATAATAATCTGGAATAAAAAGTAAAAATATGGATAAAAATAATTTAAACTTCATATTTCTATATTAATAACAAGGTTTAATCAAGGGTTCTACCTATGGGTGCATACATGCATTCATGGGTTCAATTATTTACATGCAAACCCTAAAATAAAACTATACTATGAAGAACATGACAATGGATTGCAAATAAATATAAAAATTATTTATTTATATATAACAATAATTATTCATGCAATCATACACATTAGAGAGGATTTTGAGGAAGAAGGAGACTTACTAGAAGAAGAAGGATGAAGAACTAGGGTTCTTGGATGAATGAGGTGATATTGTCCACGTGAAGGGGGGTCGGCCTTGGTGGTGATGGTGACGGCTAGGGTTCTTGGAGGAGGAAAGAAATTAGAATTTTGAAGGAGAATTTTGGTTAGGATTTTTAGAAGGGAAGATGAGAAAGAGAGTATATGTATATATATATAGGTGGAGAGAGAAAGAGAGAGGGGGGTCGGGTGAGGTGTGCGCGGGTTTGAGGGGGGTAGCCGCGGGTATCGGGGGATAGGTAGGATTAGGATTAGTTGGTAGTTAGTTAGGAGGTTTTCTAATTAGTTTGCTAGTTATTTAAAAGTCAACAACTAACCAACTAACCAATTAATGACAAAGATTTGATTTGATTCTATAAAATTTAAAATTGTAATAAATAAATAATTAAATCCTACAAAAGAGGGAAGTAGCCTAGTTTGGCATGGAGAATTTATGGGTTGCTTAATAAAGAAGGTTAGATTGGAAAATAATTACATAGGAATTATATATATATATATATATAAATATCTAAATTTTAAACACAATAAACTACGGTTGTTACGCTAGTGCCATACTAATGCTAAATGGTCGAATTTTGTGTCACATGAAGATCCTACGGGTAGTGTCTCCCGTGTAGGCTACTTTCTACGAAGGGCGATATAGATTTTCGGGTCGTCCTATGTCACTAATGTTCAAACTACGGTGCAGTGTCCTAATGCAACAATTAGATTTAAATTAATTTTAAAAATAATCTAAATAAACACAATAAATATAGAATACATACAAAATACCTATTTTTTGGTGAGGGATTTTATAGAACAAGATCACACTTAATAATGTTTCTATCACATGATTACTTACTATTGATTTTAGGTGAGCTGGGTCAGCCCTCTCACTAGTACACGGCAATGTACTGACCCACTTTTTTAGGCACTCTCAGGTACTTAGGTGCGATGACACAACTTGATCAGTCCTGAGGCATCATAGGACGGTTGGGTGTACATAAACTCTTCTCATGGAGAATACGACTTCTGCTATAAAGGATATAATATGTGGAACAAATATTCGTTGTACTAGTGATGTTGTAAGCCGAGTCGGCAAATTCAATGTAAACCTAGATGTCATATTTAAAGTTGGCTACTAAGTGCCTTGTATTCAGCTACAAGCCTTGTATTCCATTACAATAACTACCTGGCGACGACCTAGCGATGAATAATTGTTTAATTCGCAAATGGTGGCTTTTGGTCGTCCAACCGAGATTGGCGGTCGCTAATTGGCGACGAATGTTGTCCGTCGCCTATAGTCCGTCGTTAATTCTCTGTATTTTAGTAGTATCCCCTCTCCTTAGGAAGTCCCCTCTTCGGCTTGGTAGGAAGTCCCCGGGCCCTGATGAGACACCCCCTCTCCATGCTCGCATCTAGTAGAATAACGGCTACGTCTCTGACTAATGTTATCGGATGGATAATTCGATAGAATATATATATATATATATATATATATATATATATATATATATATATATATATATATATATATATATATATATATATATATATGAGGTATATGGGGCTTTAGGCCATGCAAAATATCATGATCTATCCAAGCCGACATTCGTCGCATAAGATCAGTTACATTCGGCCACGTGGAACTCTCTTTATTATTGATTGCTCCTTCCATTTTTATACTCTAAAATATAGATGGTTTTCTAATAAATTTATTGAAATAAAATGTACTATTGTCTATAAGCAGTTTATAAATGAAGACTTACAAAAGCGACAATTTGTTTATTACTCCACGCATGCTACAATCATCTACAGCTCTATTAGTGAACCGTAACTCCTCAAATCTATAACCCCGATTGCATAAACACGGTGCTCCCACTAACGTCTATAAGCAAGGTCACCGAACCTTGCATCAATTTAACCAAATGTTAGCAAAACACGACAAATTTAATAAAACCGAATAAAATGAAAAACTTACCGTCATACGGTATTTGCACTTGGAGAGACATATTTTCTAGACTATCAATTCTTCGAATCTCGAATCCCAACCAGGAAGCAAACTATGGATTCTAGATTGCGCTTGAGCGATGCCATAGCTACTAGTCGGTGGAGCATCAAAAATTATTTGAACCATCCCAAATTGTCGAAGAACACGATCTGTTGGATGGAACATGGTCCGATAGTTGTATATGATATAAAATCTGTATAGACTATATGCATACGACATCCTCTGAATATCAGGACAATCGAGACGTATAATATATGGCATCCATCTAACCTATTTGATCATTATGGAGTAAATAAGAATGACATAAATTTATTTTAAATAAATTAAAATATGAAAAAAAGATACTTTCCATTATATTTTGATTTGACTTCAATTTGTCTATTTACTTCCGTTGTAATGTTGTTGTTTCTGAGATACAACATTGATTGTCTATCTTCTTGCTTTGTACAAGTGCAACCTAGACTTGTACGACATCACGTCCAGTGGCACTTTTTCGATTCTTCGGAATCAGGATGTGACATATTTGGAGAGGGAGGAGAGGATACGGTGGTGGGTAGATTTGAGAGACTATGGTGGGTAGATTTGGAGAGGGTGGGCATCGTCGAGGCGAGTGGACACCGTTGAAGATTAGACGCGATTTTTTTTTAACATAACTACAAATATTTTATAAAATTTTATTAAAAAAATTATATACTAAAAATATTTTACCAAATAGAATCTTCAACTTCTTTTTCTTAAAACTATTTTTTAGATGAAAGTAACCAAACTCAAAGTCAGAATTTGTATTTCGAGAAAAAAACAACTTTATCTTTGAAAATTATTTTCAAAACAAAATTTTAGAAAAACTATCCAAACGGACCATCACTCTTCCACTCAAGGGTTGTCACTTGTCATTGGAATCCAACCTAAAACGGCTTTAGGAGTGGTTTGGTGAACATTCACACTAGTTTTGATCACTAATTTGACATGTGGCAACCCTTGGAAGGGTGAGCATTCCCACTAGTTTTTTGGGTGAACAAAAATGGACTCCTCTACTTTGGAAGAACAAATAACCCTCGTAATATTTTGAAAATACCTAATATCTAATTACCTATGTTAAATTTAATTTAAAATTTAATATAATAAATATAGATAAGGACATTTTTGGAATTAAACACTATGATGAAGTCTCAACTTTTCTTTTATATATATATATATATATATATATATATATATATATATATATATATATATATACACACACACACACACGTATTGTACGTCTTTTATATCACTTGGAAAGAGCAAACAATAATTTCATAATTTTTCACTACTTGAAAAGAGCAAACAACAATCATTAATATTTTTTTATAAGTAATGACCTAACTATCAATGTTAAATTTAATGATAAATATAGTTAAAGATATTTCTGGAATAAAAAATTTCACAATAAATTTTAACTTTTCTTATTATACAGTACAAAAAAAGTCTCAAATTTTAGTTAAATAATACGGAAAAAAATAATAGAAAAATATTACCTAAAATAAGAGCCGGCAGAAGAAGGAAAAAAAAAAATTCGATTAAAAACATGGTATCCTCTTCTTCGAAATTTATGAAAGGATATGGGCAATTTGGGAGGTGAAAAAAAAAAGGACGAAACCGGTGATGTGATGGTAGATCCAGAATTTAATTTTAATTTATATGGGTAGATGTCATCAGACCGATTGGAATTGCACACGGAAAAGAAGTTTGGAGTCTAACTCAAGAGAGTTTGTTGTCTAATATCGACCCATAGTGGTTATCAAAGGTTAGGAATTGGTCGAATTGGTCGATTTCATTGTAGAATGTACGTACTCAACACACACACCAAAAAAAAACAAAAAGAAATTGTAAAAGCTGACGCCGGAAGAGTTGGAGGATAAGCCTCCACCGACGTGGAATCCTTATGGGGAAAGGATATTTTTGGGGTCGTCTCCCATGGGCCTCTAGGACGTCATAGCAGTAGGGTTTTTTTTTTTCCCAATCTTATCAGTAGATTATTTTATCAGTATCAGACGTAATTTAGTCCACACATAATCCACCCTAGTCTACCCCAATAATCCACCTAGTCTACCCCAACTTGAAATTTTAGTTCCACCTTGCTAAGATGGTATAACAGCATGTCAAGATGACATTTAGTCGATGTAAAGCTAAAAGATAGCACAACGATCTGAAGAGACGTCGTCAAGATGTCATCTAACCAATATAAACATTAAAATAGCACAACAGTCTGGCAAGATGACAGTAGCCAATATAAAGCTAAGATTGGCCTTATATAAAACTAATATTGCACAATGGTTTATCAAGATGACATTCAGCATACAAGACTAAGAAAGGAAAACGGCCTGTCAAGACGACAATTAGTCGATAAAAACCAAGAGAGCCTAATCAAGAGCTAAAATAGTGTTCTCCATCGAGAAAACTTTTAGGCCATAACAAAATGAAGAAAGAAAAAAAAAAACCTTGTATAGGAAGGAGCAGAAAATGTGATATTGCTTGACGCATAAAAATATGCCAAAGAAGATGTGAAATAGCACTTGAATAAGTTTTAAATCATCATAGCAGCATACCCCACTAATTCAAAAGTTGTAGCTACAAAATATTTTCTTAGGAAGCATATGGGGCTGAATTCCCAGCGTCGGTTCCTCGTCTCCACCGTCTCGAGTGATGCCCTGAGCGGCCTGAGCAGTCCACCATCCTTGCATTGTCGAGGCAACAGAAATATCCACCTGCGAAGATTGCAATTGTAGGGATCTTTCTTGCTCGCTCTCTAGTGAATTCAAGTTGTCACTTAAAATGGTCAAGTGTAGCATCAGCTCCAACAACCACCGCAACATAGGTAGACATTCTCAAACCATCTGTATTGGCATCATCTTCTTGTGCCCTCTCTTCAAAGTGTCGGGCGTGATAACTGTCCATTGTTGAGATCTGGAGCAATCCTCACAATCTGCTTCTTCAACTTCCTGTAACCTGATTCCAAAAAGTAGAACATACAATTACATTATATCATAATTCTCAAATTCTTTCATAATGTCCCTTTTTAAAGTCTGAGGAACGAGGGAAGCTTCTTTTGCAAACTCTCAATTATCTGAGATTGCTCTTCAATATGAATTCTCTTAGCTTCTACCTCACCAGTAATACTGTCAAATCGTCTTTGAATTGTCATAAGGTCTGCAGATGATTTCTTGTTGGCCTCCAGAGCATCCCCAAGTTCCAGAAAAGAACGATAAGCACTCTGCATCCAACTCACGTTTCTTTGATGGAACATCCCCAAGTTCCAGAGAAGAACTATAAGCAAGACTCTCTCGTCCAACTCACGTTTCTTCGATGTTTCCAGATCATCCGATAACTTTTCATAAGTTTAGTTGCCTTCTTAAGCTCATCAACAGCTAATTTGGTTGTAGCATCTAATTCAGGTATGTTTCGCTGACTCATTATCGTCATCATCTCGCCTCCCAAGCTTGTTCAAACAAGACAACCTACAGAAAAGTATAGATTACCATTAAAAACTGAAAATAATATTTACATCAGCCCTGCATTGTGTGGTGAGTCAGCAAGGTGCAATTATAATCCTTGACTTGATCCTTATCGCAGGGCAGAAGCACCCCATCGGCCCATTTTAAGGCAGTGGCAGAGCATTCATAAATGATGTTCTGGTAGTCAACATTCATCAGAACTGGGCTAAAGCGTTGAGAAATCGGCTTATCCTTCAACTTGTTGCCCCTTGGACAGGGGGACTTCGGGGCGATTGAAGAGAATCAAGATTTCCTTGAGGAGATCGAGTGATAGGAGATTGAATGACGACTTTGTTCTTTTGAAGAAAAATCGTTGACAAATTGGGGTCGTTATCAAATGGGGGTGTAGGTGTGATGTTCACTTCCCTATTGAAACTTCCCATAAATCAACTCTGAATTTTTTTTGGAGGGGCGTTGTTTTGATGACTCCTAAGTCTCCGCTCATGTTACCACTTGAAGTGACGACTCCCAAGTCTCTTTTCATGTTACCACTTGAAGACGGTAAAAATGTATCATCATTCAAGATGGATGATAAGATATCATCATCAGTTATATGGAACTTTTCTAAGTCGAAGATCGGCTTATTCATGATGGAGGGATCATAAATTTTAGGGGCATTTTTTGTTACCCCCAATTGTTAATATATAGCTTATTAGTGTTACCCGCCAATTAGGCAAAAAAAAAAAATTGGGGAGGAGGGGGGGGGGGGGGGGGGGGAGGAGGTGGGGGGGAAGTATAATTATCATTAATAAACTATAAATGCATGGGGGCTAGTAGTAATTAAAAAAAATGGGGGTAGTAGAGTTAGTCTTTTTTTTTTTGTGGGGGTGGGGGTAATAGTAACTAATTCTAAATTTTAATAGGTGTGACAATGTTAATTTTATGGTAGTAACGGCTTTTGTTCCTACTAGTTTAAACGGTTTTGGACGAAATGCTCCTTAAAGTTATTTTGCCCTTGTCCGAAGGGATTTCGGTTTCCTTGGAAGGGTCAATTTCTTTCTGAGCATAAGAGTAATTTCTTCTTTTCTCTCTAACCTTGCTCGCTTGATAATCACTTTGCGACTAGGACCATCATTGGAAAATCTCCATGAATGATACCAAAATACAAATGGAGCGTAGCCTAAACCCACAATAACGAGCTCGCCAGTGACAATAGCACTTGCTCCGGGTATAAAACTATGATCGGTCAATATAGTCCTTTGGACTAATTTGAGGCCTTTTTGAGAGAATCTTGATGATATTTTTTCCTTGGTTAAAGGAGACGGCATGTGATGAGCTGAGGGTAATAGTCTCTAATGCTTTGGAAATTCGTCGAATAATTCATCAAAAAATTTGGTAACATAAAAAAAGTTTAATCTTTCCATTCATGAACACAGATGGGAAGGATCCAAGTAAACCAAGCATTCTTCAATTTCGTTGGTTGAGGTCTGAAACAAGGTCTAAATAAATTCATACTAAAGGGTAGCTTCATGTCACGAAGTACTGAAAAGAAAAAAAATGATTTACTTCCAAACATTAGGAGTTCATCTGCTTATAGGAGTATCATAAAAGTTAAGAATGTAGATGATAACAGGGTACAAAGGAAATGAAACACAAATCTCATCGTCTTCTCATAGACAGATTCTGGCAATTGGAATATCTACTATCGAACTTCCTGGTTTAGGTAGGCAGATATCATATTTGAATGGAATCAAATAATCCCTACGAAACCTAACTAAACTTCTTCAAAATTGGAGAGGATACACTACTGACATAACTTGAAGGGTTCAGGTTTCGATTATTTCGAACACCTCGGTATCAAAAGCGAAAAAATCATATGCAGAAGAAGAGGCATCATATCCACTGTAATCTTGATGAGAAGGACCTTCAGCCTCAACAATGGGGTCAGCCAATAAAACTATCGATTAGATACTGGATCAAGAGGGTCAGGAACTCGATTGTTCGGAATATAGAAGAACTACCCCTATCTGCTCTCACATATCATTGAAAAACAAATCAGCAAGGAAGAAACTAACCTTCTAGGAATCAAAGGACAATGGAAACAAAGCAAATGAAGCCTATTCCAAAGACCTACTAGCTCTTGAGAAATTTGTAGTAGTAGAAGTGTTTTCTCTCTCCACTCACTCCTATTTATAGAAGGCAGATAAAATGGTAAATAAGTGATAGCTGCCATCTGGGAGTTCACTACTCCATTATAAAATAATTATCCAGACACGCTGTTTAAGTCAAAAGTTGATGTCAAGATGACATCGTCATCACCATAAAATCCTCAAAAGGTAATATTTTTGCAAATACAAAGTGAACATATCTTCTACAAGAACAACCTAAAGATACGTAATAAATGCAACGATCTTTAGAGGTCGTCAACTTAGGTCATAAAGAGAGTGTTGGCCCAATATTTAAGTTGATATTTTAAATATGGCTAATCATTAAGTTTAGCAATATGATAATCGCTCAATCACTATAGTAACTTTTACTTAAACTTAATATTGTCCAGATATGCATTAATGTTGTAATATTTGCTTCATCTAACATGTACTTGCAGAAAACAATAAGCAAGATCAGATATGGATATATGCTATGGAGAAATGATGATGGGCCAAAGACGATGTTATACCAAAAGATTTCGTCCAACCGCCTACGACTTATCCGGTGCCTCGCACTCGGGGGTTCTGCTGCCGGGTCAGCGGACAAGGGTCGAGGGGGCAACACCCCTCTTGGGGGTTCGGGGGCAAAGCCCCTGAAAGGTATTCAGATTTCCAGATCTAGTTATCTTTGGACAATTGCCGTCAAGGAAAAATGCATCTTCTAGTCAGCGAACATTTCAAAAGATTGGCGTCATCAGTGCCCTTGGTTTTCATTAATGTAATTTGATATTTATTTGAGTCTAGGACTTATGTACATCGAGTCGCACTGGCATAACCCAAGTTCACTCAAATAAACCCTTGAACCTATCCACCAAACCAGCCCGCTTTCAAACCCAAACCTTACTAGAATAGGCAACCGAACTCGAACCGAATTCGTGCCGAACTAAGACCGAACTCGGTCACCTATTTAGTATGAAATCATCCAGTTGTTAAACTCCTGATTTCTTAGCCCAACGTTCGAAAATTTGAATTAAATCCTATCCGAACTCTGGCCGAATTCGGTTTGCTATCACCCTATAAATATGATTGAATTTCACATACTCAACAACTCATCCATTTTACATCTTTCTATCATATAGTGAGCAAACCCTCAGAGCTTTAACATTCCCATCTCCAAGATCAACTCTACAGCCTTCTAGTGCCAAGTGTGATCTCGGTTAGAAGTCTGTCAAGAGTTGTAAAAGCTTGGTTTGTCAAGTTCTCTCTTTAGTGTTTGAACTGTGTCCTTCGTATCAAACGCACGTGTGAATCTCTCGAGCCTTCGGATCAAAGCTCGTGGTTGTAAGAAGTCAGCAAGCCTTCGGATCAAAGCTCGTGGTTGTAAGAAGTCAGCAAGTCTTCGGATCAAAGCTTGTGATTCACAATTGGTGATTATAGTGGATACAACTCCGAGCAAGAGTTCTCGGGCCTGGACTAGTCCTCTCAGAGGAAAACCAGGATAAAATCTCGGTGTTTGTGTTTGCTCTCTCTTACCCTTACTCTCATATATTTGTCTTGCTTATTATTGTTAGTAGTTAACTGTCTTTACTATGCTTAATTTTTAATTGGATAGATTATTCCGATGCACTCTATTCACCCCCCTCTAGAGTTGTCATCACAGTCCTTCAGAGAGCCTGTCGGACATCGGTCATAAAGAGAGCCCGAGGACTTGAAATGCATAGAATGGGGGGCATCAGTTGAATATGAGAATTTTCTGCCCAGATTATACCGGTCTCTAGGGCCAACAAGTCCAATCAGCCTATAGAGAAAGACGTCGTGATGATGTCATAATTTATTTATTGATGATTATTGAACTCGAAGTGTAAAGCAACTCAGGCTAAAGACGAACCTTAAAGCCCAGAATGGCAACGTGGGTAATAAACAACTTATTCACAGATAATGTCATATCGTACACCTATAAATAAGCCATGTGGCATAAAAATCAAGGTATGCACTCGTCTTTAGACTATTTTCATTGTTTTTAGTCTATCGGCTTCAACTTTCTGACTTGATCGTCATAGTGGATTCCATTGAGGATCCCCCCACCTCAATGGATTCATTTGTGCAGTTGGCACATGGGGGGCCACAACGACTCTGCTAGCCGAATGGAGTGCATCGTCTTCAACCCAAGGCCGATTCACGAGTTGAAGTCCAAATCCATCACGAAGTCAGCCGTTTCTTGTTGAAAAAAAATGGCCTGATAAAAGTTCTGAGTCTCATATAGATCTTATCCGGCTCAATTTAGTTAGGCTCATCATCAACTCCATTTGAATATGATAGCTACTAATGATGCATATTTACATATTGTACTTCTAAAATCCTGTATAGATATAGAAAAGTTAGACGGTAACCTTGAAATTTAACGCAATATCTGCTGATGTAACTGATATATTGCCTAGTTATCTCCAAAGAGAAAGTCACTTTATGACTACCTAGTCAACGTTAGCTGTGGGGGTTTTGCCATACAACGTCTTCTATTGTGTTTAAAACTATCAGGTCCTAACAAAATATATATTTTCTACTGCTTAATATTGAAAATATAGTTAAGTGAAAACTGTAAGTACACAAGTACTCTGGATGATGATCTCACTTTGGGTCTGAACCCTATTACTATATGTAGGTCAAAAGCAGGAATAACTAGCAAGGGGCAATTAGAGCAAAGTGAACTACATAATTAATCGAGGAAGCCTAACCAGTTACTTGATGCACATCTTATAGAGATGAACACTAAAAGTATAAATTTCAGATACATTACGGATGTTGAACGAAGTGTGCATGCATATTTGCGAACCTATAGAGCACTATTTCTACACATTAAGCCTAATTCATTGTTCTTATTGTCTTCCAAGAAATGGTTATTCGTCTCCAGTGCATACAACACTTGGTGTCAAATGTGCATGCACACCCCCACGTAGCTGGTTACCAACTAACAAACACAAAAGATGAAGAATAATGCTTGCTCTTAATTCCATTCAACTGGAAGCTTTAATGCTAATCAATAACATGTTTACATATTGGAGTATTAAGAGGCATTCTCTATTGTTAAACCATACCCAGATAAGGCCTTAAATCTCCAAAAATTTAAGGGGATCATGTTTATGGAGGACCATGATTGTAGGATTCTCAATCATATGGATGGCAGGTGT
Source organism: Iris macrosiphon (assembly GCA_036927795.1). Classification (NCBI taxonomy): domain Eukaryota; kingdom Viridiplantae; phylum Streptophyta; class Magnoliopsida; order Asparagales; family Iridaceae; genus Iris; species Iris macrosiphon. The sequence continues at coordinate 100,906,039 of JAYESA010000020.1, read as the reverse complement.
TTGGTCAACTACTGAGATTTCATGTCAAATTTTGTTCGTTCAAGGTTTCCAAGTTAGCCACTTATCATGCACAAATACAAATGTAGTTCAAACTTTTACAAAGGGTAGCTTCACATGGGACAATTGGACTGTAGCTTCCTAAGCTCTAACCTTTCTGCACTTACTATAACTAAGGGGCTTATCATCGGATCATATTCTAGAGTAGTGCCAAGATTATCAGTGTACAGGCATGGGAAGTATGAACCGAATAAAAGGAGAAGCATATTAAGGCAAAAACATAAATTAGTTCTAAGAACTCTTGGCTTTACAAAAGCTCATATATGTACATATTTCATTATCATGATCCATGCAGATAGACCATCATGCATCACAAAGGGGTGCTATACTTGGTATAGTAGCAACTCCTGTTTCAGAACCGAAAGTGGATGATACCTCGAATTATGGTTGCAATGAATATAGGATGTAGCTTCTCAGGCATAATTCTCCAAATACAAACGTGAGATTTAAACAGACAGCACCGTATGTCTTTATTTTAGTATTAAATCTGATGATAAATTTTAGGAAAAAAAAAAACAAAAAACTTAATAGACTACCCCCCCCCCCCCCCCCACCCACCCACCCACCCACACACCCCACACACACACACACAAAAATTAATAATAATATAATTTGTGCAGTAATTTGGTCTAGAAGCTAGAGAGGAACAAGAATCTCTTTCTAGATAACTGCCGTGATGGATAGGTCTGTTTCAAGAAATGGTGTTCCATCAAGCATGCAGATACTCATTGTTCAAAGTCCACAATACATTAAGCTTTGGTATTTTATAGGAGGATAGATGTGTATCAAGTTCTCTTTTAAACTTTCCCTTAAATAGAATAGCTTGCACCTTTATAATTTTAAGTCTGTTTTGAATAATGTAAAAGATTTAGCTAACTTTCTACATAAATATATATGGGAGTTAAGAAAAAGGTCATCGTCATACAAAAATGTTTCTAGGCATAAGAACCACGACCCGTGTTCTTATTGATAGATCCGTCATTTATATTGTCTTTGATATTGTGAACATCAAGAACTTTGGGGTAAAATTGCATAATTTACATGAAATAATGATCATAAAGGTGCAGTCTATCTTATTGGTTACAAGAGCGATCGTGTTCTAAAATTCGGCCTAGGCTATGCCTAGACGCTAGGCGGCCGCCAGCCGAACCGAAAACCTCATATTTCGGTGCTTAGGCGAGTCTGTTCGGACCTATGAGGCCATGTACGGCTGTTCGGATTTTGAGATTTTTTTATTATAATTATTTTAATTTTTTTTATGTTTACTTTTATTGTTGATATGTTGTTTGGATTTTAAGTTTGGATTTCAATTTAGAAAATTGAAATTTCAAATTTGTAATATAGATTTTAAATTTCAAATTTTAAAAAAATATATGAATTGTATTATGGATTTAGAACATGTTTGGATTTCAAATTTCAAATTTGTATTATGGATTTCAAATTTCAAAAAAAAAAACAATTCGGCGTCTAGGTGGCCTAGGCGCTAGGCGGTCCTCCAACTCACCGTATCCGCCTAGCAAATTTTAGAACACTGAGAATCTGAGATCAACATTGTGTTGAAATTTAAAGGATACAATGTGCAGGTTATGAACAAATTAAAATATTTTATGTTGTCACATAAAAACCTTACAATAGTGCTTCAAATATCCTTCCGTGACATGGTTGGAGAGCGGGAAAGGGTCGCTACCAAAACTAATGATAGCGGTTTATGGCATAAATGGCTTATATCATGACAAAACAATTATGTCATCATCATCATCCAAGCCTTCTTCCATAAAAATGGGCCAATGATGAAGCATAAGAAAACTCTATAACAGAATTGAAAATTGTATGTCTTAACGCCTATCTTCTATGTTGGTGTGCCTACCTTCTATGTTGGTTCCAGATTCCAAGCAAGGTTGCTATGATTATTAGGTGATATGCCATAAAACGTAGCCAATTGACAGATAGTAGACCTATCTTTGGCCTATGCAGTTCAAGCTCGTAATAAGTTTAAAAGCAATGAGTTGATCATCAAATGTATATTATGTCAAGGACAATATTGGGTATGAGTAATCTTTTATAAAGGAAAAGTTATCTTGGCAAATAATCCTCAGGATATTCTGGTACAAGGTTTGGTTTCTTTTCACACTTCAGGACAAAAAGAATAATTAGAACAGTTCCCAAAAGTAAACACAATCCACAGTATCGAGAGGTGTTATCTTTGCTACTTTAGATAGAAAAAAATGCAGAGAAGAAATAATGAAGCATGTCACAGGTCCAGATACCGAAAAGAGTAGAAGGATCACCAACAATCTGGCTGCCTGCTAAAAAGGAATATTGCTTAAAATTAGCTTTTCTTCTGCACCATTCAAAATTGGATTGATAAAAATTAAGACAGCAGGTTAAGTTGTATATGAAATATAAGATGAGTAAAATAACAAAATTAGAAGATCAGCACAGTTGTAGGAATATATTCACAAGATATGACATACTTAAAGATGAGATTGTCACTGTTCATGCATAAGAGCAGCAATTAAAATTCAAGTAAATAAAAGAAATTGGCATAGCAATTTGGCTGCCAATACAATAGAATTCATAAACCGAAAAAAGAGGAATACCCATAAAGCTGAGAATGATTGCCACATAGACCCTTTATCTCGGTCGGAGATTCTTTATGACAAAAGGGAGAGAGAGAAAGAGGAGGGGGGTGGGGGGTTGTTTTCTATTTCCATTTTGTGATTGCTCTACTTCCAAAAAGAACATAAAGTCTTAAAAACACTTGGGGGGACATATTACCTAAGATGTAAGAAAATCTAATACATCTCACATGTTTTTATTAGTTGATCTGTTTAACTACTATATATAGATTTTTCTTTGTGGGAAACTATCGTACATAAACGACTCCTTGGTTTTCTTGTTTCTCCATGAAGAAAATAACCACATCTTGTGCATAACTATGGTCTTAGGATTCAGAGTAACATTGCTACGTTAACATTTATCACTATTTTCCTTTAGACTGATCTCCAAACATGCATGTGCTACATTATAAATAAGAAATGATATTAAGAGAGAGGAGAGCACTTACCAGTAAAAATCAAGACATTCTGTAAATCTCATGCTCTCGATATGTTGTTTGGATTTTAAGTTTGGATTTCAATTTAGAAAATTAATTTTTCAAATTTATAGTATGGATTTTAAATTTCAAATTTTAAAAAAATATATGAATTGTATTATGGATTTAGAACATGTTTGGATTTCAAATTTCAAATTTGTATTATGGATTTCAAATTTTTTTTAAAAAAAACAATTCGGCGTCTAGGTGGCCTAGGCGCTAGGCGGTCCTCCAACTCACCGAATCCGCCTAGCAAATTTTAGAACACTGAGAATCTGAGATCAACATTGTGTTGAAATTTAAAGGATACAATGTGCAGGTTATGAACAAATTAAAATATTTTATGTTGTCACATAAAAACCTTACAATAGTGCTTCAAATATCCTTCCGTGACATAGTTGGAGAGCGGGAAAGGGTCGCTGCCAAAACTAATCATAGCGGTTTATGGCATAAATGGCTTATATCATGACAAAAAATTATGTCATCATCATCATCCAAGCCTTCTTCCATGAAAATGGGCCAATGATGAAGCATAAGAAAACTCCATAACAAAATTGAAAATTGTCTATCTTAACGGCTATCTTCTATGTTGGTGTGCCTACCTTCTATGTTGGCTCCAGATTCCAAGCAAGGTTGCTATGAGCATTAGGTGATATGCCATAAAACGTAGCCAGTTGACGGATAGTAGACCTACCTTTGGCCTATGCAGTTCAAGCTCGTAATAAGTTTAAAAGCAATGACTTGATCATCAAATGTATATTATGTCAAGGATAATATTGGGTACGTGTAATCTTTTATAAAGGAAAAGTTATCTTGGCAAATAATCCTCAGGATATTCTGGTACAAGGTTTGGTTTCTTTTCACACTTCAGGACAAAAAGAATAATTAGAACAGTTCCCAAAAGTAAACACAATCCACAGTATCGAGAGGTGTTATCTTTGCTACTTTAGATAGAAAAAAATGCAGAGAAGAAATAATGAAGCATGTCACAGGTCCAGATACCGAAAAGAGTAGAAGGATCACCAACAATCTGGCTGCCTGCTAAAAAGGAATATTGCTTAAAATTAGCTTTTCTTCTGCACCATTCAAAATTGGATTGATAAAAATTAAGACAGCAGGTTAAGTTGTATATGAAATATAAGATGAGTAAAATAACAAAATTAGAAGATCAGCACAGTTGTAGGAATATATTCACAAGATATGACATACTTAAAGATGAGATTGTCACTGTTCATGCATAAGAGCAGCAATTAAAATTCAAGTAAATAAAAGAAATTGGCATAGCAATTTGGCTGCCAATACAATAGAATTCATAAACCGAAAAAAGAGGAATACCCATAAAGCTGAGAATGATTGCCACATAGACCCTTTATCTCGGTCGGAGATTCTTTATGACAAAAGGGAGAGAGAGAAAGAGGAGGGGGGTGGGGGGTTGTTTTCTATTTCCATTTTGTGATTGCTCTACTTCCAAAAAGAACATAAAGTCTTAAAAACACTTGGGGGGACATATTACCTAAGATGTAAGAAAATCTAATACATCTCACATGTTTTTATTAGTTGATCTGTTTAACTACTATATATAGATTTTTCTTTGTGGGAAACTATCGTACATAAACGACTCCTTGGTTTTCTTGTTTCTCCATGAAGAAAATAACCACATCTTGTGCATAACTATGGTCTTAGGATTCAGAGTAACATTGCTACGTTAACATTTATCACTATTTTCCTTTAGACTGATCTCCAAACATGCATGTGCTACATTATAAATAAGAAATGATATTAAGAGAGAGGAGAGCACTTACCGGTAAAAATCAAGACATTCTGTAAATCTCATGCTCTCGATATGTTGTTTGGATTTTAAGTTTGGATTTCAATTTAGAAAATTAATTTTTCAAATTTATAGTATGGATTTTAAATTTCAAATTTTAAAAAAATATATGAATTGTATTATGGATTTAGAACATGTTTGGATTTCAAATTTCAAATTTGTATTATGGATTTCAAATTTTTTTTAAAAAAAACAATTCGGCGTCTAGGTGGCCTAGGCGCTAGGCGGTCCTCCAACTCACCGAATCCGCCTAGCAAATTTTAGAACACTGAGAATCTGAGATCAACATTGTGTTGAAATTTAAAGGATACAATGTGCAGGTTATGAACAAATTAAAATATTTTATGTTGTCACATAAAAACCTTACAATAGTGCTTCAAATATCCTTCCGTGACATAGTTGGAGAGCGGGAAAGGGTCGCTGCCAAAACTAATCATAGCGGTTTATGGCATAAATGGCTTATATCATGACAAAAAATTATGTCATCATCATCATCCAAGCCTTCTTCCATGAAAATGGGCCAATGATGAAGCATAAGAAAACTCCATAACAAAATTGAAAATTGTCTATCTTAACGGCTATCTTCTATGTTGGTGTGCCTACCTTCTATGTTGGCTCCAGATTCCAAGCAAGGTTGCTATGAGCATTAGGTGATATGCCATAAAACGTAGCCAGTTGACGGATAGTAGACCTACCTTTGGCCTATGCAGTTCAAGCTCGTAATAAGTTTAAAAGCAATGACTTGATCATCAAATGTATATTATGTCAAGGATAATATTGGGTACGTGTAATCTTTTATAAAGGAAAAGTTATCTTGGCAAATAATCCTCAGGATATTCTGGTACAAGGTTTGGTTTCTTTTCACACTTCAGGGCAAAGAGAATAATTAGAACAGTTCCCAAAAGTGAACACAATCCACAGTATCGAGAGGTGTTATCTTTGCTACTTTAGATAGAAAAAAATGCAGAGAAGAAATAATGAAGCTTGTCACAGGTCCAGATACCGGAAAGAGTAGAAGGATCACCAACAATCTGCCTACTTGCTAAAAAGGAATATTGCTTAAAATTAGCTTTTCTTCTGCACCATTCAAAATTGGATTGATAAAAATTAAGACAGCAGGTTAAGTTGTATATGAAATATAAGATGAGTAAAATAACAAAATCAAAAGATCAGCACAGTTGTAGGAATATATTCACAAGATATGACATACTTAAAGATGAGATTGTCACTGTTCATGCATAAGAGCAGCAATTAAAATTCAAGTAAACAAAAGAAATTGGCGTAGCAATTTGGCTGCCAATACTATAGAATTCATAAACCGAAAAAAGAGGAATACCCATAAAGCTGAGAATGATTGCCACATAGACCCTTTATCTCGGTCGGAGATTCTTTATGACAAAAGGGAGAGAGAGAAAGAGGAGGGGGGTTGGGGGGTTGTTTTCTATTTCCATTTTGTGATTGCTCTACTTCCAAAAAGAACATAAAGTCTTAAAAACACTTGGGGGACATATTACCTAAGATGTAAGAAAAACTAATACATCTCACATGTTTTTATTAGTTTATCTGTTTAACTACTATATATAGATTTTTCTTTGTGGGAGACTATCGTACATAAATTACTCCTTGGTTTTCTTGTTTCTCCATGAAGAAAATAACCACATCTTGTGCATAACTATGGTCTTAGGATACAGAGTAACATTGCTACGTTAACATTTATCACTATTTTCCTTTAGACTGATCTCCAAACATGCATGTGCTACATTATAAATAAGAAATGACATTAAGAGAGAGGAGAGCACTTACCAGTAAAAATCAAGACATTCTGTAAATCTCATGCTCTCTGATACAGTCAAGTTGCAGCTCAAGATAAAAAATTAATCGTCCTCGACCTAGCATATGTCTACAAAATAAATTATGAAACACATCCAATTTCAGGCCCTTCTGTTTCTTAGCAACTCATATATAAGAAGAAAAAAAGAAGTGACTGGTTCGCGTGCATACATACGTCTATCATCCACAATAAACTAGTGCACTCAACGCAATTTAGAGGTCACAGCATATAAGAAAGCACATACAGCAATCTACAAAGAAACAAAACATACACATTTTAATTGGTGAGGACCAAATATTGCAATTCATTTCCCCCTTAATCTTTCGATATGGTTCCCCTCAATTTTCACCAAAATTATGTCCAATTTGATCATGCTAGAATTATCACAAGGACCCATACCAATTTCTCTTTTTAGGATTCTTTCACTCACTTTTTTCTTCGTTTTCCCTTTTATCCTTTGATATCATTCAGTAAGAATTTAGAGATGGCACCAATTGAGGATAAGATGAGAGAAAATTGTTTAAAGGTAGTTTGAACATGTGCAACAGTTAAGAGTGATAGGATATTAATCAAAGGAATAGCTAGAGCTAGGAGTAGGCCTAAACAACTCAGATTGAGAGTGTAACGAAGGAAATGGTTTTTGTTTAATGTTACAGCAGGCATGTCCCTTGATTGAGGTGAATGAGGAAAAGCAAAAGATTCAAATAGCCAATCCCAAAATATGGGGTAGAAGCTTCAAGAACAGGATATGGTTATTTTATTGTTCTGTAAGAATTCAAGAGCAAGAAGATCAGATGAGGAGTTTGTTTTTAATCAAATAGAGTGCAGAACAAAATTATGTGAAAATAGTAAGGAAAGAATTAATTCTCAAGCCTTTTCCCTATGAATTCAAACAGGACGCATACGTCTAGCTATTATTCATATAAAACTACCAGCATTACGTAGGGCTGCAACAGAGATTGAGTTCACCCAGAATCTAACCTACCCCACAATACCAATGGTTGGGTACATATTTTTAGGTCAGGCTCAAATCGAAAACTCCAACCCACTGTAAATTTGGTGAGGCCAGGGTTGACCCCATGCACAACTGAACCCACAGTTACACACAATCCTAGTTCGACCCAGCATGAATTTGTCATAAGAGTTTGCATACTGGACCTTACAACATTATGATCTGTATAAGAAATTTACAGACTACTACCGCTAAAGACCATGATAAGAGCCGAAAAAGGTGGTTCTATTCTTCGCATCCTCTTATTTAGCCACCACTCCCATTGTCCGACTATCTTCTGAGACGCATGTTGGCCACCACACAGGCAGAGGGGAAAGTAAATCTAATAATGAATATGTCGGAAGAGAAGGGCAATAAATGTACTCACTAATTTGTTAAATGAAACAAAACAACACTTTGCAAACCAAAATTGAGAGTATTATAGACAAAAAAAAAAGAACTCTGGCTCAATCATCTTGCAACCAAAATAACCAAATAATCATTAGACAATAATTCAGCATATCCCTAAGGCCATGTTTGGTTCGCGGAATCATGGCCTTGGAAAAGGAGAATCATTCCTTTCATGTGTTTGGATGCGAACGGAAATGAGAAAAAGAAAATGATTCCCAAAGGAAGGGAAAAACAGGGAGGAAAATGGTCCCCCCCCCCCCCCATCCACCCAAGGATTTACTGTCCCACCTCTAAGGATTCAGTTTTTCTTTCAATTTGCTTGACTTTTCCAAACACCGGAAAAAAAAATTGGTGGGAATTACAATTTTCCAAAGGAAAGAAAAGAGCAAAGAATTAATTTCCTTTCTGCGAATCAACGGCCTAAGAGTGCTATTGGAGGATACCTGTGACCAGCAAAGGACAAGTCTACAGGAAAAAAGAATAGAGGCTTGATCCCAAAATTTGGGCTAGCTACATTATAATTTTCTCTATTATGCTTTATCAAGGAAAATGTTTCGGGGAGTTACCATAAATCACAACTCATTTGCATTCCACTATTTTCTTTCCAAATCATGAAACATTTCCATTCCAGAACACTAAGGGTCCGTTTGGATAAGTTTTCAGAAATTTTCGTCCTAAAACAATTTTCAAAAAAAATTATAAAGTTGTTTTATAGTTTTACAAAATTTGACTTGTGTTTGGTTATTTACAACTAAAAAATAGTTTTAAGAAACAAAAGTTAAAGATTCTATTTGGTAAAAATATTTTAGAAAATAATTTTTGACCTCCTCTCTCTCTCTCTCTCTGTGTGTGTGTGGGTCTAGGTCCCCAACATTTCAGACTGGACTAGGACAAAGCCGCCAAAGACAGCGGGGGCGATATTGTCGACGTGGTACATGCTGACCGCCTTCTCTAACTCGAGACCCGCGAGGATAAGGTCGAGGGAGGACAGACAAGAGCGGAAGAGAACATCGACGGCATTGGCAACGCTGGCAGCGAAGGATCCGAGGCCGGAGCTGAGGGGGAGGCCCTTGTGGAGGGAGAGGCAGATGGAGCATACGCCGATACGTGCCGCCAAGGTTGGCTACTGTAGCCGGGGTGATGTTGTCGACGTAGTACGACGAGCTGATTGGAGACAAGCCGATGTTGACCAACGGCACTGACGAGGCCGGACCAAAGACAGATCGGAAAGTGCCGAGCATATGGACGTGGAGGGCTACCCTCACTTCGATTATTCAGCTCACTCCGCTCGCATTCACTTCCCACGACCTTCAACTGTGTTTTGTTAAGTTTTTTTATTATGATTCAACGTAACATAAATGGAATCATTCGGGCAGGCGTCCCCGCCTTCCCTCATTCCAATGGCCTACCCTAAGAACTTTATACATTCAATTCAATACTTTTTTCGATTTGTTGTGGATTGGATGATGGAAAACCAGCAACCAGCAAGCGTAGGCTGTGTTGCCGTAGCGCGCCCGGATGACTTGTACAAGACCAGTATATGTCGTCTCCTCTTCCTCGTGGAGCACTGCGGAGGAGCCGACACGAGGCGACACTTCTAGAGGCGCTCCGCATGGCCTACGACAAGATCAAGAAAAGGGAGGGCTCCCACTTTCATCGAGACGTCGCGACAAAGATCACAGGCCTGCTCGGGCTGGACTACGGCCACGACTGGTCTTACACGGTGGATCGTCGGGCCAAGCAGCAGAAGGATGAAGCTCAAAAACGAACCCAATGGCAACAGGATACATAAACACTGTCGAGGTTGGCCACGGTGACGGATTCGAACGCGGGAGGAGACTCGTTGTTAGAAATGGTTGTTAGAAATGGACAGCTGTCGAATTTAAGGGAAAAGAATCATTTCATAGAGAGGGGGGAGAAGGAGGAGAGGGAGAGGAGAAGAGTCAAAAAAATTCATCTCATAAAACAGTTTTTTTCTCTTCTAAGAAAACAAAGTTTAAATTTTGGTTTTTGAAAAGAAGAAAAATCTGAAAGCAGAGTATGAGGAGTCGCATCCAAACACTCTTAGTAGGTTTTTACGTTTAATCTCAAAACTGAGAGTTTAAACGTATAACCAAACAAACCCTAAATGTAGCATTCCAAAAATCCAAAGCTAGGGCCAGCAAAATTATTTATAGTTTTAGCCACACGCTTATGACTATTTTTATTACAAAAAAGAAATGATTTAACACCATTAATAGACACAAAGGACGAAGTGTTTGGTTGATTGTAAATGAACATGCATGCAACATTTGTTGTACCATTTACACCATTTCCAATGTTTGCTTTGACATAAATGATGGAACTATTGCAACAAATGTTGCATCAACTCCCCCAACTACCGTGGCTTTTGTTGCAGCCAAAATGGCCACACAACACTTACAGCAACAATTTTTACACCATTCATCATATATAAAAGTTGAAGGACTGCACGTTAGGGATTTCCTTCAACTTGTGCACTTACCTGTAGATATAGTTGTGTACATATACACATACACCATATATAATATGTTCGTAAATATACCTCAAATTATATTTGACTGGTCACAAAGAGTTTATAATGGCCAAGCCCATAAGCACAACTAAATCCACAGGTATACATATGGAACGCCGTAGCTTACATCCATATTGCAGATATATAGAGCTGACAGCTAGGGTAGCTACCATAAAGATAATGTATATATGTTACTATGTTACTATGTGTATATGCATATGCATGTGAAAATATGTGTGCTTGTAGATAACACAAGGCATACATTACATATACTATAGAACTGCCTGAGATATTTAAAAGACCAAAAAAATTGCATATACATAATGCATCCGGCCTTCATGAAAAATAAGAAAACATCCAAGTCGCAGTGAACAGTATTAAGAAGGCCTTGCATTGTTGACACCAAATTGAATGAAAGTGCTAGCATGTACTGAAGAATAATTATCCAATAAACGGAAGTCATTACAAATTAGGCTTTTCTTAGTACCATTGGATATAATTTAGCATTCATATTACTAAGCTGCAATCAGTAATTTTATAGATTGGTTTGTGCTTTCATTTGTTTACATAATTCTTACTTCTAGTTCAATAGCACAAGTTCTAGAGAAAAGGTGATACAGCCATAGCAAAAGTATAAAAGTAATGTAAATGTGATCTTATTCAAATATCATATTGGATATAATTTGCATGAAGTAAATGCAGTAGGAAAATGTTTACTGAAGGTTTTTTATATACAGCTCAGACAACCTTGTCCCTTGCCAAGTGCACCGAGGTTAACACTTATTGGCACGTGTCCACATGACCACAGTGGTGGACCCAGAAGTTTTTGAAGGAGGGAGGGGGGGAGGGGGGGGGGAGTGGAGAGGGCGCAAAAATACCTTAACATAGACTTTAAGGAGACCTTATATAAAATGTAAAAAGCTTTTTAAAAAACAAAAAAGTAGGCATAATGTGGCTTGAGAGAACTGAACTCAAGACCTCCAAAAGTTAAAATCTCAACATTTACTAACTGGGCAGACATTCAATTGTTAATTTTTAATAGAAAGTTAAAGTAAATATAGGCAAAACAGAAATATAGAGTATGGAACTGAAAACTCAGCTGGGTGCCCCCTCCATGGCCTACGGTAGGTCCGCCCCTGAGTGACCGTTCTTTAATGGATTCCAAAAGGATGTATGACACAGTAAGAAATATGTATACATTGTGTATGACATTGAAAACATACTTCATTTATGGCATTGTAAAAATGTTGAAACTATGTGTACCAAATCATATTTTACCCTATAAGAAAATTATGCTTTGAATAATTTCTTATTCGTATAAAATTGTATTTACTATTAGTTTAGTTATGTATTTTGTTCTTATTGCCATCTAAATTGCCAAGTATTATATATTACTTTTACAAGTTACAAGAGATGTGGCATTTGTTCAAGAAGCTTATTCATTAGGAAAATATTGTTTCTGGTGTGTTTTAGGAATCCTTGGTGTTCTATTTGTATTACAATCAAGTACCTTATTATATGAAAGAATGCAACGTTGTGGACATATTGGCAGTGATGAAATTTGTTTTTGTTTTTTTTTTTTTTTACTTTCATTGTATAAGCTTTTGTACTTAGGTCTTTTAGGCACAATTTTAGTCTTATTTTTAGAGTTAAGGAATTAACTTTTGGGTGGCCCCTACATTATAAATCAAAGTATCATCATCAAACTCTCAATCAGCACAAAGTAGTCAACAGGTAGTAAACAAATAAAATTTACTTACATACTGTACAACCAATTCCATTAGAAGCATATATGTAGCCATGTAGGTACAATTTCTTGAAGTACAAAACAAAATAGTAAAAAAGATAATCAGTTTGTATTTTATTTTGGTTCATGTAGGTCTAAAACTTAGATGTTTATGGTAGCAACCATTTTTTCACAACAATAATGTCAAAATGAATAAGAAATGCATAATTAAACTTAAAGTGCCAATTTATCTTTTATCTAATTTTTAAAAAGTTAAAAAGAGCTTAAGCCTGAAAGTGTAAAACCCCACTCTGAAACTGTTGCAACCACAGAAACCAAAACTCATAAAGAGAGACCAATAGCAGGATTGAGTTTTTGACGCTTACCATTAATATTGTGTACAATATTAGTTGTCTAATTATGTTCTAACATGTTTTCAATATATAAGGTCAGATGGCATCAAAAATGGCTAATAAAGTTCACTGAAAAACCTAACAACATCGTATATCTCAAGAAAACTTTTGAAGTTTAAATGCTCAACATAAATACATTGTACTACATACCTGTAAGTCACAGATTGCACTCCACTCAGCCAATCATGCCTAGAACAGAGAACTAAGTGTGTCCAAATCTTGATGCAAATGATGAGTTATATGACTGACTATGTCCACAGTCATGCCAAATAATACTTGTCAAACGGTGGAAATGGCCACCATCAAAGAAATAGACAGATTTTTAATCAGAAGCTGTAGAGCCGACACGAGGAAGAATGGAGCTCACCATTGTGTCTGGAAGCTGAGAGTCATGTACCTCTTTAAATCCACGTACCTCTAACTGGTTCATATAGTCATGCACTTCGCGTGCTGTTAGAATGTGTTTTCTCCTCCTAAATGCAATAAACAATGAACAATACATTGAATAACAACCCACAAGCCTCTTCTCTATCATTTTCTTATTGAGATCAAATGCTTCCCTGAGTTTCCCTAGTCTACTGTACCACTTAATAAGAATCTGAAATGGAACATGATCAACGGTCAAACCAGATCTCTGCATCTTGTTCAACATCCCTTCAGCTTCTTGCATTCTTCCCCTTAAACAAAGGCCTCTAATCAACTCTGTATAAGTGAAAAGGTCTGCCAGATGACCTTTGTTGATCATTTCACAAAGCAAGTGATGAGCAAAATATACATATCCAGAATTACATGCTCCACTAATTAATAAGTTATATGTAACAACATCAGGCAAGAGCCCAACTGTAAGCATTTTCTGCTTCAGAAATATAGCTTCCATAATTTTGCCCCCCTTCACATGAGCGTGGATTAGTGCATTATACATAAAGACATCTGGGACCACACCCACTGACACCATCATATCTCTAATGGAATTGGCACCACTAATATCCCCAGATCTTCCATAGCTATTGATAATGAGATTCCAAATAATAGGACCTGGGATCAGGTGATCACTTAGCATCTTATGTAAGAACTCAATAGCTTTAGAGAGGTTACCATCTTGGCAAAAACCTTGAATAACCAATCTGTATGAGATGACGTCAGGTACCACACCGGCAAGCTGCATAATGTTGTATACATTACAAGCTTCGTTCACATTCCCTTCTCTAAGAAGGCCACCTATAAGCGTATTGAATGTCACAATGTCAGGGAGAAAACCCCTCTTGAGCATTTCAGATACATATCTGTAGGCAACTTTCACATCCCCAAACAAGCAAAATCCATTTATAAGTGCATTATATGCATTACAATCAACACTAATGCCTTTGAAAAACATCTCATTCCAATGTTGAAGTGCTTGAACTAGATCTCCCTGCTTACAACATCCATCAATGAGAGTTGTTGACGTAATTACATTTGAAGCTTCATGCTCGTCTAAAATCTCAGAAAGTAGTTTCTTTGCATTATCCAAGAGTCCCCTAATGGAAAGGGCATGAACAAGTATATTGCAAGTAACTACATTGGGACCAACTCTGTGTTGTGCCATCAAAGAAACAAGGTAAAGAGCTCGGTCCAAGTTGTCCCGTCGACAATAACCCTCAACAAGCATATTATACGTAACAACATTGGGAACCACGCCAACTTCGGCCATCACTTCAAGAAGTCCATTCGCAACTGACATGTCACCCATCTTACAAAAACCATGCACAAGAAAATTGTATGTACGAACATCTAAAACCATACAACTCCTAAGCAACTTCTTTTGTAACCCGAGAGCAACTTGTACCTTGCCTTCTCTACATAAATCTTGGACTAACGAGTTGTGCTTGTCAGAACAAGGTTTGAAAAGTTTGGAGCTTTCCCTGTCAATTATATGAAAAGAGTCATAAATTAGCATAAAATCGTAACTCTAGGCTAGATGCAATAATCAATAAAGAAACTAGTACTCACAATGAACCAACCTTGGCTTCGTTTTCAAGCGCTCCATCATGTCTACAAGTACCATATCCAGCACATTAAAGACAGCATGAGCTTCATGACCCTCATCCTTCTGATTCCGTGAGTGATCCCGCTTCGATAATGATTCTTGGGCATGGTCATGGATCCAATGGGGCCCCTCCGCAGAGATAACCGAGCTTTCAAGTTGGCAAGGTGATATGCCATCAATTCTACAATCGCATTTACAAAAGTCACATATAAGATCACTATCCAATAGAAATGTTCCAAGAATTTACTTGTCAGCTAGAAAAAATACTATCATTATGCATACAGTCATTGCTATGCCATACCCATATGACAATACAACAACAACAAAGCATATATCCATATTGGGATCGGTTGTTTGAATCCTCTTGTTCTATTCGGTTCTGTTAACGACCATGTCCTTTGTAACCCTAACAAGATCCATGTCCTTTCACATTTCAAACTCATATGACAATACAGAAATAAAAGGTTTAGCTTGAAGAGAAATATAAGTAGGTCGAAAACTATATGACAATATAGTTAATGAAAGGTAATAAAAGTACTAGGACGAAAACATAGTTTAAAAAATGTAACTTCATCCAAAATAAGTTAGAGAGTGCGTTTTGATGAATAAGAGATACCTAAAGTGATAGCTTTCAGTATTTAGGATGAATTGTTCATCGTGACGTAAACATTGAAATGATGGTGTTCAAGAATTAAAACATTTTGAAATTGAGGAGTGCTTTGTGATAACAGGATAGTCTTTTAAGTGAAAGTAAAATACTACAAAATAGCATCAAGACCAGTCATACATTACATTACAGAGTGGTGGGCGATAAAAGTAACATGTCCAGGAAATAAACATAACTAAAATGAGAATGATGAGACGGACAACTGTCCGTTCGTTGAAAGTTATTCAGGACTAGTTCGTTGAAAGTAATAAGAAATAAGTTTACTTGTGAAAGCTGAAGACAGCAAGAAATTGAGGAAGATATGAAACAAAAATTATCTCAGGCGGGTAGGAGACTTCCGACACATGCGGCCTCGTTTGGTTTGCGGAAAGGAAAGAAAAGGAAATCAATTCCTTGTTCTTTCCCTTCCTTTGGGAAATTACAATTCATATTCATTTTTTCCCCAGTGTTTGGAGAGGCCGAGGAAATTTGAAGGAAAAATGAATTTCCTATGGTAGGAAAGTGATTCCTTGGTTGGATGGGGGGAATCACTTTTCTCTCTATTCTCCCTTTCTATGGGAATCATTTTCCTTTCCTCATATTTTTCTTTGACACCCAAACATAGGAAAGGAATCACTTTCCTTTCCCAATGTCAAAATTCCGCGAACCAAACGAGGCCGCAATGTAGACCAATACTTGCAATGGTTAAGAGGAGCGAAAAGATATTAAGGATTAGTTTGGATTACAGCTATGTTTTATCTGGGACTCCACCAACATTTGGTGCCAAATGCAAGGTGCAAACCTAACGGTTTGCATCTCGGATAGGTATTTTTTTCTCAAATAGGTTGTTCATTTCGAGGCTCAAATGGGTGTTTCAAACCGCTAGTCTCACAAGCCTTCTGGAAATAGGCGTTTGAGCAAATGGTATGAAATATGACTAGTAACCCTTAAAGGAGATGCTAGAACTAGAGGTAGGCCTAACCGAACTTGGATCGAGACTGTACAGTGGCTAATGTTAAAGAGCAAATGTCAAAATTGACCTATTTGTGTGGGAAAAAGAAGATTCAAATAGCCCAACACAAAAAAAAATTGATCAAGAAAGCGACTTTGTTGCTGAAAACTCGATTAAATTTGTGCTGATCGTCGTGATTGAGATCTACACTAACCCTTGGAAATAAAAACTGAATAGCAAATTTAGAAATCGAACCTCTCCATGTCAGGCTTCGGAGGTCGGAGCGAAGATGTCGGAGAAGAAATCACGGATGCGCCTGACGATGGGAACGCCCCTAAGATCGAAACTAAAGGTCCAGAGCAGGTGGTTGAATTCTTAGCCGGCGGCGACCGACTAGAAAAACAAAATGGACGATGGCGTGAGATCGAAAAATCCTTGAAAAATTGGAGCGAAGAAGATAGAAATCTAAGTTTGAGATTTGGATTAGGATTTCGAAGGAGAAGGAAAGGAAATGGACGGGGGGAGAGAAACCCAAACCCTAGTAATTATTTCTCCTGAAGAACAACGGCAGACGAGTTTGGATCCCAGTAGGTTTAAAATACTGGGACAAACCTCCACAGAAGTAAAGTCTGGGCCCACTTCTGACATGAATTCTTTGATTTATTACAAAGCAAAATGGAGTAAAATGTCAAAAATGACCTATTTGTGTGGGAAAAACAATATTCAAATAGCCCAGCACAAAAAAATGATAAAGAAAGCGACTTTGTTGCTGAAAACTCGATTAAATTTGTGATGATCGTCGTGATTGAGATCTACGCTAACCCCTGAAAATAAAAACTGAATAACAAATTTAGAAATCAAACCTCTCTCCATGTCGGGC
Organism: Iris macrosiphon; assembly: GCA_036927795.1. Classification (NCBI taxonomy): domain Eukaryota; kingdom Viridiplantae; phylum Streptophyta; class Magnoliopsida; order Asparagales; family Iridaceae; genus Iris; species Iris macrosiphon. The sequence continues at coordinate 100,888,651 of JAYESA010000020.1, read as the reverse complement.
TTCGGAGGTCGGAGTGAAGATGTCGGAGAAGAAATTGCGAATGCGCCTGACGATGGGAACGCCCCTGAGATCGGAACTGAAGGTCCGGAGCAGGTGGTTGAATTCTTCGCCAGCGACGACCGACTGGAAAAACAAAATGGGCGATAGCGTGAGATTAAAAAATCCTTGAAAAATCGAAACGAAGAAGAAGATGGAAATCTCAGCTTACTTACCACCATTTGAGATTTGGATTTAGATTTCGAAGGAGAAGGGAAGGAAATGGGCGGGGGGGGAGAAACCCTAACCCTAGTAATTATTTCTCCTGAAGAACAACGGCATACGAGTTCGGATCCGAGTAGGTTTAAATTACTAGGCCAAACCTCCAAAGAAATAAGGCCTGGGCCCACTTTTGATATAAATTCTTTGATTTATTACAAAGTGAAATGGAGTAAAATATCAAAATTGACCTATTTGTGTAGAAAAAAGAAGATTCAAACGTCTGCCGTTGTTCTTCAGGAAAAATAATTTTGACATTTTATGCTAAAAATGGTCAATTTTGACATTCTACTCCATTTTGCTTTGTAATAAATCAAAGAATTCATATAAGAAGTGGGCCCAGGCCTTACTTATGTGGAGGTTTGGCCCAATAATTTAAACCTACTCAGATCCGAACCCGTCTACCATTGTTCTTCAGGAGAAATAATTACTAGGGTTAGGGTTTCTCTCCCCTGCCCATTTCCTTCCCTTCTCCTTCGAAACCCTAATCCAAATCTCAAATGGTGGTAAGTAACTTGAGATTTCCATCTTCTTCTTCGCTCCGATTTTTCAAGAATTTTTCGATCTCACGCCATCGTCCATTTTGTTTTTCCAGTCGGTCGTCGCCGGCGAAGAATTCAACTACCTGCTCCGGACCTTCAGTTCCGATCTCAGGGGCGTTCCCATCGTCAGGGGCATCCGCGATTTCTTCTCCAACATCTTTGCTCCGACCTCTGAAGCCTGACACGGAGAGAGGTTCGATTTCTAAATTTGCTATTCAGTTTTTATTTTTTCCAGGGGTTAGTGTAGATCTCAATCACGACGATCAGCACAAATTTAATCAAGTTTTCAGCAACAAAGTCGCTTTCTTTATCAAATTTTTTTTGTGCTAGGTTATTTGAATCTTCTTTTTCCCACACAAATAGGTCAATTTTGACATTTTACTCCATTTTATTTTGTAATAAATCAAAGAATTCATATCAGAAGTGGGCCCAGGCCTTATTCTGTAGAGGTTTGGCCGAGTAATTTAAACCTACTCGGATTCGAACCCGTATGCCGTTGTTCTTCATGAGAAATAATTACTGGGGTTAGAGTTTCTCTCGCCCCCCCCCTTTTTCCCCTTCTCCTTCGAAACCCTAATCTAAATCTCAAATGGTGGTAAGTAACCTTAGATTTCCATCTTCGCTCCGATTTTTCAAGGATTTTTCGATCTCACGCCATCGTCCATCTTGTATTTCCAGTCGGTCGCCGCCGGCGAAGAATTCAACCACCTGCTTCGGACCTTCAGTTCCGATCTCAGGGGCGTTTCCATCGTCAGGCGCATCCGCGATTTCTTCTCCGACCTCCGAAGCCCGACACGGAGAGGTTCGATTTCTAAATTTGGTATTCAGTTTTTATTTCAAGGGGTTAGTGTAGATCTTAATTACGATGATCAACACAAATTTAATCGAGTTTTCAGCAACAAAGTCGCTTTCTTTATCAATTGTTTTTTGTGCTGGCTATTTTAATCTTCTTTTTCCCACACAAATAGGTCAATTTTGATATTTTACTCCATTTTGCTTTGTAATAAATCAAAGAATTCATATCAGAAGTGGGCTCGGGCCTTACTTCTGTGAAGGTTTGGCCCAGTAATTGAAACCTGCTCGGATCCGAACCCGTCTGCCGTTGTTCTTCAGGAGAAATAATTACTAGGGTTAGGGTTTCTCTCCTCCTGCCCATTTCCTTCCCTTCTCTTTCGAAACCCTAATCCAAATCTCAAATGGTGGTAAGTAAGCTGAGATTTCCATCTTCTTCTTCGTTCCGATTTTTCAAGGAATTTTTGATCTCACGCCATCGTCCATTTTGTTTTTCCAGTCGGTCGCCGTCGGCAAAAAACTCAACCACATGCTCCGGACCTTCAGTTCCGATCTCAGGGGCGTTCCCATCGTCAGACGCATCCGTGATTTCTTCTCCGACCTCCGAAGTCCGACACGGAGAGGTTCGATTTCTAAATTTGGTATTCATTTTTTATTTCCAGGGGTTAGTGTAAATCTCAATCACGACGATTAGCACAAATTTAATCAAGTTTTCAGCAACAAAGTCGTTTTCTTTATCATTTTTGTCACGCCCCGATTCCGTGGAATCGACAATGCCCCCGTCGGACGCGAATCACCGCGCCTCGGCGCTCCCACGGGGCGTGTGTTGTCGTTTGCCATCGGGACGTGATGCCGTGCGAGCCTGGGGTTGCGCCCGCACAAGGCAACATCGTTAAAGTTTTTTACTATCATCGAATCGAGTAAGCAGCGGAGGGACAGTGTTGCAAGCATTTATCCATCTGAGTATACGGGACAAATCGAGACACAGGGTTCTCTGAATACAATGGTATCATTCCATACATTATATCCCTCTATACAAAAGCAGCTCAAAGCAATCGATACGGCTCAAGACATCGAAATCAGATTTTCGGGTCTTAGAGATGAGGCACAGCACTTGCGAACAAGCAAACTGTTGGTGGGTCAGCACTTTGGAGAAAGTACTGGTGAGTCTAAAATCAACTGAACAGAAGCAACATTCACTAAAACCAACACTAAGTAATCATGTGATAAAATATTACATTACTAGTAATCTTTCTAGTTTTACCTATGTTCGTTACATGCAGCACAAGAACGGAGTCATATTACTTCTTTTGGAAACATCTATAAAAACGATCTCATGTTTGATTCATTCAAGCACACAAGGCAAGCCGATTATTCTACTATCAGGGTGTGCGCAGCGTGTCTCGTGAGCTATACTTAAAGACTCTAGGGACAATGCACCATCTAGGAACAATCCTATATCAAGCCAACACGATGAACTATCTATATGCTTTTCGGTCCCCGAGAAACTCAGGATCGGTAGCGGTAATCCAGCTAACCAATGACTCCTTTATCTGATGCTATTAGCAGTTGTGACTCATGGTTGCTCTTCACTATCATGGTAGCAGCCGTGACCAAGGTTCAGCTTTTCACCAATAGCCATTGTCATACCGATGCGAATGCATGAAACACTATCAGATAAACTGTAGGATGCAGACGAGATGAACCAGCAGACCATCTATCTCTGTGCGGACTAGCCGCCCTCTCTGAACAAGTTCAAGCACAATGTGGTTCTCTCAAAACACAAGCGATATTGAAACATGTTCAAGCAATCTCTTACTCTTCTGACAAGCATTTCAAGTTCTCTAGTTAAGCAGACAGGTTCGTTTCAAAGACAAGATATGTGAGTTCTCTTATTAGCATGCAAGGCAGGTTCTATCATTCTTCTTATGAAACTATCTTCTTAAGCAAACAAGCATTCAAAAACTCAGATTCATTATAAAGGCGTGCAAGAATCTGAGAACGAAGTTTCTGTCCACTCACCTTGTAAAGGTCATCTTCTGCTTCAACAAGGAGCTCTTAAGGAAGATATCATTTTTGAGTCAGCAAATCAATATCTCTTGTACATAGTGCCGACGCGGAACGGGACTATAATTTTTGTGCTTGGCTATTTGAATCTTCTTTTCCTACACAAATAGGTCAATTTTGACATTTTACTCCATTTTGCTTTGTAATAAATCAAAGAATTCATGTCAAAAGTGGGCCCAGACCTTACTTCTGTGGAGGTTTGGCCCAGTAATTTAAACCTACTTGGACCGAACCCGTCTGTCGTTCTTCAGGAGAAATAATTACTAGGGTTAGGGTTTCTCTCCCCCCGCCCATTTCCTTCCCTTCTCCTTCGAAACTCTAATCCAAATCTCAAATGGTGGTAAGTAAGCTGAGATTTCCATCTTCTCCGCTCCAATTTTTCAAGGATATTTTTGATTTCACATCATCGTCCATTTTGTTTTTTCAGTCGGTCACCGCCGACGAAGAATTCAACCACATGCTCCGGACCTTCAGTTCTGATCTTAGGGGTGTTCCCATCGTCAGTCGCATCCACGATTTCTTCTCCGACATCTTCGCTCCGACCTCCGAAGCCCGACACGGAGAGGTTCGATTTCTAAATTTGGTATTCAATTTTACTTTTTATTTCCAGGGGTTAGTGTAGATCTCAATCACGACGATCAGCACAAATTTAATCGAGTTTTCAGCAACAAAGTCGCTTTCTTTATCAAATTTTTTTGTGCTGAGCTATTTGAATCTAGGGGTGTGCAACGGTTCGGTTCGGTTCAAACCGAACTGTTTAGCTGAAAACCGACTAAACCGTAAACCGAACCGTTTTTATAAAAACCGACCAAAACTGAACCGAATAAAAAATGGTTCGGTTTTCGGTCAGTTCGGTTTAATGGGCCAAAACCTTAGAAGCCAGAAACTCCTAGGAGGTCAACGAATCTCAGTAAGAACCTTCGATTCGGCATTTCTTACTTGGGAGCTCGTTTGGAGCTCGTTTTTCCGATGACGGGAGCTTCGTTTCTCCGGAGACGGAAGCTCGTTTCCCCGACGACATGATCGCTTCCCATAATATGACCATAATTTTAGAAGATGACATAAGTTTTGTAAGAGAAATTAGAATATTTTCAATACACATTTATCAAAGTACCAAGAAACTAAAAATTTTTTACTTTGACGTCATAAAAAATTAACATGCGAAAGATCTCTCTGTAACCCTGAACTGAACTTTATAAATTCTAATAAATTTTAAGATATTTATAAGTTTTGATAACAATAATTAATAAACATTAAAAATTTATTAGCGCACGCTCCCAAATTTAGAATCTTTTAAGTAGTCACGCTTTTCCGCCCCCGCTCCCGCTCCTGCTGCCGCCCCCGCTTTCGTCTCCGCTCCCGCTTCTGGCTTCTAAGGCCAAAACACATCTCCAGAACTAGGAACTGAACAGTAAGCACTAAGCAGAGATCAGAGATGAAGAGCAAAACATTTCCACAACCAAAATTTTACCATAACATTTCGAGAACCAAAAATACCATAACATTTCCAAAACATAAAAAGCATTTTGCTTCAACTCTACATCATGTAAAGTTTGTGATAATGCTTCCATCAAAATTTTACAAGAACAAAAATCAACAGAGCACTCCCTTACCAAACAATACCAGAACCAAAATTACCCAAAAAAAAATTGTGAACGAGCTACATAAAAAATGAACTATATAAGAAAACGAATACATAAAAACCAAACGATGAACCATCTATGTAAAAAAATATATATATACTTTCATGCATTTTAGATTGCACCAAGTAATATAGATCTATATAAAAGAACACTACAAAAAATTGGCACCAAGTAATATAGATCTGATGAATTTTATAATAAATAAAGTTCATATATGACCAAATTAAGAAATAAAAATACACTTCCATGCATGAATATGGACCTGGAGGATAAGGTGGGCGATCGACGCAGTAGCTTCATATGCTGATGCAGCAAAGGCAAAAGATATTCTTCTCGCTCTTCTTCCTTCTCTTGTCACAAGTGTCTTGTGGGAGCCACACCCGACGAAGAAGCCGCTCTCCTCCCCCACCAGACCCTCCAGCCACGCCGGTAGCTCAACCACCGCACTCGACGACGAGGATGTTCTTCTGATTCTTCTCGTTTTTCTATTCTAGAATGATCCTGAAGTCTGGATCGAGAATCAGATAATGGGGAGAGAAAAGAGGCGAGCGGCTCTCTAAGAGTTCGGCTGAAATGAAGAGAGGCTGAGGAGAGAGAGTGTATTAAGAGTTTTTTGTTTAAATAGTTAGGACAAAGTGAGGGGGGATTTTGGTAATTACATAACATATATTCGGTTCTGGTCGAAAATCGAACCGATAACCGTTATTTTTACATTTAAACCGACTACCGAGCCGAACTTTCAAAATCCGACCCGAAGTGCTATTACTGGCCGGGTCGAATCGGTTATCGGTTTCAAAACCGTACATTGCTCACCCATATTTGAATCTTCTTTTTTCAACACAAATAGATCAATTTTTACATTTTACTCCATTTTGTTTTGTAATAAATCAAAAAATTCATATAAGAAGTGGGCCCAGGCTTTACTTATGTGAAGGTTTGGCCCAATAATTTAAACGATTCGAACTCCGTTGTTCTTCATGAAAAATACTTACTAGGGTTAGAATTTCTCTCCCCTGCCCATGAAAAATAATTAGTTAGAATTTCTCTCCCCTGCCCATTTTCTTCCCTTCTCCTTCGAAACCATAATCCAAATCTCAAATTGTGGTAAGTAACCTGAGATTTTCATGATATTGATGCTATATTCATCTCTCATATAGTGTCAAGTGTCCTATGGTATGACGTACTTGATAAAGCAAGCACGAAAAATATATAGGATTGCAATATCAATTCTCTAAGTGACGTTACACGACTCCGCGTACGGCGTCGACACCCGAATATTATTCAAATACTAAGCAATGTCACACGGTCCTAGGTTGAACCTATACATCACATAAATAAATCAAGGGAATAATATAAAGCAAGTACTACAAGATTGGCAAGGTACACTTGCTTGGGTTTGGATTCCAACAGTTGCTTCGATCACAGCAAGATCTTCAGGTACTCCTCCGGATGCGAAAATAATTATGACCATCATGCTCAGAAGATATAAAATAGCTAGGATTGCCTATCCATAAGTCCAATTTAGACACAGGGGCAAAATTGACAGTTTCTGGTCAAAGTGGGGTCCACATGTGGTCCACTTCGCACCGAAAAATGTGCCAGAGACAAAGTTCTCCAAATTCATCATACTTAGTGTCTACAAGTCCAGAACGACGATATGAACCCAACGGAATATCCAGAACTGTATTCCGATGAGCCGATCACAAAATTGCCCATCAAGTGGAGCCGTGGGGCCCGCGATACGGGGTTTCGTCAACGTTCTTAGAATTGAACCAAACTTGGGTCACAGGACCAGCAAAATGCTACGAATCCGATGGTGCAAGTTTCGATGCGAAACGACGAACACACACGAAGTTACAACGAGTTTCTGAACAGGACCAATACGGGGCAATTTTGACGGATACGCGTTGATTCTGGTGTGCACGCACATCCAAATCAACTTTCATGAAATCTCACACGTCCGTATTAACGATGCGCACCTTTCGGTAAAATTCGCACACGACCAAGTCGTCTCGTTTAGCGGGACGCACCAAGTTCGAGAAAATTTGGGTTTTAAATAACCAAGTTTTTGGTCAACATCACCCAAGAATAAATTATAATCTACAGCACATAAAATTAAACTAATTACATGGTTTGAAACTTGGTTATATTATCTAATTAACTGTTCAAGTAAATTTCAGAATTATTAAACAGGTTGGGATTTAAACGGCCGTGAACTTATGAGTTCGGGCCAGGTTTCAAAGTCCAGAATTGGGAATATTTTCCTGTTTTTGTGTTACGATTTGCGACCGACACAGGACGCGATACCCTAGTCTAATTACACGGGGTTCGAGAGGGTCACATAGCGAACATGTCATAACAGTCTGCTCGAAAAATGATGTGACAAGGAGAGAGAATAACTCACCGAAAAAAGGGTTGAAAATGTCTGTTCTGCGAGTACACGGGGCAGCGCGGTGCGACTGCGGGTTGGCGGTGCTGCTGCGGTTGCTTGTCGGCGCTGGGGTCGGCGTCGCTGTCGTCGGGTCACGACAGAGGAGTCATCGCCGGAGGCTTAGGGTTCGCCGGAGGGTGGTGGAGAGTGTGCTGGTGGTTGGTGATTGCGGCAGCTGGGGAGTCGGAGGGGAGACGTGGTGGAGGCGGGGAGTTCGGCGTGGTGGATGAAAGGCCAGGGTCGAGGGTTTTATAGGGGAGCCGCCTCGGCGATTACCGGGAGGGGGAAAGTCGTCCGGTCGGCGAGGAGGCGAGGGGTTTTGGCGGTTGAAGGCGAGTGAAACGGTCGGAAGTCGAAGCGGCGGTCGCAGCGGAACGGTCGGGGAGGCGGAGAGGCCGGGGAATATGAAAAGTTACTATAGCAGAAATTAGATGGGTCGGGTCGGGTTTTGGAAGCGGGTCGGGTTCAGATCTGACCCAATCCAATAGGGTTTAGGTTTAAATAGGGTTTGGTTTAATTAGGTTCAGTTTGGTTTATTTAGGTTGGTTCGGTTTGGTTCAGGATGTTTTATATAGGTTTATTTAAAAATATTGTTTTTATGTCTTTAAAAATAGTTTTTTGGTCCAATAAATTCTAGAAAAATTATACTATGACGAAATATTTATTTTACACTCAAAAATATTATTTTCATAATGTTTTAATATTTAAGAAAATCATAAAATTTATTTAATTCCAGAAAACATTGATTTTAATTATTTAAAAATCTTAGAAAATTCCTGAAAATTCATTTTTAATTTCTGAAAAAAATTGGGTGCTTACAATCTACCCCCTTAAAAGAATTGCATCCTCGCAATTAAAAAAATATAGCCTGTTAGAAGAGATGACACAGTTGCAAGACATGTTTGAAAGCACGACACAAGGGATAAAGAATCATGAACAAGCAGAATCGGGAGAACGTGTGAGGGTTAAGCAGAATACGTAGGGAATGATAAAAATAATTCCCTAGTAAATGAGAGTTAAGTAATTCAAGAGTAAAGGAATCTGGTTAGAGCAAGGATCATCTACAGCTTAGAAAAACTTGGGTATCAATTACTAACAAGTTCAAAATACTAGGCTTGGGCTAGGAAATGGAATTAACAGGCACGTGCTAAGGCATCACTAGGAATAAATAGCTATGATAAAACTTAAATCTTACGCGTATTCGCTACTCCACGAGTCTGTGCGTCCTCCATTGTCATCGCAAAAGCTTGTCCGCGTCCTTGTGGTGGTGTCCTCTGCTGTTGCTGGGCTTCTTGATAAACCTGCTGTTGGGTTTGCATCATTGTGTAGAACATTTGGAACATCTGTTGACCATCCATAAGCTGTCTTGGTGGAAAATTAGGCATCGGTGGAGTAAACTGCTGTAGAAGCATGAAAAATTACTGGGGAATTATATGCATAAAACCCCCAACGTACATGAAGCACGCGTAAAATAGAAGCTTCAGCGCCGTGTGGCGTAAAACATAACTTCAGAATTGCTCGCGTAAAGCAGCGCTTCAAGACTGTTTTGGCGTAAAAAGGTTGCTACACCTCCCTCCGGCGTAAACTATGTCTGCTTTTAATGCAGTGTAAAGTTGTACGAGGAACTCTTCGTATTCCTCGAATGAACTTGTCAGACAGAATAGTGAACCCGACTCCTGACAAAGAGTACTGCACGATGATCGAGAGGACGGCTGTAATGATGATTCTGAACAGAGGCCCAGGTTGTCGTTTAGTGACACATCCTTGATACAAGTCATTTTTATGCACTCAAGGAATACGCTGCCTATTTTACACAGGCAGAAATGAGCCTTTACGCTCAAGATGAGACAAAATCAGACGCCACGTCAAAAGCTGTTCTTCGTACAGAACTCGAGGTATATCTCTGCAGTTAATGCGCGAGATGGGGGCAGATCTCTGCATTTAATGCATGAGATTTTGTTCTATTTTCGATGACTAGGAGAGCTAAAATTAGGGCTAATACGCTCACATCACCATCCTTGCATGTTACGCCAACCAGGCTATTTTCAACTATAGGAGTACGTCGTATGCTATCTTCTCAAAATACGCCAACTCTGGCTATATTTGCAAAGGTACGTGATAAGGCTATTTGGCCCAGAATACGCTCGAGACCTCATTCAAGGAAGGATAATTGGCTATCTTTATGCTGGTTACCTATTATGCAACTACTTGGCTTTTACGCCAACAAGACAGCTATTTGGCTTTTATGCCAACAAGACAGCTATTTGGCTTTTACGCCAACAGAACAGCTATTTGGCTTTTATGCCAACAAGACAGCTATTTGGCTTTTACGCCTACAAGACAGTTATTTGACTTTTATGCCAACCATCTTTACGCGAGGGGCAGTTACCTACGTGGCTTGCATGCCGTGGTCTTCGAGAAGCAGTTATACGCGTTACCTCATAATGGGACACGCGTCACAGGCGGATTCAGGAGATCATTCAGACGTGGGTAGCAGTTATTATAAACACCGCGTAAAAGGTGCAACTCTCTCCACAGTTTGGATTCTACGCCGACTGGACAGTTACTATGATTGATCTATATAAATAGAGACTTCTGGTCACAGGAGAACAGGGTCGAAAAGGGAGGAGATCAGAGAGGGAGAGAGAGTACATACAGAGAGTGTTGATTGACAACTTTGGCAACGAGAGTTCAATCTCTCCTACAATCTTTGGAGCTTCTTCTTCTTCTACAACACTTCTTCATCATCGTGTGGTCCAAGGGACAAAGTAATCGACCGCATATCAGACTCCTATAGCAATATTTTCCTATAATAATTTTTTATTGTACTTAACATCCTTATATAGGATTAATTGTACTCTTTTTTTTCTTGTTTGTAAACAAAGAAAGGGTTTCGTATAAACCTAGTTTCATTCTTCTGTTTATCATCAAACACAAGATGGCGACTCTGCTGGGGACTACTTTCTCATCTGACGAGAAAGCCATTGCTCAATATGATGATGTATCCGTAGGATCGACGAAGAAGACGTTGGTCATCCAATTCGACCAATCTGCTTATGAAGACATGCTTCGCGCAGGGGGTAGCTCTCATCCCCTCTCTGTCCAGGATAACAGGAAGCTGCGTAAAGTATGGATGCCCCGGATATCCTCTACCCTTTCTGCGGGCTCTCTCTCTCCGAGACATCATAACCTATACGCTCTGTGCATAAAAACCAGTCTCCCGTCTGTGACGTGGCAGACAAAGCTTCTGGCAATGCCTCATTGCCAATCCAGAAGTCTAGAACGCGTACTGCGCGTAAAACTTCGTCTTCCGTCTGTGACGTGGCAGACAAAATTTCTGACAAGGCCTCAGTGCCAATTCAGAAATTTCAAACGCGCCATGCGCGTAAAACTTCGTCTCCCGTCTGTGACGTGGCAGACAAAATTTCTGACAAGGCCTCAGCACCAATTCAGAAATTTCAAACGCGCCTTGCGCGTAAAAATGCATCTCCCATCTGTGATGTGGCATGTGGACCCTTGGATCACATCAAGGGAAAAAGAGTGGCGAATCTTCCAACCTCTAGAGTTGTACGCCACCAAGAGAAGAAGATTACGCGTGATGCTGGAGGCTGTTTGAGGACTCCCCCTGTTTTACGCGAATCTGTGCAAAGCTCCAGATTACGCCAAGATAAGCCCATCCGCGTAAAGAAGACCCGCTTCATGGGGAAATACGCTCATCAAACGGATGATGGATCGTATGCTACTCATATGGGCGAACTGCTGTATACTTATGGCAGAGAGAGGGTCATGGTTCCCAATATCCACGCTCCTACTGATGTAAAAAGGCAGAATAAGCCTTCTTCTTCTTCTGTTAATCCCCCTGATTTGCGTGATTTCTTGATCCAAAAGCGTAAAAATAGGGGATCTTCTAACATGTCTATTACACCCCCTACGGAGCATTGTTGTAATAGTCATAAAGTTGTAGTTAACTACTGTTGTTCTAAGGCAAAACGGTCAATTTTTGACCGGTTGAACTACTATTTGTCTCTACAGAAAGAAGAGCCGACATTCGCATCAGTAAACATGGCTTCACATATTCCTAGAGGAAGGTCAAGTTCAAGATGTCATCCCTCTAGAACTCCAAGCCAAAGGAGATTTGATAGACTCCTTGAGTATATTGAGGCAGGTATTTTTCGAAACACCCGCTCGAGGTCACGACAACCGGCTTCATATTCTTCTGATTCCGACAATGGGGGTCACCAGTTTCCCGAATCTGATGCTGAAAGTATAGACTCGATCTCTACAGAGATTTATACTAATCCCTCAGTAGCATCCAGAGAAATAGGAGTTTATGCCATTGGAGATAAACATGAAGAGGCTTCCCCATTAGGAAATATTGAGCAATGCATCGCTGTACTGGAAGCATCGTTTAAAGAGATGCATTCCATGATAGAGAGTATGCGTCTGATGATGGTGACTCAACATGCAGCTGCAATAGCTCAAATATCGGTTCCTCCGACTCAACTACGTGTGGGGGTGGACCTACCACCATCCAACGCAAACCAGGTGTCACGCCCCAGTCCCAAAGTACATAGGACTAGGACACGTAAGCATGCCAGCCGCATGGATATGACAACTCCAATATATGGAAACCATAACCCATACGTACGCTGTAATATGAATATCAAATCCACAAGTGGTATAAAATGTATCATAAGTCACAGGGCATAATCTAAATCTCATCCACGAAAATCAATATAAATAAATAACCATTATCTATGAAACTAGATCTCAATAAGAAGTATCTAAAGATGATAGTTGGATGGAAACAAATCCACTACCAACTCGAATGGAAAAGTACAACACAATAAACACAATATGGGAATACCAGCTAACAATTATGGGGCTCGGAGAGAAGACATCCTCAAAAAATCTATAACCATCTGAATCTGCGCTCCTGCAAATACTCAAGAACAGATACACCTGGCAGAGGACCAGGTCCTCAGAGGGACGTAACAAGATACAGAAAAGCGAGCCAATTTGAATACAGTAAACATGCATATTATTTGAAAATAAATAAGTACGCTGTACAAGACAATCTATATGAATGCAAATGAGGACAACTTTTCGACATATGGGCAAGGGTAGGCTACTCGATCTACCTCACAACTCACACACCCGTCAATAGACATCAGAAATCGATATACCGCGGGGGTAGCGACCAGCGAGACTCCAGAAATTGACATACCGCGGGGGTAGCGACCAGCGCGACCCACGCCCGTAGTGCGAACTATATACTACGGTTTACCAGAGTGGTTAAAAGCCCATACGCCTAATGATTGTCCTCTCATGATACTAGGTGCCATGTGTGTGTCAACATATCTAATACATAGTAATGACTGAAGGAAAACTACACATGCAAAAACTACACAGAAATGCAATAAATATACAGAAATATAATAAGCATGCAAAATACTGTAAACAATTTGGCAAGGTATCTTGCCTGGTCTGAAAAAGAATGAAGTCCCAACTCAAGGCGTCGTCCGATCTACCCGTCACATAAATTAAACAAGTTAGGTTACAAAAGTAGGTGAATAGTTTTTGTTATTTTAATCTATTTTAACTCTGAATAAAATAACCTAAATTAGTATTTTAATCTTATTATAAACTGATTTTATTGTTAAGCTCTAATTTTGGTCTAAAGAAGGTCAACTTTAAGGATTTGTGATCCGTGGCACGCAAATCGAGGCAATCCGTTGACCAAAAAGTCAACCAACTAAAATCTTGGATTTTTGTGTGGAATCCTATATATTTTAATGCTACATGAATATTGGAATCGACAATTTCATAAAATCAAAAATCGGTAAAGAGTTATGGCCACAAGGGCGCACAGATGACAGTTTTTAGTGGTTTCCTATTTACGTCAACGTTGCACAAATTTTACAGTAGAATAAACTTATATTTTAAATTATGGAAAAATACTTTTCTGGAAGCTCATCATGTCATCTTTCTGAAACTTCAAACGGTTCATAATTCTGAATTCGGGATCTCCCGAAATCTCGAAAATACCAAAATGCGTCTGATTTCGAACAGCTGGCACTTTTAGAATTTTTTGGAAAAATAGGTTCTAAAATTATTAAAATAATTTATATATTCAGAAAACTAACCTTGATATGGTTCTAACAAAAAAAACTGGAGCGCGTTTGGAGTCCGGAGCTAGGAGATATAGTCTTTTTAATTCGTCATAATTAGTAGAAAATGAGGCTGAATTTATGACGAATTTTGACTATTTTTTGGACGAAAAAGAGAGGAATTTGGGGAAGAAAAATATGAAGGATGAGTTATTTATAATGATGGACACTACTTAATTAAATACGACTATGATTGGTTAATTTGGATAGGATTATGATGAATTTAAATAAGGATAGGATATGCATGAAGTTGCTTTCCTAGTAGGTTCAGGATTTGAATAAATTTAAAATATAGTTTAAATTTATCTCAATAATTTATAATCTTAAATATAATTAAAGATAATACAAATAATTTATAAAATCTTATTAATATCTATTAACACTAAATTAGCATCTATCTAATATTAAGACTATATATATCCAAATAAATCCTAAATAATTTTAAAAATCTAAATAAATTTCTTAAAATTCTAAATAAATTACAGAAAAATATAATAAAATATTTAAAACTAAAATAAATATTTGACAGGAACAACATTCAAGTATGGTCATATAGTAAATCATAGTAGTCCTAGAAATTTATGTTTCCTAAGTTTTAATTACCAAAAATTCTAGAAAAATCTTCAAAAATCTAAAATAACCTAAAATAATTCTAAATAAATATTTATATAAGTAATTATATCAAGAAATTTATTTTCTAATTAACTAAGAGAATACTCTAAAGAAATTTAATATCTATAATAAATATAATAATATAAAATACACACAAAATATCTATTTTTGGTGAGGGAGTTTACACCAGGAGCCTGTTCTAAATCAAGAGTCAGCGGCTCCTCAACTTCTTAACTCGGAGAATGTATTGCCTCCTGTTGGAGTTATAATACAACTGATCTCTCACCACTCTGAGGGTCCCTTTCCCAACTGAAGATCCGATACAGGCAGTTCGGGAATTGAAAGCCCAATTTGATGCCTTGAAGCATAAGGATCAGCTCAAGAAGTTGGGAATCAACCAGCCATACCCAGCTATCTGGGACGAGATCCCTTTGCCACCTAAATACAAACCACATGCTATGGTTTTATTTGAGGGAAAGACGTCACCAAGCCAGTACATGAACTATTTTAGCATGATGACAGTGTTGTTGCAGGGGAATGGCGCCCTTCTTACTCGAGTGTTTAAAGGTTGTCTGTCTGGGGTGGCCTATCAATGGTACCGTAGTCTTGCGGACAACTGCATTACTTCTTTTGAAGATTTTAAGACTCTGTTCTTCGCTTGATTCTATGAAGGAGGAATGGGCATGTCTATGTCATCACTTATCGAAGTAAAACAGAAGGAAAAATAGAGCATTCGTACTTTTATCGAATATTTTCGTCATGCTACCTTGTAGATGCCTCCTGGAGTTCCGGATTCAGCCTTGGTGGATATTTGCAGGAAAAACCTTCTCCCACTGATCTCAGTGTTCACGAGACCATATTAGTTCCATGATTGGCCCTCATTTATCATATCAGCGGTAGCCGCTGAAGATAATAGTCGGAAGGCTCGTGACAATAGAATCATGATCTCTACCTCTGATAGAGGAAAGCGGTCATCCTCCAATAACGACCATACTCGTAGTTCCAAAAGAAAAGAAGCTCTGGCGATCAACACGTCTAGGCAACATACTCCAGTGACTACGCAGACGAATCCTGGGACTTCCAGGCCTAAAGAAGAGTATTCTTTTGACGACGACGATATTCCGAGCATATTCGATTGTCTAGTCAAAAGTGGCAAGGTTACTCTCCCCGAGGTAAAGAGGCCAAATGAAGTCGGCAGTACCAATAACCCTAAGTACTGTATTTTCCATAGATACATACATCACCCTACAAAGGCATGTTATATACTAAAAAGGAAAATCCAGGAGCTGATCAACGCCAAGGCCATCACTCTGTGTAATAGCGAGAAGACGGTCATTGCCAACATGATCTCGCTCCAGTTCGACAATCTACCCCCTCAGGAAATCCCGGATGGTATGATACCTATTCCACGGACAATGATGAACATTATTAATCTTCCTCCGACCAGGGGTCAAAATCATAATCTGGTACCCTTAACTACCAAGAGTGGGGAGATCATGTGGGTCCACCATAATCTGATGTCAGAAATTGAGGAAGAAACTCAAGCTGCTAAAGCTAAGTCTAAAAAGAACTCAAGATACAAACCATGCCATATGGTTGCAATATCCCCGATATCAGAAGAAGAGACTTTGGCAACCGGAACCCGGTCAGGCAAGGCCTACCTCAAGGACTATGGAGGGAACCAGGGGGAATCAACGGCAGACACTTCAGCTGCCAAACCTCCAGAGCCTGAACCTGTTACACCAGAGGCAGGTCCTTCTAGACCAACTTCGGTGGACAAACGCAAGCAAAAAGAAGTTCGATTTGATAAACCTTTGAAGAATATTCAAAACAAAGGTTTAGAGAAACTATATAACTTCGACATCTGGCCAGATTGTCCATTTTTGAGCTACTTAGGATATCTAAAGACACTCGTCAAGTCTTGAGTGAAGCATTAATGCAAGAGGATGTATGCTTGACTCAGCTCAAGTCCCCTGATAAAGAGCTTGTGGCATGTCCTCAATGCCATAGTGTGATGGAAGTGGTCCCTAATATCACTTTCACTCAAGATGACATGTTGTTGAAACATAACAAGCATGACAGGCCTCTTTATTACACCAAATATGTCGGCTCCATGGAGGTAGACCGGATTCACATAGATCCGGGATCGTCGATCAGCATTATCCCTCACAGTCTGTTAAGACCGTTGAGAATCCCTACAAGCGAACTGGCTTACACTACCACCACAATCGTGGGCTTTAATGCCAGGAAGAGCAAACCGTTGGGAAAGATTCGTTTGAGGATCCAGATTGGTGACCTTAGATCAGTGGCTACATGCTACATCATTGATTCAGAGGTATCTTACAACATCCTGTTGGGCAGAAAATGGATCCACGATCACAATATTGTCCCTTCAACTCTACACCAATACTTCAAATATGTAGACGCCCAAGGGACAGTAAAAACAGAGTTTGCTGATCTCAATCCTTTCAAAGGAGTTGAGTCCTACTATTCTGATGCCATATATATACACCCAAGACTACATGAAGGAGGTGTCAGGCAAGAAGGAAGAGGAATCCTACCAGGAGCCAGGAGAACCATCTGCTGAGCAACCTTTGTCAATCCAGGTGAAAGGGCGAACTACCCGTCCGAAAGTCATGGAACCCATGGCTATCCACTTAGGCAAAACTAAATCGGGAGGAGGAAGTGATCCTTTAGTGATCACTCTGAACCAGAAGCCTCCACCTTTGGTCATCAACCTTAGGCGCAACAAGCAGCCGACTGATGTAAATACAACCGAGAACGTGGTTTCTGACGATAATAAAGATTCTCTTTTCCAGTATACTGACGCTCAATTTCCTAATCAGGAATCCTCCCCCCATAACGATATAGAACCTATAGCACAAAAATTCTTGGAAGCTATAGACTCCTATCATCCGTATGTGTGGGAAGTAGCGTCAACATCTAATGTCGTCACGACATATGGGCCACATGAAGATTCTATCTTTATTGTTCCACCTACTCGCAACGATCAGCATCCAATAGTCTTCGGTCGCATACGGAACAGACCAATTGTACAAGAAGATTCTCACGAGTCTGATGCTGGGAAAATGCAAGTTCACAGATATAGCCCACAGGCTTTGAAGATTATGCAAAGCATGGGTTATGACTTAAAGTTGGAGCCAGGCCTCAAATATGGAAAAGGCAAACGAATGCCGTTGCATGGTGATCCCTACTGTCAACGAACTCATTTTGGGTTAGGGTATACCACACATCTTGCAACTTCCAATGGCTCTGAGTAAAGTGAGAAGACCATTTCCTTTTTTCAAGACGATTTGTCATCCTCCGATTCAGATGGTGAACTCAAACAGGCATTATCAGTAAATATGGTGTTGACAGATTCTCTCGAAACAGAGGGACAAGAATCTGAACTATTTGAAGATGAATCCTGGGCTCAGCAAATGGATACACAATAGGAACTCTGGTTCGAGCAAAGAGAACCACCCACTGAAGATAAAGTTATCCAAATTAATGTTGGGGATGAATTTTCACCAAAGTCAATATTTATCAGTAACAATCTTTCCGAAGAAGAAAGGGAAGAAATGATCCAGCTGATAAAAGAATATATCGATGTCTTTGCGTGAAATTATGAGGATATGCCAGGTCTTGATCCTAAAGTGGCTACCCATAAACTCAACATACGGCCAAATTCGAAGCCTGTAAAGCAACACCAACATCGGTTCTGCCCGGATATGATGGATGCCATTGAAGCTAAAATTAAGAAGCTAATAGCCCGTGGGTTCATCCGAGAAGAACAACATCCTGATTTGGTCGCTAATGTTGTCCCGGTTATGAAGAAAAATAGGAAAGTGCATATTTGTATCAATTTTTGAGATCTAAATGCGGCCTGCCCTAAAGATGAGTTCCCTCTTCCTATTACAGAAGTCATGATCGATAATACGTGCGGTTTTGAGCACACATCTTTCATGGACAGATTCTCAGGATATAATCAAATTAAGATTAATCCTGAAGATGAGAAGCATACTGCCTTCCGTACACCATTGGGGGTATATTGCTATACAGTTATGCCTTTCAGATTGAAGAATACCGGGGCTACGTATCAACGAGCTATGAGTAACATATTCCATGAGCACTTACACAAAAACGGTGGAATGTTACGTGGATGATATTGTTGTCAAAAGCCGCCTCAAGGATAATCACATCCAAGACTTGAAGACAGTATTCGAGTTGATGCGCCAACATCAACTCAAAATGAACCCCACAAAGTCCTTTCTTGGTGTATCCAGTGGCAAATTTCTAGGATTTGTCATTACCGCTAAAGGCATTCAAGTTGACCCTGATAAAGTAAAAGCCATCCTAGAAATGCGACCGTCCCGTAATCTGAGAGAACTCGGGGGATTTCAAGGTCGTCTGGCTTATATCAGGAGATTCATATCCAACCTCTCTGGGAGATGTCAACCTTTTTTTGGCCTGATGGAGGAAGGTGTGTTATTCGTATGGGATGAAGCCTGTCAGCAAGCGTTTAATGACATCAAACGCTATCTTACTAATCCTCCTGTTCTGGTGCCTCCCGTCATAGGAAGAGCATTTTTGCTGTATGTTCGAGCAATGGATCATTCTTTAGGGGCTCTTCTCGCATAGAAGAACAATAAAGGTCATGAACAGGCTATCTACTATTTAAGTAGGATGATGGTTGGAGCTGAACACCGGTATAGTCCAGTGGAAAAAGAATGCTTGGTCCTAATGTTTGCCATTCAGAAGACGCGACATTACGTGACGGGCCAAACTATTCATATCATCTCCATAATCAATCCACTTCGGGTTTTAATGAATAAGCCGAGTGTTCTTAATTCTCAACTCGCGACTTGGGCGATGTTATTAACACCGTATGATATGGTGTACGTCCCTCAGAAGTCCATGAAAGGTCAAGCCTTGGCTGACTTCTTAGCTGCTCATCCAATTCCGGAAACCTCCAAATTTTACGAGGACATTCCCGACGAAGTTGCAGAATGTAATTCGACAATGAAAGGTGATACATGGCAGCTATTCTTTGATGGTGCTTCCAGAACTGGTCCTAAGGGAAACGTGGTTTCAGGAGTAGGAATTGTCCTGGTGACTCCTGATAAACTCGTCATCTATCGAGCATATTCTCTTAGCGAACCCTGCTCTAATAATGTGGCAGAGTATAATTCTCTACTAATCGGGCTTCAAGTCGCTAAAGAATTGGAGGTTGAATACCTGGAAGCTTTTGGTGATTCTCAGTTGATCGTCAATCAGGTCAGAGGAATATATGAAGTCCGCAATCCAGACCTCATTCCTTATCACCAAACAACGATCGAGATAGCCATGTCTTTCAAAGGATTCTTTTTAGAGCATGTGCCTCGATCTCAAAATTTGGAAGCCGATGCTCTGGCCAGCCTAGCTGCAGATCTAGCTATTCCGATAAGAAGGCAGAATTCGGGGATCCTTCTTAACAGAGATTTATTCTGTGTGAAAAATAATTTTCACATAGAACGCAGCTACGCTGTAAACACGGTTCATGCTAAGAGAGACTGGAGAAGTCCCTTTATAAACTTCGTATCATACGGAATCTTACCAGAGGATCCTAAAGAAGCAGTATCTATCAAAAGACGATCATTACGCTTCTATTTTGATGCTTCTTCACAAAGTCTATATTGCCAAACATACGATGGACTGCTATTACGATGTCTCTCTGACGATGATGCAAAACGGGTTATCCGAGAAGCTCATGACGATGTATGTGGAGCACATCAACCCGGTCCTAAGTTACAGGATCGTATCAGGAGAATGGGCTATTACTGGCCTACCATGATTGCAGATGCTGTGAAATATGCAAGATAATGCAAAGCCTGTCAAGTTCATGCGGATTTTATATATCAACCTTCTGAGTATTTACATCCTACTATTGCATCATGGCCCTTTGAAGCATGGGGTATGGATATCATTGGTCCTATTCATCCTTCGTCATCTAGAGGACATCGGTTCATATTGGCTATCACAGATTATTTCTCCAAATGGGCGGAGGCGATCCCTCTTGCTGAGGTAAAGACATCCAACGTGATCAGCTTTATCAAGCACCATGTAATTTATCGCTTTGGAATACCCCGAAGGATAATTCATGATAACGAGCCTCAATTCATTAGCCAAGCGTTTTACCGATTTTGCGATAAGAATCGGATACAAAATATGGCCTCAACGGCATATAATCCTGCTGCTAATGGTTTGGCGGAAGCCTTCAACAAAACCATCATCAAACTCTTGAAAAAGTTCGTCTCTTCGAACAAAAGAGATTGAAATGAGAAGCTGGAGGAATGTCTCTGGGCATACCGCACAACGGTACGAACGCCAACGGGTTGTACCCCATTCTTATTAGTTTACGGATGTGAAGCAATTCTCCCCATTGAAGTCCAAATTCCGTCACTCAGAATTGTAGTGGCTAATGAGTTGACTCAGGAAAATAATGATCAATTAAGGCTTCAAGAGCTAGAAGGATTAGATGAGAAACGCCTTCAAGCTCAACAGTGCATTGCGTTCTACCAGGCACGCATTTTCAGAGCTTTTAACCAAAAATTGAAGAAAAGAGTGTTCAAATTTGGTGAGCTAGTTTTAGCTATGAAGAGGCCAATGATCATTACACACAAAAGTAAGGGCAAGTTCTAGCCCAAATGGGAGGGCCCTTATGTGATTGAAACGACGTTTTCAAATGGCACATACAGATTAGCCAAGTCTAACGAAGACTTGATAATGGCTCCTATCAACGACAAATTCTTGAAGAAGTACTATGCTTGATCTCCTTTGCTCAAAGGGGTATGATAAAGATTTCATTCTGATGACACTACATATAAAGATTAGTTGGATCATATTCTATTATGTTCTTATGACCTCTGAATAGATATGTTTAACTAATTTGAAACTTTAAAACCTATCACGTCCATATTACCTCTGATAGTATTTTGTATACAAATTTAGTTGGATCATATTCTATCATGTCCATATAACCTCTGAATAGATATATCCAGCTGAAACTTACCGAAAGTATATCACGTCCATATTACCTCTAATATTACTTTCATCCTTTCCTATCATTTATATTCTAAAATGATGGGTCCACAAAGTCAGAAGAAGTATCTTCATTATCTCCGGGAATAGCAGATTACATAAGAAGCAAAAAAGTACATAATTGGGGAGGAGCAGTTAAATCGCGAATCTGTTGCGCCAAAGCAGCCATCCTCTCATTCCTGGAGTTCAAAATACTGTTCCGAGCCCGTTCCAGCCTTTCTTCGTCGTTGCTTAAGCGAGATAGTCCGGACAGAGAATTAATAAAATTTGTGTGGATAACACCCGCATGTGTCAAGTTCTGTTTAGCTGTATCCACTTGGCCCTTCAGCACATTGCGGACTGCCGATGTCTTGAGAAGCCTCTCCCTTGCCTGAGCAAGTTCAGCTTCCAATTCTCGAACCCTCACTTTATTTCCCTCAAATTTCGCCTGGCACTCAGCTAGCTGAGGAATAAACTCTACCAAGACAGCCTGCTCTTTACCCATCTCTTGCTGCTGTTCCTGGATGGATTTGTTTAGAGATTCTATTTGCTCAGCAAGTTCTGCAGTCAAGGAGTCATACTCAGCTTGAACCAGATCGTCGATGCTGCCTCGGGATAGTTGCAAATACTCGTTAATGGGTTGTTCTAAACCATTAACTATTTTCTTTAGCTCATCAGCTCTTTCAGCGTCACTAAAATTTCTAATCTGCGCTATAGGGAGATTGGAGGACATCTTTAGAGCATCAAAACCTAGGTTCTTCTCCAGCACCGTCGATATCAATTCTTTCAAAGTGAGGTAGAATATGCTAGTGTATTGATCCACTAGCATAGTAAAGCTCGAATGGACGCTGGGAGTGGCCGCAATATCGGTAAGTCTCCTTTCTGGAATGACTGCAGAGGAGGTCGCCACAGTCGTTGCTTCAACAGATGGCGCAACAAAAGAAGAGACACCAACAACAGTTGAAGTTGCTGGTATACTCGACGAAGGAGGCACGGACGAGATGGTGGGTTCATCCTCCTCTGATGTTATTTGAACTGCCACTGGCGGGATGACACCCGAGAATGTTGCGGATGAAAGATCGGCAGCTTCAAAGCATGCTTCTTCGACGTCGAGCACCACCATTTCATTAAATGGATCCGCAACTAAGTCAGAAGTTGTATCAACTCTGCCCTCCCCAGAGATGTCTTCACCTGAAAAGAAGACAAGAGAAAGTTAATATCAATTTGATGTTAATTTTTCTGAAGAAAACGTGAAGACAACATTTACCCATAGCCGATGGTATGTATGTTGCGTCTGCAGCCTGTATAGCTAAATCATTTCTTAATGATGCTAAACAAGCTGTCATACCTGGAGAAGAGGGTGCACCAACTGACGTTTGAGGATAGTCATCCCAGTCATCACCCAGATCCACTCGAGGTTCATCGGGTGGAATCTCGCTGGAAATACTTACAGACGAAGGAGGGGTCACTCCCATTATTGGTCTGGATAAAGGTATATTGATTCTGAATATGCTCGGTCTCGAAGGCGACCTCGAAGCACTACCAGTAGCGGTAGTAGCGGCAGCGATCGCGAGCAAAGAATCTCCAACACTGTCAGCCGGAACTGTGGAGGTTCCCTCTCTAAAAGGCAAAGGACCTCTGATCAAAGAATCATCCCCAACAGGGGAAACAACAGGCTTACTCCTAGAGGCCCCCTTGATGGAAGTCCTTTTAGGACCTTTGACCGTCTTCTTCTTGCGGGGGGAAGGCTCTTTCAGAGTGGAAGCCTTTCGCTTATTGGACATAACGAGAGGCTCTGCTGGCGGAGCTATTATGCCTCTCGGTATTATCAACAAGAAATCGTCTGCACCGGTAGTGTCTTCACCTTCATCAGAGGAGACGGATGGGATCTCCTTTCTTCCAGTAGACTTATGGGAGGGCATCCTGAAACTTCCATATACATCAAAATCTTGATGGAAGGTATTGATGGACGCGTAAAACTGCGCGTATGAGTGAAGAATGCATAACTCCGTGGAGACAGAAGTCGCGGGCACAGTAAAGATTGTACCAGTACAACCCATGATAAAGTACCGCCATCCTCTAGCTCCATCAATAAGTCCACCTTTGGACTTGAAGCTGGTGATAGGATTCCCCACGTGCAACTGGTCGTACCCAAATTGTCTGGCAAACCGGCTTAGCAGATAAGGCTCCAAGTAGCAGTGGTCCTCACTTCTGTACAGCAAGTGGGAAGGTCTAATGCAGACCAACCAATAAAAGGCTTCAGGAGAAAGAATAGTCTTCCCCTGACCTGCATCCTGAAGTTTCATCCCCTGTTGATTGATATGTACGGGGGGGGGGACGGTACAGAAGAGCTTCCATCCATGGGCAAAATTTAATGCTCGCCGGCAATCTATGACGCTCGCCACATTCTAAAGGGAATTCTTGTAATTCAACAAGAAGTTATTTCCCGATCTCTGGCAGAGCCGGGAGACATCACTCTGGTGTTGTGAAGGATTAACCATCCCATCAGATATAAGAATGACAATTCCACTCTAGGAAATCCTTCATGCTGTGTATCATCTACAAGCTGCCCATCAGTAATGGCCCTCAGGCCAGCTTGTATTCTGTATACCATGGCAGGGAGCAGACCCAACCTCGCTCCGAACACCAAATGCACTGTGGGCCATAAGGTGTTGTGATGAATACGATCCGCAGACGCGATGCCAGGCACTATCCATCGGCGTAGCCAGACAGAGAGGAAGCCAGCCAGCTGAGCTTCCCTCGACAGAGGCTTACGATAATGCGTCATATAACTGAAGGCTTTAGTGCCTGTAGGATAACCCCCTATCTCCTCATCCAGAATATAATCTGAAGCCCCTGCGTCTTCAATGAGGTCATCGACCGTGTTGGCGTTAAGCATGCTCAGGAGGTTCAAAGGCTTATCTCTGCTATCTACAACCTTGTCCGGCTTAGCATTTCTGGCCTGATGGAAGAAGAGGTAGGATGCCCATTTGTTGATATGAGCCAAATCAGAGGGCTCTTTGTAGAAGGTGGTGCAGGCAAGATAGTGGCTCATGAGCTCTTGGTACACTGCCACTGCCCGAGGGTTTGTATCCCTCAGCTCCCTGTTTGTGGAAACGTACTCTTTATATGGAGTATCTCCCATTGGCAGCTTTGAAATCTCTGCCATCTCATGAAGGGCTAAGCCCAACTCACCTAGTGGAGTGGCGAAAGTCCCAGTGAGCGAATTATATCGCTCCATCAAAGATAAGAACAAGTTGGGGTTGACAGGCAGCCCAACACTAGTGGCGCTCACAGCCGCAAACAAACCAATACTCTCCAGCTCCATCTGGAAGTGCTTCAGGGCCCAGGCAGTTAAACTGGCCCATCGAAGATTCCCGGGGCTAAGCCATCCACTGGTGCGAGGGTTAACCTTGGGGTACACTCCTCCCTGCCCCATAAAGTCATTGCAGAAAGTCGACATTTGAATCGGCTGGATCAGTGAAGTGTCTTCACTCGGGACGCTGCCCAGCAGTAATCCTCTGAAAGGCATAACAGGGCCTGAAGGACGACTCACAAAGGCTCCTTGATTCAATCCTTTGTTGTATAAAATCTTCCCCGGTCGGCCATGATGATCGGGAGTCAGAGTCCACATCATCTTCCTAGGATGTGTGGCATGGAAGAATATCGAGATAGGGTAATCTCTAGACATCCTTGGTAGATACATGACCTTGCCCTCAACGAAAAATACCCAATCTTCTTTCTTGGGCTTAGACTGTGATTGTTTGTCAATAACATCCCCGAATAAGAAACCTGGTTTCTTATATTCAGTCCCATCTATGAATGTCAGGGGCTCCCCACTGATCATACTCAGCAACATCCGTTCTCCTTGGGACGAGATCAGAGTTCCCCTTTCTTGAGGATACTCTGTAAACCCCCTCAACCAATATAAGGATTAATTGAATTAAATCCGGAGAACTAGGAAATAATTGTAATTTAATAAAAAAATTTATGAACGGCAATTATAAGTACCTCACTGACCATGGTAGAACCTTAGCTACGCGATGCTCACAAATTCTCGCCTTGCGCAGTGAATTATTAATCTAGTAATTTATGGAGGCCAATTTCACCCTAAACAGGACTTCACCAAGCCGTGTACACTCTTTTACATAGACTAGCCCACCTTAGCTAAGGCAGACAGGCCCAAGTCCCTAGGCCAGCCCATCAACCCCTTATAAATATACATGTCTCCTACATCAAACCCTAAACCTAATTATTCATCTCCCTTCCCTCATACCCTAGCCGACCTCCACGACCGGACCACCCAGCCCCTCCACGATCGGACCACCCAGCCCCTCCACAGTCGGACCACCCTGCCCACCGCTGGCACCGGCAGCAACCATCCCCACCGAATCCATCTAGCCGATACACACCAAGCCGACTGTTCCCGCCGGCCGCTGACTTCAGCATCCCGACCACCACCGTTCGGCAAGGAGCCACCTCCAGCACCGACCTGACCCTCACCCAGGAGACGTTCTCCGCAGGACAGGCCGCTGCCCTGCACCATTGCTGCGACTGCTGCATTGCTGAGACGCTGCTGCCGCCGTATCTCGCCGCCGCGACGCCGGAGTTCCACTCGCCGAAGGACAGTTGAGTAGCAGCAGATCCTAGTCCCGACAATCAGGTACTCGTCGGTCAACCCCTCCTTCCCCGTAGCCTATTATCGTACCTTTGTGTCCTTGTGTCTTCCATGAACAAATTTAAAATAACAAGTAAACTTGTAGTAGAGAATACATAAAGATTGATAAAAATTACCTTAGTAATTTGCCTAAAGTTATGACCTATTATCAAAGACTAGAAGTTATCAGATACTTGGTCCTAAACCAAGTATAGGAGAACAAGGTCATGTATTCACACGGAGCAGAGATAGTTGGTAACCCATAACTGAATAATTTAATGACTCACGGCACGCGTTAACCGAAGACAGAACACGTGTACACCCTAGCTACGTGCATACGTAACGCTGTTTTCAAAACAACCATGAACTAGAGACAGACCCTTAAGAACAACGTGGAGTCAGTACATTGGATCTTAGCGTCTGATGTAGATTTCTATATTATATTGTGTGTCAGGATCATCGGAACAGTCAGGAAACATCGCAGGAGCAGGCTTTTGGCATTCACCTCTTGAAGACTCAGGCAAGATACCTTGCTATATTTACTGTTTAATTTAAATATGCATCTGTTGTATTGTATCCTTTTTGCTTGTAGTTTATACAACTGTGCGCGTCCGAGTTGTCTCGGGTGCATTCGACGGATACATCGATGATTAGTATATATGGACTTAGCTCCTAGCAGACTAAACCCATTGGACGATACCCTGTTATTGTCTGAGACCTGACACCTTACACGGTCACTGAGATATATTCATATTGGGATGCGGGTTTGCGCACTCGACTAGCTATCGTTGCGTGTAACCTACATCACGGTTAGTATGTAGTCAGGTTATAATTTAGAGACTTGGCATATAGATACAGGGTATGCACGTCGAGTAGTCGATTTGTGTATCGACATTGGGTGGGGAGGACAACTAGTAGGCGTATGGGGTACACACATTGGAGCCGTAGTTCGGAGGAGCCTCAGATCCAATGATTTTCCCTTTATACTGATGCCACGTTCTTCGGAGCGATATGGACGATATACTGTACAAATGCCACTCTCTTCGGAGTATGGACGTTATGCCTACACCTACTCATACGCACCAGCGTTGTCCTCACATTGTATTCACTTAGATGGCTAGCATACCTTTATTGTATTTATTTTATTCAGTATTCATATATGGCATATTGTTTTCTTGTATCTTGTTACGTCCCTCTGAGGACCTGGTACCTTTCCAGATTTAGACGAGGCTTACTACCCCACCGTATACGGCCCAGGACAAGAGACGAGATTTGCTACAGCTGAGGAGTTGGAGGTGCAACCGTCAGAGTTTCCGTGATCAGTTGGTAGGCCTTTAGCCTAGATGGAGGGCATCATTATCTTCTCAACTGATGCCATAGCCATTTCTTTTATATCTCATTTTAGTACTTTATTTCGTCATAGCAGTGGGTTTGTTCCCACCAGACATCACTGGTTGTACTATGATATCTTGGGACTGGTATTTATTTAACCAGCAGTTTATTTAGTGTTTCTTGCTCTTTATATTGTGGATGAGATTAGATTACCTGTAATTGACTGATATTGGACATGTTAGTATTATAGGATAGCGTAGCACTCTTCGTGGATCCATTAAATTGGGATATCCTCGGAGACGTGTCAGTTGGCCATTGCCACGTGGCCTGGTTCCATGATATTTTGGGACTGGGGCGTGACATACTCAGTTCCAGAGATGGGGAATGTCACATGGGAGAAGTCCTCCAGATAGCTGGAATTCAGCATCCCAGCAGCAGAGCCCATCACTTCAGCCAAAGGAGGGATCTGCAAGTCCACTGCCAAATGCAAGAAAATAAGTCAGTTTACGCTAGACGCTACAGTCTTGCAGTATACGCCAAAGCCTAACAGTCTGAGCTTTTACGCCAGACTGCAAAAAACCTGAGTCTTACGCTGGAATCTATTTTCCAGTGCGTAAAACTCAAGGTTGGCAGTATACGCCAAAAATCTAACAGTCTGAGTCTTTACGCCAGACTGTCAAAATTTGAGTTTTTACGCTGGAATTTACATTCATCGCATAAAACTCAAAGTTTGTAGTATACGCCAAATTTTGACAGTCTGAGCTTTTACGCCAGACTACAAAAATATAGAGTTTTACGTTGATACATTAGGAATGTGGGCATAATAATAAAACATCTCTGTGCATCATCTTCCTCGAAGAGGCTCTTAGCACAGAAGATGACCTTGCGCGTATACGTGCAACGTGTGCGAATGGTTTCATTCCTATCAAAGTCTTTACCGGTGATGCCCGGAGCGCAGCTCGACGGCGGAGCACTTCGTTCAGAACGGGGCTCACTCAGCCTAATGGGGGTTGCTTGTGCTTGAGCAGAGGAGCGAGATGAGGAAGCAGTTTTCTTTCCTTTAGCAGTGGAAGCCTATTTTGGTGCCATGGCAAAGCTCAAAGTTCTCAGAAAAGAGACGAAGACGAAGAGTTCTCAAAGAGACGAAGGGTTTTGCAAAGACAGATGAAGGGTTTCTCTCTCAAGACCTTGGGCTATTTATAGAGTTCGGATAACTCTTCGAATCCCTAACCAAATCCGATATTTAATAGTCGGTTATAATTTGGGACCACGTCAGCCTATCATTTGAAAAGGAAGACGGACAGTCATACTACATAACAGATCTATTGTTTTTACGCTCAGAAGCTACAGACCTATGATTTTACGCTCAAGAGTTTTTAGGCTCAGAAGCTACAAACCTATGATTTTACGCTCATGAGCTTTTACGCTCAGAAGCTACAGATCTATGATCTTACGCTCAGAAGCTTTTATGCTCAGAAGCTATAGATCTACGATTTTACGCTAAGAAGCTACAAATCTACGGTTTTATGCTCAGAAGCTACAGATCTACGATTTTACGCTCAGAAGCTATAGATGCTACGGATCTATGACTTTCCGCATATCTTAAAATTACACAGGACAGGATACGCGTATATCTTGACAATTTGGGTCTTATACTCGAGAAAGCCAATTACAAGGGTTTACGCAGAAAATGCTCCTTTTTGGCTACAAAATATTCTAAGTGCCTAAAACACACAGATGTCAGGATTGAAGATGACTCTTCTTCTTGGGCCATTGGAAGTTCATTCGAAGTCTAGCCAGAATCCTTAACATCTAAGTTTAAGTATGGCCTGTTCGGCGGACATTTCTCGCCCTATTTCGAGGGATTTTCAGGGAAACCATTCTTGAAGATGATGGTCTAAACAGAAATTCTTTGTATCAAAGAAGTGACAGTTCAGAATTCTGTGCGACTCCTCGTCCAAAAATAGCATGACAGTTGGATCTTCAAGACAGCTTAATGCTAAAGAGCTTTTTACGCATCTTCCGTTACGCGTAAAAGACGGGACATGACCAGATAAGCGTTTATCAGAGTCAGCGTAAAATTATTCAGACGTGTCGAAGCTGCACATTATCAGACTTCCTCACAGCAAATATGGAAAATCAGCAATGCATAGAAGAAGACAAGTTTATTTTTCATGATTACATATGATGAAAATCCAGTTTACAAAGGATTTTTCATTTTCATGATTACATATGATGGAAATCCTTTTTTTACAAAGGATTTCTTATTAAAGATCACGCTGGGAATCTGTTGTGCTAGGTTCTCATGTTGGTGGAGATCTTTTTCTTCTTCTACGACACTTTATCGGCTTCTGCGGCCGATGAACAAGAAAATGATTAATGGCAGGAGGATACAAAACTGGGCCTATTTTATTCAAGCCACCCTCCATACGCCATGGCAGACACGCCCTAGAATTGTGTTAGGGATTCAGACCCAACACAATACTGGAAGACAAGGCCAAACTGCCTACCTACGTCCAGCTTCATAATAGGAGAAAATATAGCTAGCAAGCTGTGTGGTCCGACGAGACCCTTCCTCTCTCCTGGACGAATCGCCATATAAATTTGCTGATTATCCCGAGCAAAGAAAACTATGATATCCTTCCATGATCTATCGTTGCAGAGGATATTTGCTCGAAGATGCCTCCTTTTACGGCTCCTTACATGCTAGAAGAGCATAATCTTCTTCTTCCTCAAGTCAGCCCGATGAATCTCAGCGACCATCTTTTTGGTGAAGGAAGTGTGAAAAAACAGGTTCACTCACTCGCCTTTATATAGGCAGAAGAGAACATACCAAATCCCAACAAATTCCTAAAATTCGTCGAGAAATCAGCCTCGCAGAACGAGTCAAATTTGACCGTTTCATGCTTCATTCAAAGTATTTCAAATTACGAGGAATTTGAAAACTTTGAAGGGGGTCTTGTAGAAGCATGAAAAATACGCTGGGGAATTATACGCGTAAAACCCCCAACGTGCATGAAGCACGCGTAAAACAGAAGCTTCAGCGCTGTGTGGCGTAAAACATGACTTCAGAATTGCCTGCGTAAAGCAGCGCTTCAAGACTGTTTTGGGGTAAAAAGGTTGCTACACTTCCCTCCAGCGTAAACTATGTCTGCTTTAGTTGCAGCGTGAAGTTGTACGATGAACTCTTCGTATTCCTCGAATGAACCTGTCAGACAGAATAGTGAACCTGACTCCTGACAAAGAGCACTGTACGACGATCGAGAGGACGGCTATAATGATGATTCTGTACAGAGGCCTAGGTTGTCGTTTAGTGACACATCCTTGATACAAGTCATTTTTACGCACTCAAGGAATACGCTGCCTATTTTACACAGGCAGAAATGAGACTTTACGCTCAAGATGAGACGAAATCAGATGCCACGTCAAAAGTTGTTCTTCGTACAGAACTCGAGTCATATCTCTGCAGTTAATGCGCGAGATGGGGGCAGATCTCTTCATTTAATGTCCGAGATTTTGTTCTATTTTCGATGACTAGGAGAGCTAAAATTAGGGCTAATACGCTCACATCATCATCCTTGCATGTTACGCCAACAGGCTATTTTCAACTATATGAGTACGCCGTATGCTATCTCCTCGAAATACGCCAACTCTGGCTATATTTACAAAGGTACGTGATAAGGCTATTTGGCCTAGAATACGCTCGAGACCTCAGTCAAGAAAGGATAATTGGCTATCTTTACGCTGGTTACCTATTATGCAACTACTTGGCTTTTACGCCAACAAGACAGCTATTTGGCTTTTACGCCAACAATACAGCTATTTGGCTTTTACGCCAACAATACAACTATTTGGCTTTTATGCGAACAGAACAGCTATTTGGCTTTTACGCCAACAGAACAGCTATTTGGCTTTTACGCCAACAAGACAGCTATTTGGCTTTTACGCATACAAGACAGTTATTTGGCTTTTATGCCAACCATCTTTACGCGAGGGACAGTTACCTACGTGGCTTGCATGCCATGGTCTTCGAGAAGTAGTTATACGCGTTATCTCATAATGGGACACGCGTCACACGCGGATTCAGGAGATCATTCAGACATGGGTAGCAGTTATTATAACCGCCGCATAAAAGGTGCAACTCTCTCCACAGTTTGGATTCTACGTCGACTGGACAATTACTGTGACTGATCTATATAAATAGAGACTTCTGGTCACAGGAGAACAGGGTTGGAAAGTGAGAAGATCAGAGAGAGAGAGTACATATAGAGAGTGTTGATTGACAACTTTGGCAACGAGAGTTTAATCCCTCCTGCAATCTTTGGAGCTTCTTCTTCTTCTACAATACTTCTTCATCATCGTGTGGTCCAAGGGACAAAGTGATCGACCGCAGATCAGACTCCTATAGCAATATTTTCCCAGAATTATTTTTTATTGTACTTAACATCCTTGTATAGGATTAATTGTACTCTTTTTTTTTCTTGTTTGTAAACAAAGAAAGGGTTTCGTATAAACCTAGTTTCATTCTTCTGTTTATCATCAAACAACTGCGGCGATGGTGGAATATCTTCTCGCCAAAATCTTGAGGCGACCTGATCTTCTTGATTGCTTTTTTTTGATCTGATTTACCTCTACCCACTGGTGTCACTTCATCGTCGTAGGTGACAACTGCAACTTGTGGTATTCCTGCGGGAGTCTCGTTGCTTGCTTGTGGATTCATTACTCTGCATCCAAAATAAACTATAAAAGGCGCACAGGGGAATCAAGGCAGGATGCAAGTCAAGAAATTATTTCGAATCCGATATAGAGATCAAGAACGATTCAATGAAGTGGATGAGATCATATAACTTATCCTATCTTAATTGCAGGCTTGCTCGGTCCCTTAGTTAAAATCAAAACAATTTAGTCATTGACCTGCATGGGCCACCAAAAAACCATGTCACGCTCCAGTCCCAAAATATCGAAGGACTAGACATGCGGCAATGACCAGCAACACCCTCCAATGGGCAACCCCAATTTAATGGACCCATTAGGGTGTACTTAAGCTGTAAAACAATAATACAGTAGTCTACGATATATGTCACACGAATTAATCTAATCTCATCCACAGAAGATAAACACAATCAATATCAGAATAATCCAGATGAAATAAAAATTTACAAGTCTCAATAAATGTCTTGAAGAACAACCCGATAATGGATTTAATACATTAATCCACAAGACATGAAATAAAGTATCAAGAACAGAAAGGACTGAGTATATAAAGCAAATACTCAGGAGAAATCTGCTGGCGTCACCTCGTTCTCTGGTACTGGTACTGCTCTAATGTCTGCTCCTGTCACGTATACCTCGGGGTAGATCTCTTCTGCTATACCTGGGGACATAATCCGGATTCCAGGTCCTCAGGGGACATAGCAAGGTACAAGAATAACTCAAGCCAAATAAATGCAGTATATAAAAATGTATCAATAGGACAAACTAAGTAACCAACTAAGTGATATGCAAGGGAGAGCATTAATCATACTCAGGCTGAAACTACTAAAGGCTCTGGGAAACCCATAGCAGCATTTATTATCTCGAAGGGCCAGTACATGTGCCAAAGCTCTGGTAAGAGTCTAAGGCACTCCCAGAATAACTATATATAATATAATTGCCTTAATATGGTAAGACTCTTCCCACCCAATGTAACCTCACGTCTCATATCCATAACACGCAAGATCATGACCTCTAACTAATACAGCGAGTCATAATGATATATATGCATATATAAGATCTATGTCACGAATCCTGTAACCTATACAAAATCACCATAAATAACTGAGGAAGATTATGTCACATGAATAGTGTCAAGTGTCCTATGGTATGACCGTACTAGATAAAGCAAGCACGAAAAATATATAGGATCGCAATATCAATTCTCTAAGTGACGTTACACGACTCCGCGTACGGCGTCGACACTCGAATATTATTCGGATGCTAAGCAATGTCACACGATCCTAGGTTGAACCGATACATCACATAAATAAATCAAGGGAATAATATAAAGCAAGTACTGCAAGATTGGCAAGGTACACTTGCTTGGGGTTTGGATTCCAATAATTACTTCGGTCACAACAAGTTCTTCAGGTACTCCTCCGGATGCTGAAATAATCATGACCATCATGCTCAGAAGATATGAAATAGCTAGGATTGCCTATCCATAAGTCCAATTTGAACACAGGGGCAAAATTGACAGTTTCTGGTCAAAGTGGGGTCTACATGTAGCCCACTTCGCACCAAAAATGTGCCAGAGATAAATTTCTCCAAATTCGTCAAACTTAGTGTCTACAAGTCCAGAACGACGATACGAACCCAATAGAATGTCCAGAACTGGATTACGATAAGCCAATCATAAAATCGCCCGTCAAGTGGAGCCGTAGGGCCCGCGATACGAGGTTTCGTCAACATTCTCAAAATTGAACCAAACTTGGGTCACAGGACCAGCAAAATGCTACGAATCCGATGGCGCAAGTTTCGTTGCGAAACGACGAGCATACACGAACTTACAATGAGTTTCAGAATAGGGCCGATACGGGGCAATTTTGACGGATACGCGTTGATTTCGGTGTGGACGCACATCCAAATCAACTTCCGCGAAAGTCTACACGTCCGTATTAACGATGTGTACCTTTCGGTAAAATTTGCATACGACCAAGTCGCCTCGTTTAGCGGGATGCACCCAGTTCGAGAAATTTTGGGTTTTAAATAACCAAGTTTTTGGTCAACATCACCCGAGAATAAATTACAATCTATAACACATAAAATTAAACTAATTACAAGGTTTGAAACTTGGTTATATTATCTAATTAACTGTTCAAGTGAATTTTAGAATTATTAAATAGGTTGGGATTTAAACGGCCGTGAACTTGTGAGTTCAGACCAGGTTTCAAAGATCCAGAATTGGGAATATTTTCCTGTTTTGCATCGTGATTTGTGATCGACACAGGACGCGATACCCCAGTCTAATTACAAGGGGTTCGAGGGGGTCACGTAGCGAACATGTCGCAACAGTCTGCTCGAAAAATGACACGACGAGGAGAGAGAAGAACTCACTAGAAAAAGGGTCAGAAATGTCTGTTCTGCGCGTACACGGGGCGGCGCGACTGCTGGGTGGCGGTGCTGCTGCGGTTGCTTGTCGGCGCTGGGGTCGGCGTCACCGTCGTCGGGTCACGGCGGAGGAGTCATCGCCGGAAGCTCGGTGTTCGCCGGAGGGTGGTGGAGAGTGTGTTGGTGGCGGCTATGGATTCGAAGGGGAGACATGATGGAGGCGGGGAGTTCGGTGGGGTGGATGAAAGGCCAGGGTCGAGGGTTTTATAGGGGAGCCGTCTCGACAGTTACCGGAAGGGGGAAAGTCGTCCGGTCGGCGGGGAGACGAGGGGTTTTGGCGATTGGAGGCGAGTGAAACGGTCGGAAGTCGGAGCGGCGGTCGCAGTGGAACGGTCGGGAAGGCGGAGAGGCCGGGGAATATAAAAACTTACTGTAGCAGAAATTAGATGGGTCGGGTCGGGTTTTGGATGCGGGTCAGGTTCAGATCCGACCCGATCCAATAGGGTTTAGGTTTAAATAGGGTTCGGTTTAATTAGGCTCGGTTTGATTTATTTAGGTTGGTTCGGTTCGGTTCAGGATGGTTTATATAGGTTTATTTAAAAATATTGTTTTTAGGTCTTTAAAAATAGTTTTTGGGTCCAATAAATTCTAGAAAAATTATACTATGACTAATTATTTATTTTACACTCAAAAATATTATTTTCATAATATTTTAATATTTAAGAAAATTATAAAATTTATTTAATTCCAAAAAACATTGATTTTAATTAATTAAAAATCTCAGAAAAATCCCAAAATTTATTTTTAATTTCTGAAAAATTCGGGTGTTTACAAATATTTTGTGGGTAATCTATCTATCTAATAATCCAGATATAAATATGCCACCAATGTAATATTAGTACTGAATCACGGATCTATAAGATGGAACAATCACACGAATAAGATAAAAGAACAGAAGAGTCACAATTCAGCTCATAAGACAAATAATATCCAATGAGTCATATAAAAGAAATACTAATAATAATGCTGGAGACAAATCCAGTACAAAAGAGTTTAACTACTGTGCTACGAGTCCTGGGCCATCTGTCTTAGTCGGGATGAGACCCTCATGAGCCAAGATCTCTGAATCTAAGCCAACAACATCCTGAGGCCCGGAGTGAGTGAGGTACCACTTCTCAGTATCATCTGGGAAAAATATATCCAGTCAGAAAAGGAGCAAAGTACATCTCTAACATCAGTTCTAATAAATGATAAAAACTATGTAACAGTAAATAGAGCAAATATACAAGATACAATATAAAGGTACAAGAGATATAAAATAAAGGAATATAGAAAATAAATACAAGAATGAGTATCATAGGAATGAACAAGTAATACTACTACTAAGTGAGTAAGTACCAGCTTTAACAAGTGATCGGCTTGGAAATTTGTACAAGGATTATGGCCTGGTTAATCATACGTACGGTGTATGATTAACACTATTCAAGGAACAAGATATGCATAAGGAGGGTATGATCATATATCTATACTACATACTCTATGCCCTCGACTGGTATAATAGATCCAACAATGGTACATTATGATACGGGATTCCACAAGAAGGGCACTACTCTTCTTATGAACGAATGTCTGTATTTGTACAAGAAGAACAAGGAAATAAGGCTTACACAAGATACACCATAAATACCTAGGAATAACATCTCATGACGAGATCCGGATATACCAATCCATGTAACCATTGTGTCAAGAAATCAAGGATATCTACAATAAATATAAGAGACATAGAGGTTATCATAAATGATAAACTATCAGAGAATGTACTAGTCTGAAATCCGATGAACAATATCAAAGATGTCCAGTACGGTACCTCAAAGACCTAAATATGGAATATTACATCAATACAAGGTTTTGGAATAAAAAATAAGTTAAATTAGTCAAATTTTAGGTCATAAAGCCATTTCAAAGTCAAACAGTCAAACTAGGTCAACTCTAGGTCAAACTTGTTAAACTTGGTCAAACTAGCTATTTTTAGATTGTATGAGTCTATCTCTAGGATATTTGGTCCATACACTATGTAACTAGGCCATACTAGCTATACTAGGATACTAGGAAATCAACAAGATACCGTATCATAAGATACACAATTTATTGGGTATGAAAATATTATAATATGTATACAAACAACAATATATAATACTCCTAACTAAACTAATGCTAAGTGGATACCTTGGCTTTGAACCAAAAGCGGTATCACACCACCTACACTCCCATCATAATGCTCAAACCCAATAGCTTGAGTAAAACTCAATACCTTGACATTATCTTGGTATCTCAAGGTAATTCAATATCTAACTTATAACTACTACCCATACCCTCACTATACCTTAATATGCATTTAAAACTTATAACAATACTATACTAAACTAATACTGACATACCCCTTCCGATATTCAATACCCGTATCCAAGATATCTCCACTCTCATTACCTTGGTATATCTCAAGGTAATCTAGAAATAATACAAACTAAAAAATAACTACTATTTATGTATATATAAATCTCATATATAATATATACCAACTTATTTACAATATAAACGAAAACTACTAGCTTATTAATATAAACTAAATAATCTCTCTCTCTCTCTCTCTCTCTCTCTCTCTCTAGAAATAATACAAACTAAAAAATTAACTAGCTTATATATATATATATATATATATATATATATATATATATATATATATAATAACTTACTACTTACCGGCTTATCAATAAGCTGCCGCTGCTTGCTGCTTGCTGCAGCAGCTGCTGCTGCTTTCTGCTTCTCTGTTCTGCTTCTGTTGCTGCTTCTCTCATCTTTTTGGCCTGCTTATCACTGCTTTTCTCTCACTGCTTTCCATTGCTTTTCTCACTGTTTTCTATTATTTTATTCACTGTTTTTCATGATTTTTTCTTTCCTCAAGCTCACACACATAAATACACACACACACACACACACACACACACACAAATATATATATATATATATATATATATATATATATATATATATATATATACATATAACTATAATACCATAATACGTATATATACATATTACCATATTAGAGAAGCACATGAACTCCTACTCTCCCATGATCACCAACACTTCAACAACAATTATACATCATATATATAAATATATATACACATATATCTCACATAATAATTATAATTACAATATTATAATATCTATAAGCAAGGTAATTGAATTAAATTGCAAAGAAAAAACACGTGAAGTACATCACACCCGTATAATACTAGATCTATGATGCGCTTGTGATACGGCTCCCCTACACAACCAAATGTATCCCAACGGACACGAGCAAGTCTAAAATCATAATTATGAACAATACAAAGAGCTAACTACTTATCTGCGTATCCATGTCAAAATATGACATGCTCAAACCCCTGTGGCGGAAGAAAACTCCCAAATCAACCCGTATCTCCAAATTATCGAGATACAGCCTACACGTATCCAATTATGGACACGACACTAGCTACACACAATCAAACACATGTCAATTTGGTCTAATTGACCTATTGATAAACACAAGATGTGTCAATCTCAAAATTCTCCTAAAATTGACACAAAATACCACATAACTTTCTCCATAGGCCTCCTATGAACCTAATTCTAATTTTTATGGGTAGCCTTAGCATATGGGATGGTTCCTAATGATTAAAACATAGATTTAGAGTCTAATTAGAGAAGAAAAAATTGAATTGTACCTATTGGGAGATGTATTCCCAATAAAACATCCAAATTGAGTGAAAAGAGCCTTCAACTTGTAGATTATTGCTCCTCCTTGTAGATCCTTACTTCCTTCTTGTAGATCCTTGCTTCCTCCTTATTCTAATGAACTCCAGTGATGATTTGGAAAGGAATTGGAAAGAAATTTGGGTAGAATTTGATGTGGGAGTGAAAAAATTTGGAAAGAAAATTCTAGATCTAGATTTAAAATAAAAATAAAGAGAGAGAAATTTCCCTCCATTCAAATAATAGGCCGGCCCCCTTCGTCCTTCCTCAAGCTACTATAAAATGTCTAAAATACCCCTTGGGGCTTCTCATGAATAAAATAATTAAGGAGGGAGGTTCTCGAGTAATTGTTTTAACTAATTAATCCTCATCCTAATGATTGGGCTTTAAATTGGGCTCAATTCTAACTAGAATTAAATATTGGTCCATGGATCTAATCTAAACTAGTTAGGTCCACTAACACAAGTCTAAAATATTAAACTAACATCTAACAATAAATAAATAATATAATAAATAAATTTATAAAATGCATAATATTTAATTAAATATGAAATGATCAAAATATCCTTTTCTAGAAAATATGGTAGTGACAAGTCTACCCCACTTAAAATATTTTTGTCCTCAAAATTCAAAGGCGAAACTACCCCCAAAAAATAAAAACAGAACAGAATCAGGAAATAACACTATCGCATTTTATCCTCTCTCTCCTAGGTAGACTCCCCCGGAGAGTGATACCTCCATACAACGCGTACCAAAGGAATAGTATGGTTCCTCAGCACCTTCTTTCTTTGATTCAGAATCTTAACTGGCTGCTCTGGATAGCTAAGAGTAGGGCCCACATCTATCTCCGAGTGATCCAATACGTGACTAGGATCCGCCATGTACCATCTCAACTGTGACACGTGAAATACATTATGCACTCCCTCCAATGCAGGTGGAAAATCTAATCTGTAAGCAACTACACCGACCCTCTCGAGAATAGTGAAAGGTCCGATGAATCGCGGACTAAGCTTTCTGCCTCCACCAAAACGAATCATGCCTCGTGTCCGAAATTTCCTCAGAAACACCAAACCACCAACATAGAAAAAAAACACAACCTTAAGAACTTAATCTAAAACAAACAACCAATATCAAGCGAAAAAAAATCTAAAACTATACCTCAAACTCCAAAGGTCTCCAGTGGCTATCGCCCCAATGCCGTTGTCTGTCCTACGTCACTCGAAGCCTGTCTCTGATCAGCTTAACCTTCTCTGCTGTATCCACAACTATCTCAGGTCCTAGCAAAACTCTCTCTCCAATATTGTCCTATGACAAGGGAGTACGACATATCCGATCGTACAGAGCCTCAAATGGTGACATCTCTATACTAGCCTGGTAGCTGTTGTTGTAAGCAAACTCTACCAAATGGAGATTGTCTTCCCAAGTTCCCCTAAAATCTAGTACACAGGTGTGCTACATATCCTCGAGAGTCTGAATAGTCATTTCTGACTGCCCATCCGTCTGGGGTGATATGCGGTACTGAACTTGAGTTGGGTTCCCTAACTCTCCTACAAACTCCTCCAGAAATGAGAAGTAAAATGACTATCCCGATCTAGGACTATGCTGATGGGAACCCCATGTATCATGTCGATGTGCCTCACATACATCTCTGGCAGCTTCTCCATAGATAAACCAACCTTAAAAGACAAAAAGTGGGCCGACTTGGCCAACCTGTCAACGATGACCCAAATCGCATCTTTTCCTCCTAGAGATCATGGAAGTCCGGACACAAAATCTATAGTAATGTGCTCCCACTTCCACTCTGGAATAGATAATAGCTGAAGTAAACCACCTGGCCTCTGCCTCTCGGCTTTCATCTGCTGGCACACTAAGCATCTGGATACAAACTGTGCCACTTTTCTCTTCATGACATACCACCACACACTCTTTCGTATATCCCGATACATCTTGTTGGCACCTGGATACATGGAATACTGAGAGCAATGTACTTCCTGCAACACCTCCTCATGCAGCTCCTTACTAGGCACACATAATCTAACACCATGCCACAAAGAACCAACCTCAGCCATGGTGAAATTATCCTCCAATCCTGCTCTCATATGAGCTCTGATGCTCCTCAGAGATACATCCTCATATTGGGATGCCTTGATCCTGTCCATCAACTCTGAGTGTATCTGCAACCCCTACATCTGCATAGCAAAACTAAGAACTATCACTTCAATGCCCAAGCTCTTCAAGTCTTCCAACAAATATTGATCCTGCATCAATAACATAGCTACCGGATACCTGCTCAAGGCATCGACAACTACATTGGCTTTTCCAGGATGATACTACAAAGACATGTCAAAATCCTTTATCAGTTCCAGCCACCGACGCTTCCTCATGTTTAACTCCTTTTGAGTGAAAACGTACTTTAAACTCTTGTGGTCTGTGAAGATCTCCATATGCTCCCCGTATAAATAGTATTTCCACAACTTCAAGGCAAAGATGACTGTTGCCAACTCCAAATTGTGGGTAGGATAGTTCATCTCATGAGGACGCAATTGCCTGGATGCATAGGCAATTACTTTCCTATTCTGTTGAAGAACACAACCCAGACCTTTCCCCGATGCATCACTATAAATATAAAACCTTCAGCCCTGATGGCAACGTTAAAATAGGAGCAGATATCAATATCGTCTTCAAATTCTCAAAAGCAACCTGGCACTCCTCTGTCCAAACAAACTCTACATCTTTCCTGGTGAGTCTAGTCATCGGCTCGGCAATCCTCAAAAATTCTTGCACAAACTTTCTGTAGTAGCCTGCTAGACCCAAAAACTTTTGATCTCTGCCACTGAACACGGGGTCTTCCAAGACTCCACTACTACGATCTTCTTCAGATCCACTGAAATTCTATCACCAGTCATAACATGTCCTAAGAACTCCACCTTATCCAGGAAGAACTCACACTTGGACAGCTTCCCATACAACTTCTCCTTCCTCAATACATCTAACACAATTCGCAAATGCTCCCCGTGCTCCTCCAGTGTCTTCGAGTATATGAGTATGTCATCGATGAACTCCACCATAAACTTTTCAAGGTACTGGTGGAACACCTTGTTCTTCAAATTCATAAATACCGTCGGGGTATTAGTCAAACCAAACGACATCACCATAAACTTATACTGGCCATACCGAGTGTCACAACCCGCACCCGATATAGGGGCACGAGTACGTGGGTACGTCCAGCCTACGCCGCAGCATTGGCGGTAGAACGTTGTCTATGTCACAATACTAGCTAATCAATCTCACATGAATATCCAACTCCATAAGGAGACACAGATATCACAATATAATATAGAAATACTCAATCACAGAAATTAAAGCACGATAAGATATCGAAGTAAATAAATAAAATACAACATAAGTTTAAACAACAAAAATAGTCTAACATGCAAACAATAACATCCAAATCTCCAATTATGCCAGAAATAAGTCCTCTAAGTCGCAGTTTGGAAAAATATTTCCAGTAAAAATGGAGCGAAGTACAAGCACTAACAACAGTTCCATGTATATTGACAAAAACTATAATATAGTGTAAAGAAAAACAAGATGGATATAATACTAGAAATAAGAGATACTAGTGATAATGAAATACTGGAAAATATATAATCATCAATAGTACAACTAGCAATGAACAGAAATATAAGTGCATGCTAGAACAATGAACTGGAATATAAGTGAATACTAGAACACTAAATTGGAAATACATAACTAGAGCATCTAGCTAAGGGTGTGAAACATCAGTATATCATGTGATCAGCTTGGGACTGATCAGGCTTGTTATATATGATTAGCTATGATTCATGTAAGGTCAGGCTAACCATCCAGTTAGCTATGATGCGAGCAATAGTCAGGCTAATCATACATAACAGGCTATGAGGCATGTAATAGTTAGGCTGCACCCGACGTGAGGTGTGGGGTGAGCTATGATTCATGTAGAGTTGGGTATGATCACATAATCTACTAATATTTCTCCGTCCTCAGCTAGCACGATGGATTTTAATCACGACTCCTCGTGACAGGTCTTGATGATGCTAACTCGTGTATCCGTAGTGGCAGAATCATGTACGCTATACAACTAGAATCATAGAGATGATCAACATAATGAAAACTGTCAGAGAATGTACTCACCTGTGGTCCTCTGCTGGCAATACCAATATCCTATTTTTGAAGTCTTGTCTGAACAACCCAACAGTCATATATACATAATATGATAATAATATAGCATCAGTCGTTACACTAGCACATACACACACAAAATTATACTGAACTCAGAGACTACTCTAGGGGTGATACTGGTCAACTAACAGGGTCAAGTGTGCATCTAACTGCACGGGTGTCCTGTCCTCAAATGCTGTGCATAATCAGACAATCAACTCACCAACACATGTCTAAAGCCAGTACGTTAGTGTACACAAGGTAGTCAATTCACTAATATTCAGGGTCACATAGTCATATACAATATACGGGATATCCGCAGTTAATACCTAGGGTCATACATCAAATATATTACAGTCATACCTAGTACTAGCAATTAATTTCTACACAATATATACATATATACCAATTAGTTATTATACGCACATGCACGCACACGCAACTGGTTACTAGGTTCACCAATACAGGGTTTTAAAATCGACCAACTAAACCATCATGAAACGATATGCTAATCCCTAATACTATTCACACATGCACATACATACAACATAAAAGGGAGGCAAGGTCGAACCTGCGTATTAGCGTGCACGTGCACGAGGAGGGGGTAGTCGATGACGAGGGAGTTCGCTGACTGGAGTTCAGCCTTGAGGGACTCAAGGTGACTGTACCAATGTTCGAAGCTGGTGGCATGGTGCTGACTGCACAGCGGAAGGGATGGCTGCTGGTATGCCTCGTACGTGGGCACGGTAAGACCGATGGCTATGATAACTTATCGGGGATGGTTGTATGGTGGCGTACTCACCGACATGGAGGTCGACATGAGGGTGATGATGATGATGATGGTGATGATGATGATGGTCGACTCGGGCACGGCCGGAGTCGGATGGAGGAGAACGGGGATGGCCGGAGAAAGGTGGTGATGTATCAAGAAGGAGAAGGAGATGGATTCGTGATGGCGGTCGGTTTAGTCGATCCGGCGGGGATGTTGGGGTGGTGAGGGAGTTGTAGATGATGATAAGGACGACGACGATGATGGGGGAGTCAAGGTG
Organism: Iris macrosiphon; assembly: GCA_036927795.1. Classification (NCBI taxonomy): domain Eukaryota; kingdom Viridiplantae; phylum Streptophyta; class Magnoliopsida; order Asparagales; family Iridaceae; genus Iris; species Iris macrosiphon. The sequence continues at coordinate 100,844,958 of JAYESA010000020.1, read as the reverse complement.
GTCGTTGGTTATTGGAGGAGTCCGACGGTGTAGAACGGAGAAGGAGGCTGCTGCTCAGGGTCGTACTCAACAGAGAAGATCGAAGAAGGAGGTGGAGAGAGGCGATGGCGAAGGCCGGGGATCCGACGATGTAGTCTGAGGAAGGAAGAGAACAGGGAGGAGAGGTCAATGAGGGTGGTGCTGGTGAGCGGCGGTGATGGCTGCTGTACAGTCGGGGTCCGGCGTGGTCTGCATTCGATGGCGGGGGAAGGAGTCGGGTCGTGATCAGTGGTAGAGGTGATGAAGTTATGGTGGCGATGAACGGAGAAGAAAGGGAAGATGTAAACACCCTGATTTTTCAGAATTTAAAAAAACATTTTTCTCACAATTTTTTATAATTTTCTTGAATTAAAACTAAGGTATTTTGTGATTAAAGGATTTTTAAATGATGTTAATTAATATTAAAATATTATGAAAATAATATTTTTGGGTGTAAAATTAAAAACTGGACATAGGATAACTTTTCGAGAATTTATTGGACCCCAGAAGCATTTTTAAAGCCCTAAAAACTAAGTTATATTTAAATCGAATTAAACCCTGAAATCTGAACCCGGTTTATTTTGAAATAAACCAAACCAAACCGACCCAAACCGTGGTGACCCGAACCGGACCGAACCCACTCTTAACGGGTTGGGTCGGATCCGAAATGAACCCGACCCGAAACCCGACTACCCGAAACCGCACCTAAACCTAACGAATCCGGGTCTAACCCGCTACCCACTGACCCGACCCAAACCCATTAAACCCAAGTCGGAATCCTTATCGGATTCACTGTTCCAACGCCCCTATTTAACCCCTCGACGCCGGCGCCTGAACCCTAATCCTCTGCCCTAGCCACCTCGAGCCTCGCCTCACCCTCGCCGGAACCCTAAGCCCCATCCCTGACATCCCCAGAACTTCCTCCTCCCATCGACGAACTCCTCCGCCTGACCCTATCTCCTCTCTCCCCGCTCCACCGTCTTCCTCGATGACCCATCGCCCTAGCCCGCAGAACAACCCCATCCTCCTCTTCTCGATGAACCGACCCGCCGCCCTATCCTCATTGCCTCCTCCTCTACCCTAGCTCCGCCACCCCGCAGCCCCTTTGTCCCCGGCCGAGCCGCTCGACCTAGCCACCGCCTCCCATTCTCCTCCAGATGCAGCCCCGACCTCGACGACGAACCCCGCATAAGCCCCTCATCCCCGGCCGCCCAGCACCACCACAACCTCGACGATCCTCTGCCCCGGGCAGCCCTCCTCCGGCGAAGTATCCTGAACCCTAACCCTATATCGGACACAGCAGCATAGTACCCCGGACACTGTGTCGCAGTGTCGTGTCAACCCGGACACGAAGAAACTCGTTCCACGGAGCCCTGTTCAGGTAACCTGTTCTCTCTCCTTGTTGTTCCATTTTCTGTTCCGTCAGTTGTGACGCGTAGACTGTGTAACTCTCTCGATGCCCGTGTAACCCGCTCGGTGCGTCGCGTCCTGTGGCGATCGCGAACCGCGATCCAAAAACAGGAAAAACAACGTCCCGTTTCCCCCCGGAACTGAGTATGCCCCGCCAAACGGGATGACTTGGTCGTGCCCGGTCTTCACTGAAACGTGCGCGCCGTTGATACGGACGTGCGAAATTTCGCAGAAGTTGATTCGGATGTACGTGCACACCGGAATCAACGCGTATCCGCCGACAATGCCCTATATTCGCCTGTTCTGGAACACGTCGTAACTTTGTGTACACATGTCAGATTAAAACGAAACTTGCGCCATTGGATTCATAGCAATACGCTGGTCCTGTGACCCAAGTTTGGTTCGATTCTGAGAACGTTGACCAAAATTGCGTATCGTGGGCCCCACGGCTCTACTTGACGGGCGATTTTGTGATCGGCTCATCGGAATCCAATTCTGGAAGTTCTGTTGGGTTCGTATCATCGTTCTGGACTTGTTGACACTAAGTTGGACGAATTTGGAGACCATTGGTTCTGACACTTTTTTCGGTACGAAGCGGACCACACGTGGACCCCACTTTGACCCAAAATTACGGTTTTGCCCTTGTGTCCAAATTGGACGAAAGGGAAGTACTTTTTAGCTATTTTGCTTATTCTGGGAACGTTGGTGATATCTATTTCAGCATCCGGAGATATCTGTTCTGAGGCCGTAGCTTCTGATCCTGTGTGCTTGACTTCTGGACAGTACACCTTGCAGCCTTCTTATCAGGCAAGATACCTAGCCAATTTGCTTACAGTATTTTCCATGCTTAGTATATTTCTGTATATTTATTATATTTCTGTATATTTATTGCATGTGTAGTTTCTTTCAGTCATACTATATATTAGATATGTTGACACACACATGGCACCTAGTATCATGAGAGGACAATCATTAGGCGTATGGACTTTTAACCACTCTGGTAAACTGTAGTATATAGTTTGCACTACGGGCGTGTGTTGCGCTGGTCGCTACCCTCGCGATATGTCAATTTCTGGAGTCTCCCTGGTCGCTACCCTCGCGGTATGTCAATTTTGATGTCCATTGACGTGTGTGTGAGTTGTGAGATAGATCGAGTAGCCTACCCTTGCCCATACGTCGAAAAGTTGTCCTTATTTGCATTCATATAGATTGTCTTGTATAGCATACTTATTTATTTTCAAATTATATGAATGTTTACTGTATTCAAGTTGGCTCGCTTTTCTGTATCTTGTTACGTCCCTCTGAGGACCTGGTCCTCTGCCAGGTGTATCTGTTCTTGAGTATTTGTAGGAGCACAGATTCGGATGGTTACATATGTTTCGAGGATGTCTTCTCTCCGAGCCCATGATTGTTAGCTGGTATTCTTGTATTGTGTTTATTGTGCTGTACTTTTCCATTCGAGTTGGTAGTGGATTTGTTTCCATCCAACTATTATCCTTAGATACTTATGTTGAGATCTAGTTATATAGATGCTGGTTATTCATTTATATTGATTTTCTGTGGATGAGATTTAGATTGTATCCTGTGACTTGTGATACATTTTAAACCACTTGTGGATTGATATTCATATTACAGCGTACGTATGGGTTATGGGTTCCATATATTAGAGTTGCCATATCCATACGGCTGGCATGCTTACGTGTTCCTAGTCCTACGTATTTTGGGACTGGGGCGTGACATGTTTTTGTGGTGGCCCATGCAGGTCTCGAGCATATTATTTCGGTTACGTTACTGTACCGAGCAAGCCTGCAAATAGGATTAGAGTATAGGATCTCATCCATATTTGACTATGATTCATCTTCCTCCTATCTGTTCTATTCGAATAATTGTATCCTGCTTGATTCCTGTACTTCCCTGATAATTCTTTGAGTATAGCCCCCTCTTAGAATATAGAAGTCCCTGTCGCTAGATGATAAGTAGGATAACATCCCTATTAAGGGTACAACCAGAGTGTTGACACACCACTAAGTTTAGAATATCTAGTGAACCCTAGAATTCCTTATCTCTAGAATTGGTTTACCATTACCCCCTGATGTATTATGAAGACTTGAGAGTAGTATAGACACTACTAGTGTTAGTTAGAAGTTTACCATAATGTTTGACCCTAGTATTGAGGAACCAATAGAAAACCAAAAATTGAAATTTAGAACTGAACCTGACCTTCATAGTTAGATAGTATTGGAGAATTATAAACTTAGATCATTGTCTTATTATTAATAGACAGCACCTTCGGAAGCCTAGAGGAATGTAATCAAACATTTTTTCCTTGATCATGCCTCGAACATAGCAACTAGCATACCACCCCCTTAGAGAACCATGATGCTATCTAGAGCCCTCTATTTTAATTTCATACATTGCTCCCCTGCGACCATAGCACTCGCTAGTGTGCGACGACTAATTACGTTTCTTCTCTTCATCTTTCAATTCGTGCCATCTGACACCTCTAATTATTGACTAAGTGATTGTATTATATGATAGGATATATATAGTTTGCTAAAGTTATAGTTGTAATTTTGAATTTTGAATTGTGTGTCTTGTAGTTAGAACCTGATAGTTGAGTTGTTCAATTAGATTGTGATGATTACCCCTATTTGTAGATCACGTAATTGTACCCACACCTCGATACAAGTTGTATTCCCTTCCCCTTGAGACTAGTAACCTTTCCATTCTTAATGTTGTCATATGTTCTATGAGCACTATGATTAAGACTTAAGGTGACCCTTACCTATATAATACAATAGGAGACCCTAATAAGTACCAAGGTCTTTCCTCATATACCCTAATAAGAGTTTCTATTTTATTTACATGTGCAAGGTTATTTTGCAGGATCCTCTTAAGACTGTCACAGTATTAGTTTAATTCTTTTAAGTTGGGTAGTATGCCTCACAACCTAGTACCACATAGTCCACTTGACCCATCGAAGTAGTATAACTGAATGACATTAATTGTATGCTAGCATAAGACGACAGCGTTTATTCAGATAATAGAATTTAGAGGTCCATGTCCTATTTGGTCGACTAGCGACTTAGACAAGGAGTTGTATGACAACTGTGGAGATTGTATAGTCTTAACTTCTTGTGGACTTGAAATATATTGTGACTTCTTCCATCATGATCTAGCGCATTTATATTTCATATACTACCTTGACTTATACTGCTATTTTATAGCCTAGTTTTGCAAGCTTATTCTTTATCGAGCTTGTTCATGACATATGTATTATTGGGGAGGCCCATAATAATATATTTCAGAATTAGTGTATTACGGTCTGATCAACCATAGTACGCTTGATTCGCCCTTCGCAATAATACTTTACGTGGATTGAGATATATAGTTGACTAGTAGACACATGTACTTGCCCTCTAGATATGTCTGAGCAGATCGTATCGGTTACATAACTGTACTAATACGAGCATGTGAATAGGAATTACCAAAATAAGATTTTAATCCACAACTGCCTTGACAATTCCCATTTGAATTCTTTAAACGCCTTGATTCTGATACTTCTATTCTATTACCTCTCCCTTGAACTCTTTATTATTGATCTTCGTCTTCCCTTATTTTGGAAAGACGAAACCACTTGCATGGTATAAGTTTGATACACAGAGAGTACTAGATATACCCCATAGGCCGATTACATACTTGAGGATTATTCTTTTGTAATTAAGGGCATATCATAGATGTCATATTTGGTATTAAAAACTTTGAGGATTAAATAACATGATTAAATAATTTAGAGCATAGCCTTCTTAGATGTATAGCCTTAGATGATAGATGGGTAAATTCTAAGTTGGGTAGAAATTGCAATGTTAACTTAAGGAGAAATCTTTAGACTGTAATCAAGTGAGGTTAGATAGAGAAACCCTACCCTAGTTTAATTTCGAGGACGAAAATGTTTTAAGTTGGGTAGATTATAAACCCCCAGATTTTTCAGAATTTTTAAAAACATTTTTCTCCCATTTTTCTGTAATTAAAACTAAGGTATTTTGTGATAAAGGATTTTTAAATGATGTTAATTAATATTAAAATATTATAAAAATAATATTTTTGGGTATAAAATGAAAAACTAGATATAGGGTAATTTTTTGGGAATTTATTGGACCCCAGAAGCATTTTTAAAGCCCTAAAAACTAATTTATATTTAAATCGAATTAAATCCTAAAATCTGAACCCGGTTTATTTTGAAATAAACCAAACCAAACCGACCCAAACCGTGGTGACCCGAACCGGACCGAACCCACTCTTAACGGGTCGGGTCGGATCCGAAATAAACCCGACCCGAAACCCGACTACCCGAACCCGCACCTAAACCTAACGAATCCGGGTCTAACCCGCTACCCGCTGACCCGACCCAAACCCGTTAAACCCAAGTCAGAATCCTTATCGGATTCACTGTTCCGACGCCCCTATTTAACCCCTCGACACCGGCGCCTGAACCCTAATCCACTTCCCTAGCCACCTCGAGCCTCGCCTCACCCTCGCCGGAACCCTAAGCCCCATCCCCGACATCCCCAGAACTTCCTCCTCCCACCGACGAACTCCTCCACCTGACCCTATCTCCCCTCTCCCCGCTCTACCGTCTTTCTCGACGACCCCTCGCCATAGCCCGCAGAACAACCCCCTCCTCCTCTTCTCGACGAACCGACCAGCCGCCCTATCCTCACCGACTCCTCCTCTACCCTAGCTCCGCCACCCCGTAGCCCCTTCGTCCCCGGCCGAGCCGCTCGACCTAGCCACCGCCTCCCATTCCCCTCCAGATCCAGCCCCGACCTCGACGACGAACCCCACAGCAGCCCCTCATCCCCGGCCGCCCAGCACCACCACAACCTCGACGATCCTCCGCCCCGGGCAGCCCTCCTCCGGCGAAGTCTCCTGAACCCTAACCCTAACCCTAACCCTATATCGGACACAGCAGCACAGTACCCCGGACACTGTGTCGCAGTGTCGTGTCAACCCGGACACGAAGAAACTCGTTCCACGGAGCCCTATTCAGGTAACCCGTTCTCTCTCCTCGCTGTTCCATTTTCCGTTCCGTCAGTTATGACGCGTAGACTGTGTAACCCTCTCGATGCCCGTGCAACCCGCTTGGTGCGTCGCGTCCTGTGGCGATCGCGAACCGCGATCCAAAAACAGGAAAAATAACGCCCCATTTTCCCCCGAAACTGAGTACGCCCCGCCAAGCGGGACGACTTGGTCGCGCGCGGTCTTCACCAAAACGTGCGCGCCGTTGATACGGACGTGCGGGATTTTGCAGAAGTTGATTCGGATGTGCGTTCACACCGGAATCAACGCGTATCCGCCGACAACGCCCCGTATCCGCCTGTTCTGGAATACGTCGTAACTTTGTGTACACATGTCGGATCAAAAAAAAACTTGCGCCATCGGACTCGTAGCAATACGCTGGTCCTGTGACCCAAGTTTGGTTCAATTCTGAGAACGTTGACCAAAATCGCGTATCGTGGGCCCCACGGCTCCACTTGACGGACGATTTTGTGATCGGCTCATCGGAATCCAATTCTGAAAGTTTCGTTGGGTTCGTATCATCGTTCTGGACTTGTTGACACTAAGTTGGACGAATTTGGAGACCATTGGTTCTGACACATTTTTCGGTACGAAGCGGGCCACACGTGGACCCCACTTTGACCCAAAATTACGATTTTGCCCCTGTGTCCAAATTGGACGAAAGGGAAGTACTTTTTAGCTATTTTTCTTATTCTGGGAACGTTGGTGATATCTATTTCAGTATCCGGAGACATCTGTTCTGAGGCCGTAGCTTCTGATCCTGTGTGCTTGACTTCTGGACAGTACACCTTGCAGCCTTTTTACCAGGCAAGATACCTTGCCAAATTGCTTACAGTATTTTGCATGCTTAGTATATTTCTGTATATTTATTGCATTTTTGTATATTTATTGCATGTGTAGTTTCTTTCAGTCATACTATATATTAGATATGTTGACACACACATGGCACCTAGTATCATGAGAGGACAATCATTAGGCGTATGGGCTTTTAACCACTCTGGTAAATCGTAGTATATAGTTCGTACTACGGGCGTGTGTCGCGCTGGTCGCTACCCCCGCGGTATGTCGATTTCTGGAGTCTCGCTGGTCGCTACCCCCGCGGTATGTCAATTTCTGATGTCCATTGACGTGTGTGTGAGTTGTGAGGTAGATCGAGTAGCCTACCCTTGCCCATACGTCGAAAAGTTGTCCTCATTTGCATTCATATAGATTGTCTTGTATAGCGTACTTATTTATTTTCAAATTATATAAATGTTTACTGTATTCAAGTTGGCTCGCTTTTCTGTATCTTGTTACGTCCCTCTGAGGACCTGGTCCTCTGCTAGGTGTATCTGTTCTTGAGTATTTGCAGGAGCGCAGATTCAGATGGTTACATATGTTTCAAGGATGTCTTCTCCGAGCCCATGATTGTTAGCTGGTATTCTTGCATTGTGTTTATTGTGCTGTACTTTTCCATTCGAGTTGGTAGTGGATTTGTTTCCATCCAACTATTATCCTTAGATACTTATGTTGAGATCTAGTTATATAGATGCTGGTTATTCATTTATATTGATTTTCTGTGGATGAGATTTAGATTGTACCCTGTGACTTGTGATATATTTTAAACCACTTGTGGATTGATATTCATATTACAGCGTACGTATGGGTTATGGGTTCCATATATTGGAGTTGCCATATCCATACGGCTGGCATGCTTACGTGTTCCTAGTCCTACGTATTTTGGGACTGGGGCATGACAGAAGATGACGGGGAGGTCGAGCGGCTGCTCAGGCGGTTGGAAGTCGGAGGAGATGGTGGTGTTGACTGTCGGCCGGTGCTATGGTCGAAGGGAGGTGGGGTAGTTGACTGTGCTCAGACGGTCTAGTTCACCGGAGAGAAGAGAAGAGGTGGAGAAGCGTTGATGGTGATGGTGGTGTTACTCAGGCAGGGTGGTTCAGCGATGGTGGTCATTGCTCTGGCGGTGGAGGGTGGCCGGAGATGAAGGTCGGGATGATAGGGAGGATGATGATGGAGGTTGGGTTAGTTTAGGGTTCGGTTGAGTTTTGAAGGAAGAAGGTGATGAAAAAATATAATGGGGAGGTATTTTGCATGAGGGAGAAGAGGATGATGACAACCTAGGGATTAGGGCCGGCCATGTGCTCATTGGGATGGGGAATGGCTTTGGGAAAGGGGTGAGGTTGAGGGATTATATAGGATGGTGTGTGTGGTGAGGATGGTGCTCCATTTTGAATGAATGGCCAAGATTTAATATGGAGGAAAGTGCACAAACCAAAGAGGAGAGAGAGAAAGAGTTGGACCAGTCAATGAGGGAAGGGGTTAGTTCTACATTGGCTTTGACCAATAGGATGGTGACACCTCACTGCACTCTTGTATAAAAGTCCTTAACAATTAGAAAATTGCACAGAAAGTGGGAATTGGGATTGGATGAGAAAAAATACCATGTTTGGTGTGATGTAGTGACTAAAAATGGTGTGTGGTGTTTAGTATGAACCTTGAGGGTGTGAGTGGGGGTTTAATTTGGTGTTGGGTCTAATTTTGGGTTAAGTTGGGTCCTTACACCAATTTAATTAAAATTAATATAAAAGGTGTTCTAAAATAAATTGGAAATACATAGGGCTAAATTTAGGTGGGACACAAGCGTCATGGACGTAGGAGGCTCAGAATAAAATATTGTCATAATATGGGTTGCACAAAATGGGTCAAGATTGTGTCTCCAATTTTGATTGGAACTTACAAAGATACAAAGTTGGATTTATTTGGAAATAAAAATAAACGTCCGTAACGAATATTGTGCGACTAAAATGAAGCACAAGAGAGCATATTTATGAGTCAAGGATCAGAATGGAAGATTGGCATGTCTAGGACAATGGTATACAATTTGTTGGAAGACAAAAGCTAGTACAGCGCTCCAAATATCGAAGCAACGGTAAGGTACAATAATTAAATAAAATCACGGTAATAAATTATAACCTCAATAATTAATCCTGAATAATACTAATTAAAATCCAAAATCCTATATTTTGGTCAGGGGTTTATTTAGTGGGCTTCTAGGTCTAGTCTACTAACTCATGCATTAAAGAACACTATATATAATATATTATATATATATAATATATTATATATATATATATATATAATGCAATTATTTAAAAATAAATTTACACAATACTTATAATAAATAAAAATGACAAAATTACCCCTATTTTAGGATGTGGTAGTGACATCGAGTCCTAAAAGCAGTCTTCGAAATGTCCTCCGGCTTCACTTTTACCTGGTGGTAGCCTGATCTCAAGTCTATCTTGGAAAATACCTTAGCGCCACTCAACTGATCGAACAGGTCATCAATCCATGGCAACGGATATTTATTCTTGATAGTGAGATTATTCAATACCCTGTAATCGATGCACATGCGCACCGATCCATCCTTCTTCGGTACAAACAATACCGGGGCTCCCTACGGTAAATAACTGGATATGATAAACCCCTTATCCTGTAACTCATCCACTTACTTCTTCAGCTCGACCAGCTCGCTGTTGTTCACTCTATAGACATGTTGTGAAATTTGTTCTGCACCTGGCACCAAGTCTATAAAGAATTCAATATCTCGATCTGGTGGCAATCCTGACAATTCCTCAGGAAATACATCCAAAAACTCTGCTATCAATGGATGCGGCAACTCCTTGTCTTCCACCATAGCTCCATAGATAATGCCTTCTCCCTGCTCTGCAGCTCCTCTAGCAAACTCAAACTCAAGCTTTCCTGGTGGGCAAAATAAAACTCTACCTCCTCTATAATCTATACTAGCATGGTGCCTACTCAACCAATCCATCCCGAGTATAATGCTTAGCTCGGAAGTGGCATTATAAGTAGACACACACTCAACTCTCGGCTCCCAGAATAACTCTTCGATCCTTGCAAATATCACTAACCAGGATAATGCCTTCCCGGGTCATGATCTTGCAAGTCCTAAGCAAAGACTCAGCTACCAAACGATGCTTCAGAGTAAAAGAAACAGATACAAAACTATGGGAAGCACCACTATAAAATAAAGCTATAGCTGGAATGGAATCAAGAAGAATAGAACTTACGATCACATCTCCGATGGGCTCGGCCTCCTCGACCGTCTTATCAAAAGATTATCCCTGACGTGCACCTCCCTGTTGTTGGTGCTGGGCATAACACTGCTGTTAGGTCAGAAGTGGCGGTCGCCTCGGTTGTTCTGCAGGTGGCATCGCCTGTGTCCTCGGAGTTGGAGCTGCTCCCTGAACTGTACGGCGAGGGTTGAAAGGACACTCTATCAGTTGATTCCCCCAGGTACCATAATATAAACAAACTCCTAACCTCTTCCTGCAAACTTTCCAAATATGGTCGGGCTTCTTGCAGTAGTGGCAGAAAGCTTGTGTAACTGTCTTTGCTGCTGTGGTGCCTGGTAAAATGATGCCTTAGCTGGAGTCTGGTGCTGCTATGGTTGTTGAAAAGGCCTGGACTAGAAATAAGGACGCTTAGTAGTCACTGTACTGCTATTAGGCCCAGAAAAGAATCGCGATCTCTCTTGGATTTCAAACCCAACTCCTGCTCAACATTGCGTGCCTCCACAAGTATCTCCGAATATGTCTCATAGAAAGATGGAATGAGGATCTTCACTTCAAAGTTCAGACCCTCGTGGAAACAGATAGCTCGAACCTCCGGCTCCCTCACCAAATACTTCGTAAATCGGCTCAGCCTACCGAACTCTGTAGCGTACTGCTCTACAGACATGCTCCCCTGAGTAAGGCTCTCAAACTGCCTCTCCAAGTCTAACCTGTCTGTCCAAGCAAAGAACTTCCTTTTGAAGAGGTCCTTGAATACCTCCCAAGATTACCCTGCATTAGCAATAAGTGGCTCATTCCTAAACCAAGTACGGGCGATGTCAAATAGCTGAAGTCCTACTGCCTCAACCTTCAGATCCTCAGCAAATTGATACACCCTCATAAGACGCTCAATATCCTCGAGCCAATCATCAGCATAGACGATGCCCTCAGTCCCCTTGAAGATACGAGGTTCCAACTTCTTGAAGTCCTGAATATTACCCGTCCGGAGTTGGGCAACCAGCGGAACAACCTACTGCTAGACCGAAACTCCTCTCTCTACTGTATCAAGGGCAAGCTGATGAGCACTCTCAATGCCCTACCGCAAAATGTCGGTCTGCCACTGGTGTGCCTCGGATTAGGCCCTTTGAGCCTCTATCATATCGAAAAATAATACGAACACCTGAGTCACATATGTCGGTACAAAATATGGAGGTTGAAGTCCCTCAGACACAGCCGGAACAGTCCTCTGTGCTGGAGGTGGACCCCCCCGCGCAGCTGATACGCCAATCACTGGAGAAGTGACTGGTACAGGCCCTCGGGAAGTTGCAGATCTCTCAAAAAATGCTCGTTTCTGCTATGATCTAGTCTTAGGCGGCATTCTTAGGCAAAGCGAAAGGAAAGAATCAACAATGCATTCAAAAAAGGATAGCTTAAGATCAAATATCAATATTAAGGAAGAACAGTTGAAATAAATCAAAAGAGTTTTTCCTAAATGTGATTGAGTATTCTCAGCCTATAGCCTATATCCTCCTATATCCTGGAACGGGTTCGTAATAGTACTCAAATAAAAGCACCACTACAAATTACACTAATTGCGACCTCGAAGACCTGCATGGGCCACCTCTAAAAATGTGTCACAACCCGCACCCGATGTAGGGGCACGAGTAGTGAACAACGCCCAGCCTACGCCGCAACATCAGCGGTAGAACATTGTTTGGATAATCTATCTATCTAACAATCTGGATATAAATATGCCACCAATGTAATATAAATACTCAATCACAGATCTATAAGATGGAATAATCGCACAAATAAGATAAAAGAACAGAAGAGTCACAATACAGCTCACAAGACAAATAATATCCAATGAGTCATATCAAAGAAATACTAATAACAATACTGGAGACAAATCCAGTACAAAAGAGTCTAACTACTGTGCTACGAGTCTTGGGTCATCTGTCTCAGACTGGATGAGACCTTCCTGAGCCAAGGTCTCTGGCTCTAAGCCAACAACATCCTGAGGCCCATAGTGAGTGGGGTACCACTCCTCAGTGTCATCTAAAAAAAAATATATCCAGTCAAAAAATGAGCAAAGTATATCTCTAACAACAGTTCTAATAAATGATATAAACTATGTAACAGTAAATAAAGCGAATATACAAGATGCAATATAAAGGTACAAGAGATATGCAATAAAGAAATACTGGAAATAAATACAAGAATGAGCATCATAGGAATTTAAAAAAATTACTTTACTAAGCGAGTGAGTACCAGCTTTAATATGTGATCGGCTTGGAAACTTGTACAAGGATTATGGCCTGGTTAATCATACGTGCGGTGTATGATTAACACTATTCAAGGAACAAGACATGCACAAGGAGGGTATGATCACATATCTACACTATATACTCCTCGCCCTCAACTAGTATAGTAGATCCAACCATGGTACGTTATGACACGGGATTCCATAAGAAGGACGCTACTCTTCTCATGAACCAATATTTGTATTTGTACAAGAAGAACAAGAAAACAAGGCTTGCACAAGATACACCATAAATACCAAGGAATAATATCTCATGACGAGATCCGGATATACCAATCCGTATAACCATCGTGTCAAAAAATCAAGGATATCTACAATAAATACAAGTGATATAGAGGATATCATAAATGAGAAACTATCAGAGAATGTACTCGCCTGAAATCCAGTGAACAGTATCTAAGATGTCCGGTACGGTACCTCAAAGACCTAAATATGAAATATTATATCAATATAAGGTTTTAGAATAAAAAATAAGTTAAACTAGTCAACTTCTAGGTCATAAAGTCATTTCTACGTCAAATAGTCAAACTAAGTCAACTCTAGGTCAAACTAGTCGAACTTGGTCAAACTAGCTATTTTTAGGTTGTATGAGTCTATCTCTAGGATATTGGGTCCATACACTATGTAACTAGGCCATACTAGCTATACTAGGATACTAGAAAATTAACAAGATAACGTATCATAAGATACACAATTTATTGGATATAAAAATATTATAACATCTATACAAACAACAATATATAATACTCCTAACTAAACTAATGCTAAGTGGATACCTTGGCTTTGAATCAAAAGCGGTATCACACCACCTACACTCCTATCTTGATGCTCAAACCCAATACCTTGAGTAAAACTAAATACCTTGACATTACCTTGGTATCTCAAGGTAATTCAATATCTAACTTATAACTACTACCCATACCCTTACTATAACTTAATATGCATTTAAAACTTATAACAATACTATAATAAACTAATACTTATTTACCCCTTCGGATATTTAATACCCGTACCCAAGATATCTCCACTCTCATTATCGTGGTGTATCTCAAGGTAATCTAGAAATAATACTAACTAGTATTTATGTATATATAAATCTCATATATAATATATACCAACTTATTTACAATATATACGTAAACTACTAGCTTATTAATATAAACTAAATATATATATGTACTAGCTTACTAACTTATCAATATAAATTAACTAGCTTATATATATATATATATATATATATATATATATATATATACTAACTTACTACTTATCGGCTTATCAATAAGCTGCCGCTTATTGAACTGCTGCTGCCGTTGCTTACTACCGCTGCTTTATGCTTCTGCTGACTGCTTCTGCTTCTGCTTCTGCTTCTACTGTTGCTTCTCTATTCTGCTTCTACTGCTACTTCTCGGTTCTGTTTCTACCGCTGCTTCTATGTTCTGCTTATGCTGCTGCTTCTCTCAGCTTATTGGCATGCTTATCACTGCTTTTCTCTCACTGCTTACCATTGCTTTTCTCACAGTTTTCTATTATTTTATTCACTATTTTCCGTGTTTCTTCTTCCCTCGAGCTCTCTCTCTCTCTATCTCTCTCACACACACACATACACACACACACACACACACACATATATATATATATATATACATATAACTATAATACAATAATACATATATATACATATTACCATATTAGAGAAGCACATGAACTCCTACTCTCCTATGATCACCAACACATCAACAAGAATAGTAGATCATACATATAAATATATATATACATATATATCTCACATAATAATTATAATTATAATTATAATATTATAATATCTATAATCAAGGCAATTGAATTAAATTATAAAGAACAAACATGTGAAGTGCAACACACCCTTATCACACTAGATCTATGATACGCTTGCGATACGGCTCCACACACAACCAAATATAACCCAACGGACACGATCAAGTCTAAAATCATAATTATGAACAATACAAAGAGCTAACTACTCATCTACGGGTCAGTGTCAAAATGTGACATGCTCAAACCCTCGTGTCTGAAGAAAACCCCCAAATCAACCCGTATCTCCAAATTACCGGGATACGGTCTGCACATATTCAATTGTGGACATAACACTAGCAACACACAATCAAACACATGTTAATTTGGCTAATTGACCTATTGACAAACATAAGATGTGTCAATCTCGGAATTCCCGTAAAATTGACACAAAATACTACATAACTTTCTCCACAGGCCTCCTATGAACCTAATTCTAATTCCTATGGGTAGCCTTAGTATATGGGGTGGTATCTAATAATTAAGACACAGATTTAGAGTCTAATTAGAGGGAAAAAAACTGAATTATACCTATTGAAAGATGGATTCCTAATAAAATCTCTAAATTGAGTGAAAAGAGCCTTCAACTTGTAGATTCTTGCTCCTCCTTGTAGATCTTTGCTTTCTCCTTGTAGATCCTTGCTTCATCCTTGTTCTAATGGCCTCCAATGATGATTTAAGAAGGAATTGGAAAGAAATTTGGGTAGAATTTGATGTAGGAATGAAGAAATTTGGAAGAGAAAATTCTAGATCTAGATTTGAAATAAAAATAAAGAGAGAAATTTCCTTCCATTCAAATAATAGGCCGGCCTTCTTCCCCCTTTCTCAAGCTACTATGAAATGTCTAAAATACCCTTGGGGCTTCTTATAAAGAAAATAATTAAGGAGGGAATATTCTAGTCTAATTATTTTAACTTAATTAATCCTCCTCCTAATGATTGGGCTTATAATTAGGCTCGATTCTAACTAGAATTAAATATTGGTCCATGGATCTAATCTAAACTAATTAGGTCTACTAACACAAGTCTAAAATAATAAATTAATATCTAACAATAAATAAATAATATAATAAATAAATTTATAACATGTATAATATTTAATTAATTTAAAATGATCAAAATACCCTTTCCTAGAAAATATGCCAGTGACAGTAATCTTGAAGAAGAACTCAGCTACTTTTACATGGATATGCACAAGTTATCTGCCAAAGCTGTGCTGGCGGGATATCTGAAGCTTTGGTTGCACAACTACGTCATCCCGGGCGAATCCGGGACCATAGATAGGATCAATCGCCCTCTCATCATTCCTGCCGAAAAGTTGTCTTTCGGCCATAAGATGGCCCTTCTGCCAGCTGTGTTATGCTGCATCTACTGGGGGCTCCGTAACTTCGCTTAGAAGTTTGAGGAATATTCGGGCAAGGGGCATTTCAATCGGATCAAGCTCACTTATCATTACTTGATAGGTTGGCTCCTCCTACATTATGGATCCCTGATGAGCCCTAGGACTGACGAGGACATGGTGGCGGCTGACGCCATAATCCACAAATATCGGGGGATAAAGTAGAGATCCAACACAGTCCCCGCTGGTCGGAGGAAGCTCTCCTTTATGAATGGCTGGAGTTTCTTTACGTCCAAGCCGGAGTTCACGGACGAAGAGAGATGTTGCTCATCAAGATACCAGGGGAGCACCTCGGAACCAGTTTGAGAGGCTATTTTATTTACTCCAAGCCATTCGTCCCTCTCACTTGGTGTACCAAAATCGAGACAAGATTTTTGTAGAGCCTTATCTGCAAGCTGGTTTGCTCGTCAGTTTGGTTATACTCAGCTTTTGGTGGGTCACCCGAGTGCTTCCCTCGGGTACGGTGGCAGTTTGCTTGATGGAGTCCGAGCTTGGAGCTATTACAGTGTCGCTGGCACTCGAGCCCAATTTTAGTTGCCAAGGGCCAGGGTTGTGCCAAGGATACTATAAACAGCGATGAAGTACTATTTTACGGCCAACGCCCTGCCGGCTGACTTCTCCTAGAGAGGAGCTACCTCGAAGGTACCATGTTGATTCCTCCAAAAATAAAAGTGCGCTGGACGCCCAAGAAAGGCAGGAGTGTTGCCAGGCCTCTGCTTATGGAATTGGACCGTTCGACAGATGAGGCTACTTCTCCTTCTGATGACCCTCCTCCTACTAAGCATAAGTCAAAGGTCGAGATGTACCATATCCACAATTCAAAGAAGGCAAAGGCTGAGGTGGCCCCTGAGACGGGACCTGTAGCAAGGTCGAAGCTCCCTGCGAAGGGGATCATGAGCGAGAAGATAAGGCCCTTTGCATAGAGGGTCTCTAAAGTAGATCCCTCTTTGGATGCTATAGCGGTACCCGTAGAAATTCTTAGTTTGATTATCCTTGATCCTCTCAATAAATATCTTTCCTCTAGTCTGTTTGATCATTTTTAGATGCAAGAGAGAAAGGACCGTCCTCGGCGGGCGGCTGCTTTGGCGGTTTCTTATGCCGAACCCGAAGAGGAGACCACTCCGGAGTCCGACGTGGGCGTCTTGGAATATGTACCTGAGACTTCGGGAGCCCAGGGGCTAGACGCGGCTTTAGGGGAGCCTTACACCCCTCTGGAGTGTCACGCACCAGTCCCGTAAGGGCAGATCATCCTCGCTTGGTACCTACAGAACCGATCATCCTCGCTTGGGCGTGATGCCGTGCAAGCCTAAGTTACGCTTACACCAGGCATAATACTTGCACAGACACAAGTCAGATAAAAATATACATATATAAGCATGAAATATAAATGCAGAGAACCAAAGTTGAACATATTTGATAGAAACACCAAATACTTTCTTTATTGAATACTTGAAGATTGGATTACAATGTACTTGCTTGGCTGAGTTATAAAATATACCATAGATAGCTTACAACTCTTTTTATAAATCCAAAACCAGCCATAATGCCCATACATTATATCCTTTTAGTAGGACCAAAAATTAAAACAACTAGCAGAAGAAGAGATTGCACACAGGAGAGGAAAGCTAAGGAAGCAGCACGAGCACGGTTTCGCTGGATGGATGCGCTAGTACTGGTTTAAAATATTTGCCAAGCTCTTGCTACAAGAACCTGGAGATTTGCCCACAAACGTGGGTCAGTACTATAACATGTACTGGTGAGCGACCATGGCCAAACTCACCTAGAAAATCCACACTAAGTAAATATTTAAAGCTAGCATTATTAGGTGATCTTTCTAGTTGTCTAGTTTCTTTTAACAATTCTTGCAAGAAAACATAAATAATAGATTGACTACACATATGATAAATCTTAACCACGATCGAGCGCTTATCCCTGCAACAGACACACAAGTTATCAACAATTTGCATATATGTATATAAATTATGCATCTGTGTTGGCATCAAGTGTCAAGTGTGCATAGAAGGTAACTTATCATGCGACCTAACTACATGATGGTCCATAGGAAGCCCATGCTATATACACATGAATACCCCCCAGATCGCAAGGACTTTATTGCCTCAGGGTGTTCCTCTGATCCCCCCTAGGGCGAACGATCCCCAGTGCCCCGGGAACCGTTCGTTGGATTACCTTTGTGCACAAGTTATCTAAAGATCGATACATGTTATGCAACTCTATCATATAAAATCTTACTATGCAACAATTAGACTATAAATGAACATCTCTATCTCTTTACTCTTTTCTTTGGTAACCCATGCGAGGTTTCTCTAAATATCTCTTGTGAGACATATGAGTATATAACAGATACACGTCTATTTAAACAACCATTTGCAATAATTATATATATATATATATATATATATATATATATATATATATATATATATATATCTGTCACGACCCGCACCCGAAAAATCGGGCATGAGTCATGGGTACATCCAGCCTATGCCGCAGCATCGGCGGTAGAACGCTGTCTAGGTCAACTATCTAGATAACAATCTCATACAATCAATATATAAACCTGTCAAGATCTCAACTCCCAACGGAGGAGCAATATCATAATGATAATCAAATACTCAATCACGAATCTAAGCACGATAAGATAACAAAGAAGACTAATAACTCCAAAGTCTAACCAACAATAACTACTATAACAACCACAACATCAATAATAATAATACATCATCCAAAATAATATACAATACAAGGTCTCAATCCAAAACCGGAGACAAATCCGATGCTAAAAGCTAATAAAAACAATAACAAGGTCTTAGTGATCCCGGCTACCAACCCGAAAATCACTCCTAAACTAGAGGGTCCCTGTCTGCACCATCGACAGGTTCAGGTCCATAAAACGTCGGACACCACTCCTCCGAATACTCTGAAAAATATGTCCAGTCAGGACTGGAGCAAGTACATCTCTAACAACAGTTCCATTTAAATGATAAAAACTATAAAACAGTTATAGCAAGTAACAAGAAGAATGAAGAAAAGTATGGAACAAGAAATATATAAATCACTGGTGCATAAAGGTAAAGATGCATGGATATCAGAAATAAGATAGCAATAACTGTAAGATGCAAGAATCTAAACTAAGAGTAAGTCCGTGCACATGAACGTGTAGTGAGTCCAGCATGAAATACATGTAGTGAGTCAAGTCCAGAAATATGTAAGTGAGACCAACAAGAATGTAAGTGAGTCCAGACTATAAAGAATGAACTTGGTATCTTTGAAATACTTGTTTCGACATGTAAATGGCTAGGAGTAAGTACGGCTCATCGCGCACTGGGTGCGAGGCTGCTATCATTCCAGATTAGACCAGAGGGAGTGATTCCTGATGATTCCAGATGGAAATGTTTACATGTCTACTCGAGTATTTTCCCGCCCCGACTAATACAAGTGAATCCAAGACCCGGCACGTAAATCAAGTATGAGTCCATCCAGAAACATGAGTGATGTCTGTAGTGATGCCTGTAGGTGATGCCAGTAGTGATTCCAGAATAGAGGCCAGAAACATAAAATATACGTGTCGCAAGTAAATAAATCCAGAAATACCAGTCCGTGTCCCGTGTTGTGCCAGAATAATCATATGATACTATACTAGAAGCTGAATCATAATAATCATCAGATAATGAAAACTATCAAAGAATGTACTCGCCTGACGTCCTGAGCAACTAGCGATCCGAACCGGTATCGCAAGGACCTATTGCAAAAAGCAAGGTTAAATAGGGTTCTAATAAGTTAAACAGATATAAAATAACTAAAAATAGGCTTCTAGGGTCGTTCTAGGTCAAACGGGTCAAACCGGTGAAATCTGGGTCAAAAAGTCAACTCTGGGTCCAAAAGTCAACTCTGGGTCAAATCTAGGTCAAAAGTTGACTTTGGCGGTCAACCGAGTCAACTACGGTCAAGTCTAGGTCAAACTAGGGTGCTCCTGAAATTCTAGGCCAAAACTAGGTCATTAGGCTAATAAACCCTCAAACTCGCCTCCTTGAGATACCGGGATACCCTCGGTATCCGATACCTCAACCTAGGCTACGCACCCCGCCTATACCCGCTAAAACCTATGCTAGCACGCGTAAATATATACACATATACATAAAAACCTATCTCTAAACTCAAACCTAGGCAATTGCTCAAAAACCTCGCGCAAAACTCAATACCTTGGATATCTCAAGGTATTGAGATACCTTGGTATCTCAAGGTATTGAGATACCTCTCTAAACTCAACCCTACTACCCCTCTAGCTAACTAACTATGCATAAACATATATATCTAGCTATAATCTAGGCTAAAATATATATATCTAATACATATAGGCATATACCTAGGTATCTACATATATATCTCACATACACACACAATACACATACATATATACCTTACCTTACCTATACATATATATATCTAGCTATATGTATTTATATATCTATACCTATAGATAGATATATCTAATACCTATCTTATCTATCAATCTATATACCTATCCATCTATCTATTTATGCATCTATCTAGGTATCTAACTATCTATCTAACTATCTAGTATTTATCTATCTAACTATCTACCTAACTATTCATCTATGTATCTATGTATCTAGATATCTATCTACCTAGATATCTATCCATCTATTTATCTATGTATCTACCTACCTATCTATTCATCTATCTATTTAACTAGCTATCTATCTATCTATTAATCTATCTATCTAACTATCTGTCTATGTATCTAATATCTAACTATCTATCTAATTATCTATCTATTCCTCTACCTATCTATCTACTAACTGCTACTGAAAGCTGCTGCTGCTCTTGCTTGTGCTTGCTGCTGCTGCTAGCTTACCTGGCAGCTGCTGTTACTGCATAAAGCTGCTGCCTAGCTGCTGCTGCAGCTGCTTGCTGCTGCGGCTGTGGTGGCTGCTGCCCCACGCAGCAGCTGCTGCTGCCTCCCCCCTCTCACTCACACACACACACGACCACACCACTATAAACACACACACACACACACACACACACACACACACACATAGATACATATATATATATATATATATATACAACCATATATATATACACACACACTCTATATATTTATATATCTACACACACACACACACTAACATATATATTTATACACACACAAACACTAACATATAAATACACACATACACATACAAGCACATACATATATCTATATATATATATATATAAACACATCTATATATATATACACACATATATCTATATATATATATAAACACACTAATATATATATACATATACACACACACACTCAAAAACATATATATACACTCACTCACACACTCTCACTCTCACACACCCTCACACACACACTCTCACACAAGCACTCACTAACACACTCACATACACACACACACACACTCACACACACACACACACATATATATATATATATATATATATATATATATATATATATATATAGACACACATACAAATATATATATATATATATATATATATATATATATATATATATATATATATATATATATATAAATACAACACACCACAACGCACAACGCTCACAACGCCCACCAACGCGCGTCCAACGACTCCGACACGCACAAACACCTATAAATATACAAAATATAGCCCGAGAATTCTAGCACACACTCCCCGAAGCTAATCCAAGCGCGCACAAGCCCGAAACTAGAAAACCACGCCAAAATGGCCGTTCGGTCATTTCGACGAACACGCGGTGTGCGGTTCGAAAAACCTCCTGAAACGCACACCAAACCAACTCGGAATCGGCCCAAAATTTACCCACGGGTCCTAAACGATGTCTAGATCCTAGAAAAAATACTACCGCGTCGATTCTAGGTCCATGGCAAAAACGCGCACGCACTTAGAATCGGCGACGACAAAAATCCCAAAAACGCCCGAAACGCCCGTTTCTCCGCGACACGGCTTTCCGTGTCTGATCGAAGACATGCACTCACCCTCAAGACACCCGACAACGTCTACCTAGGTCCGTCTAACCTAGGGCATCACCCCAAATTGGGCCAATTTCGGATTTCATCCGAAATTGACACAAAACCTAGTGTTAAAGTCTCTAAACTCAACCAAACTAGTTCCCACTTCCTCCCACGGGTAGCCTAAGGGTCTAGGAAGGTTCTAAACTATTAATTACACTATATAAAAGTAATTACAAGAGAGAAAATTAGGGTTTACCTCTTGGAAGTTGGAATCCCAAGCCAAAATCTCCAAAAAGCTCCAAATCTACCAAACTAAGCTTCCAAGCTTCCAATCCAAACTCTAACACCAAATCTAGGCTCTACCCACCTAGGTTAGGGAAAAATGTAGGGTTAGGGTTCACATAAGTAGAAGAAATGGAAGGAGGAAGGAAAGAAAATGGGAAAAACTTACTTGGAAGAAGGAAGGAAGAAGAAAGAAGAAGTGGAGAAGAAGAAAAAGTGAAGAAGAAGAAGGAAATAGGATGGGGGCTGCTGTGTTCGGGTGTGGGGGCTGTGGGAATCCGGCCAAGCACCTAATAAAGGGTTTCCCTAATGTCCAAAGGTCAAAAATGCCCCCCTCTCACTTGGTTTTGGGTTTCGGGTTCCAAAAGCAATCAAACTAACTCCAAATCTCTCCAACTAACCCACTAAAAATATAATAAATATTCTAAACCCAAAAATAAGTCTCACAAGGGTGTGGGCTGGGTCGGACATGGGTCCACTAGGGTCTGACATGGGTCCAGGCTAGCCAAAACCCTAAAACAATCAATAAAAATATAATATAATCATTAATTAAATATAAATACAATTAATTATAAATAATATACAATTAACTAAATTAAAATAAAAAAATACCCGGCTCTGGAAATGGGGTGGTGACAAGCCTATCCTCCTTAGAAAATTTCGTCCTCGAAATTTAAAGTCAATCGCACTCCCTCTAGGTCAAACCCCCAACAATCACAGTCAAGAAATTCTACCTAAATAACATACAAGATCATGGTCCTACTGGTCGTGTTATCATAGTCTCAATCAGGGTTACTACACTATCTACCACAACACAAAGAAAAGTCTAACAGATACTAATGAAGCACACCACAAGGAATGGAAAGGAAAGGAAGAAGAACAAAGAGACAGACCTGCTAACCCGACACCCGTAACATCGGCCTCCTCGACCATCAACACATAAGCCCTGCCGTGCTGGGGTATATCCCTCTGCTGGTGCGGGGCATGATGCTGTGCCACAGGTGGCCTAGCTCCAACTCTCTGATCCTGTGCTCCACCAAATGGAGGTGCAGTGGGACAATCTCGTATCTGGTGAGCAGCGGATCCACAGAACAAACACACCTTCAACCTCCTTCTACAAACATCCCAAGTGTGTCCTGCCTTCCTACAGTAGGCACAAGTGGACACCCTCTGATCCTGACCCTGCTGCGCTGCCTTCTGCACATAGGGACGCTTAGCTGGTCCCGCACTGCCACTCGCACTGCCTGAATCGTCCCTGTCTCTCTTGGACTTGAGCTCCAAGTCATCCTCTGCTCTTTGAGCGTCTCCTACTATCTGCTCGAAAGTCGCCTCGCGGTCGCTCCTGGTCAAAGACTTGACCGCCATGACCAAGCCCTTGCGAAACTTTCTCGCCTTGGCTGCCTCACTTAAGCCATCTACAAATCTGCCCAGACGGCAGAACTTCGCTGCGTACTCGTCCACCGTCATGCTCCCCTGGACGAGTGCCTCGAACTGGCTCTCCAAAGTACTGAGCGCCACATCTGGGAAAAACTTCTCCTTAAAAAGCCTCTTGAAAGCCTCCCAAGTAAGCCCTGGCACCGCGATCCTCGTATCTGTGCGATACCATGTCAAAGCGAGGTCGAACATCTGACTGCCCGTTGCCTCTATCTGCATGCTGTCTGGAATCTGTGCCAGCCTGAAGATCCCCTCGATCTGCTCTATCTAGTTATCCGCGTACAGGATCCCTTCTATACCACGAAACTCCTTGGGCCGCATCCTCTGAAAGTCAATGATACTACCCGGCCTCGGATGCTGAATCTGATCTGCCTGTGGCTGAATCTGTGCCACCCTATCCACTGCCGTCATGGCCACCTGGTGGGCGTTCTCAATACCCAGCCTTATCACATCCACCTGACGGTATTGTGCGTCCATCATCTCCCTGAAGAACGCAAACAACTGCGCGGCATCTACTGGTGCAGGAAGTGGTGGAGGAACCACCGGAACGACTGGGGTAGTCCTCGGATCGACAGGTGAAGGAGGATCCCCAAGAGAAGCAGATGCTCCCTCGACCGCAGGGGTGGTGAGTGGAGCGGTAGCAGCTACCTGAATACGAGCTGGACGAGAGGTAGCAGACCTCTCAGTGGCAACTGCTGGAACGGTACGATGGGATCGTGTCTTCGAAGGCATCCTGAACACAGATCAAAAGAAGTCAATACGGTGCAAGATACGATATCATCAAAGAAGGACAGTAATATTTCAAAAGAAGCAATTCCAGAATAATTAGATTGGAATTATTCCTAGTCGTGATTGAGTATACTCTCATCCTAGATCCTAGATCCTATAGCAGGCTCGCAGCAGTACAACTAAGTTGTTGTACCACCACGACATCGCACTAATTGCGAATCGAGACCTGCATGGGGCCGCCACCAAAAACGTGTCATGACCCGCACCAGAAAAATTGGACATGAGTCGTGGGTACGTCCAGCCTACGCCGCAGCATCGGCGGTAGAACGCTGTCTAGGTCAACTATCTAGATAACAATCTCACACAATCAATATATAAACCTGTCAAGATCTCAACTCCCAACGGAGGAGCAATATCATAATGATAATCAAATACTCAATCACGAATCTAAGCACGATAAGATAACAAAGAAGACTAACAACTCCAAAGTCTAACCAACAATAACTACTACAACAACCACAACATCAATAATAATAATACATCATCCAAAATAATATACAATAAAAGGTCTCAATCCAAAACCGGAGATAAATCCGGTGCTAAAAGCTAATAAAAACAATAACAAGGTCTTAGTGATCCCGGCTACCAACCCAAAAATCACTCCTAAACTAGAGGGTCCCTGTCTGCACCATCGACAGGCTCAGGTCCATAAAATGTCGGACACCACTCCTCCGGATACTCTGAAAAATATGTCCAGTCAGGACTGGAGCAAGTACATCTCTAACAGCAGTTCCATTTAAATGATAAAAACTATAAAACAGTTATAGCAAGTAGCAAGAAGAATGAAGCAAGTATGAAACAAGAAATATATAAATCACTAGTGCATAAAGGTAAAGATGCATGGATATCAGAAACAAGATAGCAATAACTGTAAGATGCAAGAATCTAAACTAAGAGTAAGTCCGTGCACATGAACGTTTAGTGAGTCCAGCATGAAATACATGTAGTGAGTCAAGTCCAGAAACATGTAAGTGAGACCAACAAGAGTGCAAGTGAGTCCAGACTATAAAGAATGAACTCGGTGTCTTTGAAATACTTGTTTCGACATGTAAACGGCTAGGGGTAAGTACGGCTCACCGCGCACTGGGTGCGCGGCTGCTATCATTCCAGATTAGACCAGAGGGAGTGATTCCTGATGATTCCAGATGGGAATGTTTACATGTTTACTCGAGTATTTCTCCGTCCCGACTAATACAAGTGAATCCAAGACCCGACACGTAAATCAAGTATGAGTCCAGCCAGAAACAAGAGTGATGCCTGTAGGTGATGCCAGTAGTGATTCCAGAATAGAGGCCAGAAACATGAAATATACATGTCGCAAGTAAATGAATCCAGAAATACCAGTCCGTGTCCCGTGTTGTGCCAGAATAATCATATGATACTATACTAGAAGCTGAATCATAATAATCATCAGATAATAAAAACTATCAGAGAATGTACTCGCCTGACGTCCTGAGCAACTAGCGATCCGAACGGTATCGCAAGGACTTATTACAAAAAGCAAGGTTAAACAGGGTTCTAATAAGTTAAACAGATATAAAATAACTAAAAATAGGCTTCTAGGGTCGTTCTAGGTCAAACGGGTCAAACCGGTGAAATCTGGGTCAAAAAGTCAACTCTGGGTCAAATCTAGGTCAAAAGTTGACTTTGGTGGTCAACTGAGTCAACTATGGTCAAGTCTAGGTCAAACTAGGGTGCTCCTGAAATTCTAGGCCAAAACTAGGTCATTAGGCTAATAAACCCTCAAACTCGCCTCCTAGAGATACCGGGATACCCTCGGTATCCGATACCTCAACCTAGGCTACGCACCCCGCCTATACCTGCTAAAACCTATGCTAGCACGCGTAAATATATACACATATACATAAAAACCTATCTCTAAACTCAAACCTAGGCAATTGCTCAAAAATCTCGCTCGAAACTCAATACCTTGGATATCTCAAGGTATTGAGATACCTTGGTATCTCAAGGTATTGAGATACCTCTCTAAACTCAACCCTACTACCCCTCTAGCTAACTAACTATGCATAAACATATATATATCTAGCTATAATCTAGGCTAAAATATATATATATATATCTAATACATATAGGCATATACCTAGGTATCTACATATATATCTCACATACACACACAATACACATACATATATACCTTACCTTACCTATACATATATATATCTAGCTATATATATTTATATATCTATACCTATAGATAGATATATCTAATACCTATCTTATCTATCAATCTATATACCTATCCATCTATCTATTTATGCATCTATCTAGGTATCTAACTATCTATCTAACTATCTAGTATTTATCTATCTAACTATCTACCTAACTATTCATCTATGTATCTATGTATCTAGATATCTATCTACCTAGATATCTATCCATCTATTTATCTATGTATCTACCTACCTATCTATTCATCTATCTATTTAACTAGCTATCTATCTATTAATCTATCTATCTAACTATCTGTCTATGTATCTAATATCTAACTATCTATCTAATTATCTATCTATTCCTCTACCTATCTATCTACTAACTGCTACTGAAAGCTGCTGCTGCTCTTGCTTGTGCTTGCTGCTGTTGCTAGCTTACCAGGCTGCTGCTGCTACTGCATAAAGCTGCTGCCTAGCTGCTGCTGCAGCTGCTTGCTGCTGCTGCTGTGGTGGCTGCTGCCCCACGCAGCAGCTGCTGCTGCCTCCCCCCTCTCACTCTCACACACACACGACCACACCACTATAAACACACAGACACACACATAGATACATATATATATCTATATATATATATATATATATAACCTTATATATATACACACACTCTCTATATATTTATATATCTACACACACACACACACACACTAACATATATATTTATACACACACAAACACTAACATATAAATACACACACACACATACAAGCACATACATATATCTATATATATATATATATATATATAAACACATCTATATATATATATACACACATATATCTATATATATATATATAAACACTAATATATATATATATATATATATATATACATATACACACACACACTCAAACATATATATATACACTCACTCACACACTCTCACTCTCACACACCCTCACACACACACTCTCACACACACTAGCACACACTCAAACACTCATACATATATACACATACACACATATATACATATACACACACTCATATATATATATATATATATATATAGACACTCACTCATACACACACTCACCTACACATACACTAACACCAACACACACTCACACAAGCACTCACTAACACACTCACACACACACACACACACACACACACATATATATATAGACACACATACAAATATATATATATATATATATATATATATATATATATATATATATATATATATATATATATGTATATATATATATACATATATAAACACACCACACCACAACGCACAACGCTCACAACGCCCACCAACGCGCGCCCAACGGCCCCGACACGCACAAACACCTATAAATATACAAAATATAGCCCGAGAATTCTAGCACACACTCCCCGAAGCTAATCCAATGCGCGCACAAGCCCGAAACTAGAAAACCACTCCGAAATAGCCGTTCGGTCATTTTGACGAACACGTGGTGTGCGGTTCGGAAAATCTCCTGAAACGCACACCAAACCAACTCAGAATCGACCAAAAATTTACCCACGGCTCCTAAACGATGTCTAGATTCTAGAAAAAAATGCTACCGCGTCGATTCTAGGTCCGTGGCAAAAACGCGCACGCACTTAGAATCGGCGACGACGAAAACCTCAAGAACGCCCGAAACGCCCGTTTCTCCGTGACATGGCTTCCCGTATCCGTTCAGAGACACGCACTCACCCTCAAGACACCCGACAATGTCTACCTAGGTCCGTCTAACCTAGGACATCACCCAAAATTGGGCCAATTTCGGATTCCACCCAAAATTGACACAAAACCTAGTGTTAAAGTCTCTAAACTCAACCAAACTAATTCCAACTTTCTCCCACGAGTAGCCTAAGGGTCTAGGAAGGTTCTAAACTATTAATTACACTATATAAAAATAATTACAAGGGGGAAAATTAGGGTTTACCTCTTGGGAGTTGGAATTCCAAGCCAAAATCTCCAAAAAGTTTCAAATCCACCAAACTAAGCTTCCAAGCTTCCAATCCAAGCTCCAATACCAAATCTAGGCTCTACCCACCTAGGTTAGAGAAAAATGTAGGGTTAGGGTTCACATAAGTAGAAGAAATGGAAGGAGAAAGGAAAAAAATTGGGAAAAACTTACTTGGAAGAAGGAAGGAAGAAGAAAGAAGAAGTGGAGAAGAAGAAGAAGTGAAGAAGAAGAAGAAGGAAATAGGATGGGGGCTTCTATGTTCGGGTGTGGGGGCTGTGGGAATCCGGCCAAGCACCTAATAAAGGGTTTCCCTAATGTCCAAAGGTCCAAAATGCCCTCATCTCACTTGGTTTTGGGTTTTGGGTTCCAAAAGCACTCAAACTAACTCCAAATCTCTCCAACTAACCCACTAAAAATATAATAAATATTCTAAACCCCAAAATAAGTCTCACAAGGGTGTGGGCTGGGTCGGACATGGGTCCACTAGGGTCTGACATGGGTCCAGGCTAGCCAAAACCCTAAAACAATCAATAAAAATATAATACAATCATTAATTAAATATAAATACAATTAATTATAAATAATACACAATTAACTAAATTAAAATAAAAAAAATACCCGGCCCTGGAAATGGGGTGGTGACAATATCAAGCATGCAATTCATCTCTTTTAGCTTATCTCATTTAGTGAGTCATCAATAGAATTAGGAACGTGCAATTTGTGCAGACTAGAGATCATTTTATTAAAGCATATGGACTGAAGGATTCATCGAAGGGCCTAAGCCACTCACCGATTGAATCAAAAGAGAGGATGGGAAAGCCTTATGCAACGATCACTCCTTGGTTATGCGTCATAAAATTGCAATAATACTTGGTTAGCATCATTTGATCTCTTTCCCTTGTAATTCAAAAAGAACGCGAAAGCGAGAAAAGCGAATCATGAAAACCAAGTCATCGAAAGCAAGACAAAATACAAAGCAACACAAAACCAAGCAGCAAAATAACCAACAAAAAAAATCTTAGACTCATTTCAATAGAAGCCATTCCATCAAATTGAAAGGTTCATTGCATTTTAATAGAAGGTAACTTATCATACGACCTAACTACATGATGGTCCATAGGAAGCCAATGCTAAATAGACATGAATACCCCCTTGATCGCGAGGACTTCATTGCCTCAGGGTGTTCCTCTGATCCCCCCTAGGGCGAACGATCCCCAGTGCCCCGGGAACCGTTCGTGGGATTACCCTTATGCACAAGTTGTCTTTAGACTGATGCATGGTATATAGATTTATTATATAAACTCTTACTATGCAGCAGTTAGACTATAAATGAATATCTCTATCTCTTTAGTCTTTTCTCTGGTAACCCATGCGAGGTTTCTCTAAACATCTCTTGTGCAACATATGAGTAAGGAACAAATACACGTCTATCTGAATAAGCATTTGCAATAATTCTATATATATATCAACCATGCAATTCATCTCTTTTAGCTTATCTCGTTTAGTGAGGCATTAATAGAATTTTGAACGTACAATTTGTATAGACTAGAGATCATTTTATTACAGTATTTGGACTGAAGGATTCATCGAAGGGCCTAAGCCACTCACCGATTGAATCGAATGAGAGGATGGAGAAGCCTTATACAATGATCACTCCTTGGTTATGCGTCCTGAAATTATAATAATACTTGGTTAGCATCATTAGATCTCTTTTCCTAACAATTTGAAAAGAATATGCAAGCGAGAAAAGCGAATCATGAAAACTAAGTCATCAAAAGCAAGACAAAACATAAAGCAACACAAAACCAAGCAGCAAAATAACCAACAAAAACTCTTAGACTCATTTCAATAGAAGCCGTTCCATCAGTTTGAAGGGTTTATTGCATTTTGTCCATGTTGATTGGCGGTAAGGTTTCCACGAGACTCGATTCTCAACCGATTCAAAGTAACAAGTGTTCCATTAGTAAACCTCTAGAAGCAGGACATTACATAGAGAATATCACTGTGGATGACCTAGATGCCGTGGGAAAGGCTATGACGACGCTGGGCGAGTCGCAACCTATGTCGCCTGCCTCTGGTATGTCATTTGGCCACTTCACGGGGGATCCGATTCTATGTCTTCAACTCTACATTCTGAGGGTAAAGTTAATCACCGGTTGTTCTGGATCTGCAGGTGCTACCTCTCCCTTGTATATAGTGGACGTGGCCTCTGAGGAAGGCGTAGAAGAGGAAAGGGGTAGCGAGCTTGTTAGGAAAAGGTCTGAACCTCTCCATCGCTCTCCTGGAGGCGAGCAACATTTGGTCATGCCCCCTTCTGAGCCTGTAATGGAGGAGGTTCCTGTTGTTACAGGTCCTTCTGGTGTGGCGGCTGATCTTTCAACCGTCATCGCTGGGGGCTCTGTTGCTGAAGCCTCCTCAGACACTAGGGTCGTAAGCTACTGCGATGGGGTCATTCCCTTTCTTGAGGTCGCTGGGTCAACTCCTGAAGCCGCCACAATACGGTCTAGGAATAGCATACTGGAGGAAGCCGATGTGGCAAGGCACTCCGTTACATCTGTTCCCAGTCTTGGTACTACTCCGATATCCGTGGCTCAGCTACCGGGTATCCAGGCTCTTCGTTCATCCATGAAAGTTTGGCTCGTAGACAGAGCCGCTGGTTGCTCCTCTACTGCTGTTTCAACTTTGAGCTTTTTTAACATCATTGTGCCGCCTGCTGCACTTGTAATCTCTTCTTCAATCCCGCTATTTTTGACTCCGGCTACCTTAGAAGAAATTGACGAGACCGTTAGCTTTCCATCCGGAGCTTCTACTTGTTCTAGAAGCAGGGGATCGAGGGCGTGTTAGAGCACAACAAATCTTTTGCTTGGGTAAGGCACTTTGCTGAGGGCCAGGTCCACTCTTTGAGGGGTATCCCTGATTTTGAGCAAATGACCGACTTTCTGGGCCATAAACTGAAGGAGGTAGAAAAATGCCTAACAGAGCTGCGACAGTATCAGCCGACGAACATGGGAATGCTGATTTCACATGAATACAACGAGTTCTCCAAAAAGGTGGAGATGGAGAAGGCATTCTTTGCTTCGTCTATGGAGTGGTTGCAGCATGATCTTCGAATCTTGTAGGAGAGGCATGGCCGACTGGATGATCTCAGAGAAGAGTGCCTTTCCCGACAAAAGGACTTGACTGAATAAATTAGATGGCTCCAGGTCGAGCTTGATGCAGTTAAAAATAAGTGGGGAATAGGCTACGGGAGGCACAGCAGGAAGAGGAGGCCATCCACACTGAGGTGAGCTAAATAGTATAGAACACGGTTGGCGTTGAGGTTCTGGTGCTACTATTGGAGCACAGACACGAGTCTTACGTTTTCTACGAGGATCCCGAGGTTATGGCCTAAGAAGTTGAGCGTCGGGCTCGGAGGTGCATGGATGGCCATATTGCCCATCTCCATAAGCGGATAGCAGAGTTATGCTCCGACTCATAGCACCAGTAGTTCTCTTTTGCTTCTTGTGTCTCCATTTTTCCTCTGGGCTTGGGATCTTGATAATCCTCCGGAATATAGTTTTGCTTTTAATCTCTCTTTATGAAGAAAAATAAAAGTTACCCTATTTGTTTTGTAATTCATTTGTGTTAGCCTTGGGTATTGTACTAGAGGTAATATGGACGTAGTACAATAATGTAGCCTTTTAAGGATATTCTGCTGGGGGATCTTTGGTAGGCCTATTACTTTTTGCGCACTAGGATACAAGTAATAAGTTCAAAACAGGCCTTGCCAGAGGTGATATTGACGTGGCAAGTTTGGTAGACTTAACACCATTGGTGCACTTAAATTTAAGAGCATGTGATAGATTGAGATGACGACTGGTGATAGTCGTAGGGAGAGATTTTCTCAGAGGTCACTAGGACATGGCACACTCTCGGTGGAGGATGATAGCTCAGAGGTGACATAGACGTGAGCTGATCAATAGCCATAACGAGAGGTTAGGTATGCTCCCGGTATTTTTGTGGAAGGAGAAGGAAGCGCGCCAGAGGTAGTATGAACATGGCTGTTTGCTTCCATTGAGGAAATCCCACTGGGGGATCATTGGTGGACTTATTACTTTTTGCGCCCTAGGATGCAAGTAATAAGTTAGAAAACAATCCCTATCAGAGGTAATGTGGACGTGATAGACTTTGTGGATCCATTACTTTTTGCGCATGTTAGTGCAGGTAATATGTTTGAGACAAGTCCTACCAGAGGTGATATGGAGGTGGCAATTTTTTTGGACCCATTAATTTTTACGCATGTTAGTGCAAGTAATAGGTTTGAAACAAGCCCTGTCAGAGGTGATATGGACGTGGCAATTTTTGTGGACTTAACACCGCTGGTGTACCTTGGTGAGTACGGATGATAAGTGGGGATGACAGTCGATATCAGAGGTAGTATAGACGTGATGATCGATAGCCAAGACCCGAGAGGTTTGCTCGGAGGTAATATGGACATGGCAAACTCATCCAGGGAGAAGTGTTAGGACAATAGTTCAGAGGTAATATGGACATGAACCAATGTTCGAAATACTTATGGTTTGCTGAGTGTGGTCTATCCAAAAATAAAAATAGACCTGAGGATTGCTCCACCGGGGAGATCGGGGGGGGGACGATAGCTCAGAGGTAATATGAACATGGCTAACGTCTAACGAGATTGTTTTTTTAGTGGTCACTACGGGAGTGTGGAAGTAGACCAAAGGAGTGCTTTATTGGGAAGACTTTAAGGATCCATTACTCGTTGCATATCTATGACTCCTGGATACAGATGATGGCTTTTACAGAAATTTATAAAGAATGAGAAAAAATTGCACATAGACACTTGCTGGGGATGAAGAACCAAGAGTGTAGAGATATATATCTGGGTTATCCTACTGGGGATAAGAGGAGTACAAGTCTAGTTTAGATGTAGTACTTTTTTAGGAACTTGTCATTGATAGGCATCATAAGCAAGTCGTCATTGGGTTTCACTAGCCGGTAGGCGTCGTTGGAGAATATAGACTCCATGATGAATGAGCCCTCCCATTTAGACTAGAATTTGTTGGCCATCTTGTGGGAGTGATGGCGCATACTAGCATCTCTATATCCTAGCACTCTGCTAGTATTGTTGTAATAACTGTCGGATTATAAAGGAATACGCCATCCTTTACCAAAGTTCAAACCTTCAGCTTTTTGGAGGTCATAGCCCATCTTCTGCATGAGATAGAGTTAATGTTGGCTGTAATGATGGAACTGTGGCAGCTCATCATTTATTGCATTGAATATTGCTGATAACTTAGCTTGTACAGAATAAAAAGCTCTGTGCACAGGAACAATGCCACATATTCACGAGAGAGTTGGCCGAGTTGTGCGTGTAGGATCACTACCGCGTGCGCACGATTGTCTACCATGCCGAGGACCCCTGCTTGCCGCATGTTTTTGTATATCGCGCATGGGAACACTGCCTATAATGCGCCATTGCTGATGAGTCATGCGAGACTTGGCTCTTGTGCACAGGGAGACTTGTTGAGCTGTATTGAGCATCTGAAGTCTACAGATTGTGTTTTCTAAGAAAAGATTATGCATCCCGGCCTGTATTACTTTTCCTTTGACCTGGTCGTTGAAGGTGCTTTGACATCGGGAGCCTCAGAATCCCGCTGGTAGGTAAGGCCCGACTTGGCTACCCCTGCCCAGGCCTCCTCGTGGTGGAAGAAACCATATGGCAGGACTTGGTTTTTTATGCTTTAGACTTGACGGTGGAAGATACTTCTTGCTTCATCAAGTCTGGAACAAGATCCGAGTGGACCCACATGATCTCGCCCTGAGGTGTAGTAAGAGGTATCAGCCCGGCTGCTTGGTCGCGAGATAATAGAAGATTGACTACCTCCATTGTTGCCCTCGGGATCAGAATGCCTCCGTCCTGGGCTTCCGTCGTGGGAAAGTTATCGAACTGTAAGGACACCATATTAGTGGCAACTGTCTTGTCGTCGAAGTCCAAGGTAAGGCCTTGGTGTCAAGCAGGTGCTGGATGTACCGTTTGAGGGTGTAGAAGTCATTCGTTGCATGGTGGACGTAGTGATGGTAGTATCAGTATTTTAGATTTGTTCATCTCAGTTGCCTCTATAAGGCGCTTGACGTTGGGGAGCCAAAGCTTGTCACCCTTCATAAACACATCAAATATGGGCATGAAGTCATCATCTTCGAAGGAGTAAGTCTCCTGGGGCTTTGGAACCTCAGCCAGTTTTTGCTCGGGCTTCTTGGTTAAGTTGGCCACCAGGGCCTTCCCTTTTCCCTCGCGGCTGCTGTTGTCGCTGTTGTTATTATTGGGATATTTCCCCCTGTCATCTACGATAGGGATCTGTATTCCCAGAAGCCGAGCGTCTTTAACCCTTATTTTCAG
The DNA here is from genome assembly GCA_036927795.1 of Iris macrosiphon. Classification (NCBI taxonomy): domain Eukaryota; kingdom Viridiplantae; phylum Streptophyta; class Magnoliopsida; order Asparagales; family Iridaceae; genus Iris; species Iris macrosiphon. Next base: position 100,809,758 of record JAYESA010000020.1, on the reverse strand, counting down.
TGCCGACTGCGTTGATGATGAACGATGTCAATCTTTGAATTGACTGTCGCCCATCCAGAGGCTGACTGTCGAAAGTAGGTCCCTGTGGTACATGTCCATGAGTGTGGACTCAGGATTACCTGGAGGCAACCTCAGTGCTGCTTGGCAAAAATGCTCGATATAATTTTGGGCGTGTTCCCTTTCCCCTTGGGTGACATCCATCAGGGAAGACATCGTCATATCGTTTCCTCTGTCATAGAATCTTTTGAGGAAAAGACTCTTGAAGTCGTCAAATGACAAGATGTAGTTGTCTTATAGGCTATAAAACAAGTCGAATGTGACCCCGAACAATGTCCCCATAAAGTAGGTGCCCTGTTGCATTCTCGAAATAGCTCATGTATTGACGAAGGAAAGTCTTCCCGTCGAATGGGTTCAGGTTGTAGGGCTTGTACTTTGGCGGGTACGGAATATCCCTCCACTCGCGGGGGTACGGTTGTCGTATCCTGAGCTTGCGCAATGAATCCCGACTGCCCATAGAATCTTGGTGAGCCCGGAGTTCCTGGATTTCCTTCATTGAGTCTTTGGCTTCGTCTTCCGCAGAAGGGGCAGACGAACCGGGCAATGGGTGGTTTTCGCCTATGGGCTGAACGATTACGTCAGAATTTGCATTGGTCCCCGGGTCCAAGCTTGCTTGTCCTAAGGCCCTTGGTGGCTGGGAGGTTACACTTGTCTTGATGTCTAGCACAGTTTGGGTCAAGGCTTGCATTAATTCGCTCATGGTCTACATCATAGCCTCGAGGGCCACATCATCCGTTCCTTGGGAATCCTTATCTCCTCAGAATGCTGGATTATCGTATAGGTCCGGGGGATTACTATCCCCAGCTTGTGTAACCCCCAGGGGTTCTGAGGGAGAGCTACCCCTGGCAGCTGATAGCTTCTACTTCGAGCAGGTACCATAAAAAACTCCTTTTGCCGGCCCCGCTGCTGGTCCTCTTGGTAATCGCCTTCTCAATGTGCTAGTTGAGATTGACGGACTGGAGGTGCTGGGCTTTCTTTCTCGCGCGGTGGAAGGGTCCTTCTGAGTAGAGTAACATGAGAAAAATGGTATCTCATCCTCCTCGGGTGTTTGCACCTGATCCTTGGATTGTTGCCGGATAAGTACCGTCGGGTACAGTCGTTGGAATGTCGACATCCTGCTTGTAAGTACTGCCACTTTGTTGCAGCAGTTTATGATGATTTTTGCGTATTAATATCCTGGGGAAGATGCTTCATATGTCATAGCTTCCTCCCTCGCCTTGCACTTATGATTGATCATATTGTGCAAGTCGGGCGAGGGCTTACTCACCTTTGCACCCTTTTCGTGAGGACAGGTAGACTGAATGTACGGGTGCGTGGGTATTATTTTTGCCCCCTGATCTAGGGTTCGTACAAAAACTTTCTCCAGATCATCATTGGAAGACTTTTGAGATGGACCCTGTCTATTTCCCACTGGGGGCTGGACGCACGGGTCGGTCTATACAACTTTCCAACGGGGGCCCGCATAACAGTTAGCAGTGCCCTCCGATGGTCAGCCGAATGGACAATTGCTTGAGCATGATGAGCTTGCACTGCCCCAGACTTCTTCGACTTGGCACCCGAAGGCGCATAGTACAAAGAGTCCAAGTTTGGGTTTTTACTATTCTCAGTATGGCGCATAGGGTCAACGATGCGTGAGATTCGGTCGATAACAGAGGTTCGGCTACTACTATAGTCGCATGCGGCAATCTGCCTGTGGCCGTCAACTAATTTCGCATTGAGAGTCTTATGCGGCCTTCTCCTTAGCCTCATAGAGTTTGTATCATTGCCCGAACGTCTGGCATCGTAGTATTTTCCTCTGCTAGAGTTTGGGTACTGAGTGTTTTCTGCGTCAGACGAGGATGCCGCATGGACAACCTGAGGGGACGCTTGGCGAGCGCCTTCAGCAACAGAGAGAGAGGCGAGGAGCGCAAGCTCCACAGTTGGGTGAGGCACAGTGGCCTTTGCTACCCACGTCCTGCGGGTCTTCATATGGTGAGCACCTTCTGGTTAGAAGAGACTGCCGCATAAGCAGTGGATGCATGATGTGCAGTCCCTGTAATAGAGAGAGAGACGGGGAGCGCCTGCTCCGCAGTTGGGTAAGGTACGATGGCCTTTTCTACCCGCGTCCTGTGGGTCTTCTTGGGCTTTGCTTGCCTTGGAGAAGGAATCACACTGTCCCCGGAGAGCATGTCCTCCAAAGCCTGCTGGTCGAAGTGGACCACCAGCATCCTTTGAGTGGACCCGAGATTGGCAGCGACGAATTATGCCACAACTTTCTCATCAGAGGAGAAAGACGTCCCCAGTTGAGTTGCCATCTTATTCGCCATTAAATTTGAAAGTTCTAAAAAAAGCTTGATTTAATCAACAAACAAAAGAAAGTATAAAGAGGTGACGGACAATCTAAGTATAATATTTTTGATTCTAGGGTGTGGCGATGGACAAGGAGTGCTATGGCATCTTCTTTACTCCGTGGATGATCCGATGCAGGGTGAGGAAGCTTACGTTCTCTCTTTGCTCATCTCAGTATTCTCTCTATCTGTATTAGCCGGGGGTGGTATGCTTTCTCTCTGAAGCAGAAAAAAAAAAATTTAGCCTTTAGAACGTTCAAGTTGCTCCTATTTATAGCTATTTTGCTGATGGGCTATGGGTGTCACATATGCCTCTATTTGGTGGCCGCATAAGGCTCCTTCAACAGAATGCGATTGTAACTGTCGCCGCATGCCATGGATCGATTGCCATATGGTCTTGATTAGGATATGCTGTTGAAGAAATCTCGGGGTTGTTATCAACCCGTTGTGGGCATGACTTGGTCAGACATCAGAATCTGTGTTAGGGGTTTTATGCGGCCTCCCTACTCTGTGGTCGTTCAGGCCGCATATAGTATACTAGGCGGCTTCTCCGTGACTTGGTTTGATCAGGCCGCGTATGGCTCTCTACGACTTGGTTGATTAGGCCGTATGTGGTTTCTCTACGGCTTGATTAGGCCGCATATGGCTTTTTTGCGGCCTTTTGAGGGGGCATGGTCTTTATGTGGCCTGCATAATTTTTCATGCTTCTACTATATGCATTCAATCAAATATAGCGATAGCGAAGTCAGAGAAGCTACTCGTGAAAATCTTAAGGATTCTAGTTACGAATCACAATGATACCTCAACATAGTCAATTAAAATCCAAGTTATTTCCAATCCAACCGAAAAATCAAATATTACACTACCGTCAAGCACGATCTATCTGATCTACTGACTAGCGTCCAAGTTCTATCGTCCAGTCCGTTCGTATTAAATATAGCACACACTTACCGATCTAAGTCTAACTCTAAGTCTTGCTGCCCAGTTCTATGGCTTGCTCAAGCAGTACTCTAAAGTCGATCACACAAGTTCTTTCACTCGGCATAGGATCGTCTGCCTAATTACTAGGTCAGCTCGTAAGGTCATATTTACAAGTTCAAGCACATGATTCATCGGGCAAATTCGTCGCACAATGCTCACCCCAATTTTTCTAAGGTCAAACCATTATTCATTTGCATGCGGTATTGTAAACCCCCTCAACCAATTTAAGGATTAATTGAATTAAATCCGAAGAACTAGGAAATAATTGTAATTTAATAAAAAAGTTTATGAACGGCAATTATAAGTACCTCACTGACCATGGTAGAACCTTAGCTACGCAATGCTCACAAATTCTCGCCTTGCGCAGTGAATTATTAATCTAGTAATTTATGGAGGCCAATTTCACCCTAAACAGGACTTCACCAAGCTATGTACACACTTTTATATAGACTAGCCCACCTTAGCTAAGGCAGACAGGCCCAAGTCCCTAGGCCAGCCCATCAACCCCTTATAAATATACATGTCTCCTACATCAAACCCTAAACCTAATTATTCATCTCCCTTCCCTCATACCCTAGCCAACCTCCACGACCGGACCACCCAGCCCCTCCACGACTGGACCACCCAGCCCCTCCACAGTCGGACCACCCTGCCCACCGCCTGCCACCGCTGGCACCGGCGGCAACCATCCCCACCGAATCCATCTAGCCGATACACACCAAGACGACTGTTCCCGCCGGCCGCTGACTTCAGCATCCCGACCACCACCGTTCGGCAAGGAGCCGCCTCCAGCACCGACCTGACCCTCACCCAGGCGGCGTTCTTTATAGGACAGGCCGCTGCCCTGCACCATTGCTGCGACTGCTGCATTGCTGAGACGCTGCTGCCGCCGTATCTCGCCGCCGCGACGCCGGAGTTCCACTCGCCGGAGGACGGTTGAGTAGCAGCAGATCCTAGTCCCGATAATCTGGTACTCGTCGGTCAACCCCTCCTTCCCCGTAGCCTATTATCGTACCTTTGTGTCCTTGTGTCTTCCATGAACAAATTTAAAATAACAAGTAAACTTGTAGTAGAGAATACATAAAGATTGATAAAAATACATTAGTAATTTGCTTAAAGTTATGACCTATTATCAAAGACTAGAAGTTATCAGATACTTGGTCCTAAACCAAGTATAGGAGAACAAGGTCATGTATTCACACGGAGCAGAGATAGTTGGTAACCCATAACTGAATAATTTAATGACTCACGGCACGCGTTAACCGAAGACAGAACACGTGTACACCCTAGCTACGTGCACACGTAATGCTATTTTCAAAACAACCATGAACTAGAGACAGACCCTTAAGAACAACGTGGAGTCAGTACATTGGATCTTAGCGTCTGATGTAGATTTCTATATTATATTGTGTGTCAGGATCATCGGAACAGTCAGAAAACATCGCAAGAGCAGGCTTTTGGCATTCACCTCTTGAAGACTCAGGCAAGATACCTTGCTATATTTACTATTTAATTTAAATATGCATCTGTTGTATTGTATCCTTGTTGCTTGTAGTTTATACAACTGTGCACGTCCGAGTTGTCTCGGGTGCATTCGACGGATACGTCGATGATTAGTATATATGGACTTAGCTCCTAGCAGACTAAATCCATTGGACGATACCCTGTTATTGTCTGAGACCTGACACCTTACACGGTCACTGAGATATATTCATATTGGGATGCGGGTTTGCGCACTCGACTAGCTATCGTTACGTGTAACCTACATCACGGTTAGTATGTAGTCAGGTTATAATTTAGAGACTTGGCATATAGATACAGGGTATGCACGTCGAGTAGTCGATTTGTGTATCTACATTGGGTGGGGAGGACAACTAGTAGGCGTATGGGGGTACACACGTTGGAGCCGTAGTTCGGAGGAACCTCGGATCCAATAATTTTTCCTTTATACTGATGCCACGTTCTTCGGAGCGATATGGACGATATACTGTACAGATGCCACTCTCTTTGGAGTATGGACGTTATGCCTACACCTACTCATACGCACCAGCATTGTCCTCATATTGCATTCACTTAGATGGCTAGCACACCTTTATTGTATTTATTTTATTCAGTATTCATATATGGCATGTTATTTTCTTGTATCTTGTTACGTCCCTCTGAGGACCTGGTACCTTTCCAGATTTAGACGAGACTTACTACCCCACCGTATACGGCCCAGGACAGGAGACGAGATTTGCTACAACTGAGGAGTTGGAGGTGCAACCGTCAGAGTTTCTGTGATCAGTTGGTAGGCCTTTAGCCTAGATGGAGGGCATCATTATCTTCTCAGCTGATGCCATAGCCATTTCTTTTATATCTCATTTTAGTACTTTATTTCGTCATAGCAGTGTGTTTGTTCCCACCAGACATCACTGGTTGTACTATGATATCTTGGGACTGGTATTTATTTAACCAGCAGTTTATTTAGTGTTTCTTGCTCTTTATATTGTAGATGAGATTAGATTACCTATTATTGACTGATATTGGACATGTTAGTATTATAGGACAGCGTAGCACTCTTCGTGGATCCATTAAATTAGGATATCCTTGGAGACGTGTCAGCTGGCCATTGCCACGTGGCCTGGTTCCATGATATTTTGGGACTGGGGCGTGACATGGTTTTAGTGGTGGCCCATACAGGTCAACTTTTTCGCTTGTGGTATGGTAACATGCCCAGCGAGCCTACAATAGGATAGAAATTATTAGGTCTCATCCACTTTTGATTCGTCCTTGAACTTCCTTCATACTGCTTCTAAATATCTGCATCCTGTTTGTTCGCTCTCGTACTCTTTTAATGAAGCTCTATCTTTTGCAGCAAGATAAATTTGCGCAGTGGACGAGGAGCACCCCGTGCCACGGTGCCAGATAACACCACACAAAGAGATGAGGTATCCCAAGGGCAACCCCCGCTACAGACTCCGCTGATACATTGGCACGAGACATCGCAGGGAGATCCTACACCACAGCCAGAGGGACAGACTTCCCAGACGATCCCCACGCAGCATTGCGAAGGCCAGACTTCAGGAGCTACACCGATGCCGCCGACTGAGAGGCCGACATCTGAGGAGACGCCTACTGCACAACCAGAGACTCCCCTACCACCACCTCCGCCTTACCCACCCCAGATGCTACAGTTAGATGGCCAGCCACAGATGCTTCAGTTCTTCCAGGCAATGATACAAGCACAGTGGCAGCAGACAGAGACACTGCGATAGAGTCTGATGACAGTACTAGAGAGGACACCTGTCACGACACCAGCACCAGCACCTCCACCAGCTCCGACAGGTGGCACTGTTAGATGGTTTCGACAGATGGGACCAGATACCTTCTCAGGCAATAAGACTGCAGAGCAGATCTCCGATTGGATCGCCAACACGGAGATGCTATTAGAGGCTTCACAACTGCATCCAGACTTTTGGATGACCGCAGTGAGGGCCCAACTAAAAGGCAACGCCCATCACTGGTGGGATTTTATCGAGCGCAGTGTAGGCAAGAACCAGACTTGGGAACAGTTTTTGGAATACTTCAATGCGAAGTATATTCCAGCAACAGTCAGAAATGTCCTGTACTCCCAGTTCCTACATCTAGAACAGGGGAATATGACTGTTGACGCATATGACGCGGAGTTTAGCCGCCTTAGTAGATTTGGAGCCGTCCTGATACCCAATGATCTAGAGAAGGCTCAGAGATTCCACCACGGCCTCAATTTCGAACTACAGAGATATACCACCACACAGGCGAGGATCTCATATGAGGAGGTTCTCGCAGAGGCAAGGATCCAGGAGGCCATTGTCAGAAGAGTTAGACGTTCCAGTACGACCACGCCAGCTAGAGTCCAGCCCGGAGCAGGAGGATCCATCCGTCGTCCTGGAGCGCAGACACAACAGAGAGCAGCACCATATCCCCACCAAGAACTTCCGACTTGCCACTACTGTGGTAAGAGAGGTTATTTCGAGAAGGACTGCCGAAAGAGACTTGGGACATGCATGATTTGTGGAGCCAGTCAGCACCTTGCCAGAGATTGCCCACAGCGTAAGGAGACAGCCCCACAGGCCGGACAAAGGCCAGCAGCGCCAGCCCCGAGGATACTACCCCCACCAGGAGGACAGCGTCCACCAGCACCCGGAGGATTCCAGAGGGGACCACCCTTGGCCCCACAGCAAACACAGTTTGATCGGGCCCGACAGCAGGTAGGAAGACAGAGACAAGGACAGGCCTTTGCATTAGCAGCCGCTGAGGAGGAAACAGAAGGAGAAGCAATCACAGGTACCATTTTAGTCGCATCCTTACCTGCGACAGCATTGTTTGATTCTGGGGCTACCTTGTCATTTATATCTAGTAGATTTGTAGCAATGCATAGAGTAGCGACTTCCTCCTTACCTAAGAGTTGGAAGATTCTTACCGGAGGAGGTATCGTGCCGGTTACCAGTACTATTAGAACATGCTCGGTAGTCGTATGTGGAAGAGAGATGAGAGCGCGATTCCTGGTATTGCCTATGCCGTACTTTGATGTTATATTAGGCATGGACTGGTTAAGCCAGTATAATGCCGTACTGAACTGCCGGAAGGGTAGCATCACTTTTAGACCACCAGATCAACCGGAGTTCGAGTACATATGAGGGATCGTTGAACAAGGAGTAGGACAGACAGCTGGAACTTGCATGACTATGGAGATTGCACCCCCATCAATAGTTGCAGAATTCGAGGATGTTTTCCCCGAAGAATTGCCAGGCTTACCACCCGATAGAGACGTGGAGTTTACCATTAAGCTAGTACCAGGAGCAGCACCGGTATCTTCTAATGTGTACCGATTGGCGAAGAAGGAGTTAGACGAGCTGAAGCTACAATTGGAGGAGTTGCAGAGCAAGAGATTTATCCGTCCTAGTGCATCACCATGGGGAGCACCAGTATTGTTTGTGCCTAAAAAGGATGGAACAGTACGTATGTGTATTAATTACAGAGCCCTTAATGCTTTGACTATCAAGAACAAGTACCCCCTGCCACGGATTGACGACTTATTCGACCAGTTGACAGGAGCAGTGGTGTTCACAAAGATCGACTTGAGATCGAGTTATCATCAAGTGAAGGTGCGAAGAGAAGACATTCAAAAGACAGCATTCAGGACTCGTTATGGACACTACGAGTTCTTAGTGATGCCTTTTGGACTGATGAATGTGCCAGCTGTATTTATAAACTTGATGAACAGAGTATTCCATCAATACTTAGACCAGTTCGTGGTAGTCTTCATCGACGACATTTTGGTGTATTCGAAGAGCCACGAGGAGCACGAGAAGCACTTGAGACTAGTGTTAGAGACGCTGAGGAGAGAGAGACTTTATGCCAAGCTGAGCAAGTGCGAGTTTCTCCTAGATCGTGTCGCTTTCCTTGGACACGTCATCTCAGGAGACGGTATCTCAGTAGATCCGGTGAAGATTTTATCTGTAGAGACATGGCCAACCCCTACCAATGTCTCAGAGGTAAGGAGTTTCCTAGGACTTGCCGGATATTACCGGAGGTTCGTAGAGAACTTCGCAAAGATTGCAGAACCAATGACCCGCTTGACCCGTAAGGAGCAGGAGTTCACTTGGACAGAGGAGTGTCAGAAGGCATTCGATGAGCTGAAGAAGCGCTTGACTACAGCACCCATCTCGACCATACCTTCTGGACCCGGAGGATTCGTAATCTACAGCGATGCGTCTGGGAAAGGATTAGGATGCGTCTTGATGCAGCATGGAAAGATTGTAGCTTATGCTTCTAGACAGTTGAGGACACATGAGAAGAACTATCCCACCCACGACTTGGAGCTTGCAGCGGTGATATTTGCATTAAAACTTTGGAGGCATTACCTATATGGAGAAAGAGTGGAGATATTTACTGATCATAAAAGCCTGAAATACGTCTACACTCAGAAGGATCTAAATCAGAGGCAGAGACGTTGGCTCGAGGTGATGACAGACTTCGAAATAGAGCTACAGTACTACCCAGGAAAGGCCAACGTAGTAGCAGACGCATTAAACAGAAGACCTATGGCATTCTTCTTGACTACCCAACAACATCTGTTGAGAGATCTAGAGCAGATGGGCATAGAGGTTGTCATACCCGGAGTAGACGGACAGTTGTCAAATTTCCAATTGTAATCGACACTGGTAGAGAGAATCAAGGCTGCTTTGCCGACAGATGCCAGGTTTCAGAGACTCAGACAGAGGACAGAGGCTAGATTATAGACATGATTGCGGATACATGAAGACGGAACACTGAGGTACGGAGATCGTCTCTATGTTCCAAATGGAGAACTTCGGCAGGAATTGTTGACAGAGGCTCACAGTTCCACCTACTCCATTCATCCAGGAGGCACGAAGATGTACAGAGATCTAAGACAATACTACTGGTGGCACGGAATAAAGAGAGAGATAGCACGCTTCATGGCCAAGTGCCTGGTGTATCAGCAAGTCAAGACTGAGCACCAGAGATCTGCATGATTGCTTCAACCGCTTCCTATACCAGAGTGGAAATGGAAGCATATCACCATGGACTTTGTTACGGGCTTTCCGAGGAGTCCTAGTGGGCACAATGTCATATGGGTAATCGTGGATAGACTCACCAAGTCCGCACACTTTTTACCCTTTAGAGTTGGGCAATCGACGGAGGCTTTACCAGATATGTACATGAGGAAGATTGTGCGCCTACATGGAGTGCCAGTGAGCATTGTGTCTGACAGGGATACGAGATTTACGTCCTACTTTTGGCGGAGTATGCAAGAGAGTCTTGGTACTCGCCTAAAGTTTAGCACAACGTATCACCCACAAACAGATGGCCAGTCGAAGTGCACCATTCAGACGCTAGAAGACATGTTAAGAGCGTGCATGCTGGACTTCGGAAGATCATGGGAGGACCACTTATATTGGTCGAGTTTTCCTACAACAACAGCTATCAAGCTAACATTCAGATGGCTCCCTATGAAGCGTTGTATGGAAGGAAATATCGTTCTCCAGTATGCTGGAGTGATATAGGCGAACGACAGATTCTCGGACCAGAGTTGGTTGTTCGGACGGTAGAGAAGGTAAAGAAGATCCAAGGACACCTTCGAGCAGCACAAGACCGACAGAAGCATTGGGCGAATGCACATCATCGACCCTTAGAGTTTCATGTAGGAGATCACGTATTCTTAAAGATCTCACCTACTCGAGGGACTATCAGATTCGGAGGCAGAGGGAAGCTGAGTCCGAGGTACATCGGACCATTCGATATATTAGAACGCGTCGGAGAGGTTGCTTACAGATTAGCCTTACCGTAGACATTGGAAGGAGTCCACGACGTCTTCCATGTATCTCAATTGAGGAGGTACATACCGGATCCTAGTCACGTGCTTGATCATTCCGAGATCACAGTCGGCCCGAGCCTATCGTACGAAGAGGAGCCCGTGGAGATTCTCGACAGGAGTGAGAAGATACTGCGAGGTCAGACTATCCCTCTAGTTCGCGTCGCATGGAGACATCATGCACAAGGAGAGTCAACTTGGGAACGCGAGGAGGATATTAGACAGCACTATCCTCATCTCTTCGAAGGACTAGGTACGATTTAGTATTCTTTTCAGTCAAACATTTTTGCCATACGTATGTTTTAATTTCGAGAACGAAATGCTCTAAGGAGGATAGATTGTAAACCCCCTCAACCAATTTAAGGATTAATTGAATTAAATCCGGAGAACTAGGAAATAATTATAATTTAATAAAAAAATTTATGAACGGCAATTATAAGTACCTCACTGACCATGGTAGAACCTTAGCTACGCAATGCTCACAAATTCTCGCCTTGCGCAGTGAATTATTAATCTAGTAATTTATGGAGGCCAATTTCACCCTAAACAGGACTTCACCAAGCTATGTACACTCTTTTACATAGACTAGCCCACCTTAGCTAAGGCAGACAGGCCCAAGTCCCTAGGCCAGTCCATCAACCCCTTATAAATATACATGTCTCCTACATCAAACCCTAAACCTAATTATTCATCTCCCTTCCCTCATACCCTAGCCGACCTCCACGACCGGACCACCCAGCCCCTCCACGACCGGACCACCCAGCCCCTCCACAGTCGGACCACCCTGCCCACCGCCTGCCACCGCTGGCACCGGCGGCAACCATCCCCACCGAATCCATCTAGCCGATACACACCAAGCCGACTGTTCCCGCCGGCCGCTGACTTCAGCATCCCGACCACCACCGTTCGGCAAGGAGCCACCTCCAGCACCGACCTGACCCTCACCCAGGCGGCGTTCTCCGCAGGACAGGCCGCTGCCCTGCACCATTGCTGCGACTGATGCATTGCTGAGACGCTGCTGCCGCCGTATCTCGCCGCCGCGACGCCGGAGTTCCACTCGCCGGAGGACGGTTGAGTAGCAGCAGATCCTAGTTCCGACAATCAGGTACTCATCGGTCAACCCCTCCTTTCCCGTAGCCTATTATCGTACCTTTGTGTCCTTGTGTCTTCCATGAACAAATTTAAAATAACAAGTAAACTTGTAGTAGAGAATACATAAAGATTGATAAAAATACATTAGTAATTTGCCTAAAGTTATGACCTATTATCAAAGACTAGAAGTTATCAGATACTTGGTCCTAAACCAAGTATAGGAGAACAAGGTCATGTATTCACACGGAGCAGAGATAGTTGGTAACCCATAACTGAATAATTTAATGACTCACGACACGCGTTAACCGAAGACAGAACACGTGTACACCCTAGCTACGTGCACACGTAACGCTATTTTCAAAATAACCATGAACTAGAGACAGACCCTTAAGAACAACGTGGAGTCAGTACATTAGATCTTAGCGTCTGATGTAGATTTCTATATTATATTGTGTGTCAGGATCATCGGAACAGTCAGGAAACATCGCAGGAGCAGGCTTTTGGCATTCACCTCTTGAAGACTCAGGCAAGATACCTTGCTATATTTACTGTTTAATTTAAATATGCATCTGTTGTATTGTATCCTTGTTGCTTGTAGTTTATACAACTGTGCGCGTCCGAGTTGTCTCGGGTGCATTCGACGGATACGTCGATGATTAGTATATATGGACTTAGCTCCTAGCAGACTAAACCCATTGGACGATACCCTGTTATTGTCTGAGACCTGACACCTTACACGGTCACTGAGATATATTCATATTGGGATGCGGGTTTGCGCACTCGACTAGCTATCGTTGCGTGTAACCTACATCACGGTTAGTATGTAGTCAGGTTATAATTTAGAGACTTGGCATATAGATACAGGGTATGCACGTCGAGTAGTCGATTTGTGTATCTACATTGGGTGGGGAGGACAACTAGTAGGCGTATGGGGTACACACGTTGGAGCCGTAGTTCGGAGGAGCCTCGGATCCAATGATTTTTCCTTTATACTGATGCCACATTCTTCGGAGCGATATGGACGATATACTGTACAGATGCCACTCTCTTCGGAGTATGGACGTTATGCCTACACCTACTCATACGCACCAGCGTTGTCCTCACATTGCATTCACTTAGATGGCTAGCACACCTTTATTGTATTTATTTTATTCAGTATTCATATATGGCATGTTATTTTCTTGTATCTTGTTACGTCCCTCTGAGGACCTGGTACCTTTCCAGATTTAGACGAGGCTTACTACCCCACCGTATACGGCCCAGGACAGGAGACGAGATTTGCTACAGCTGAGGAGTTGGAGGTGCAACTATCAGAGTTTCCGTGATCAGTTGGTAGCCTTTAGCCTAGATGGAGGGCATCATTATCTTCTCAGCTGATGCCATAGCCATTTCTTTTATATCTCATTTTAGTACTTTATTTTGTCATAGCAGTGGGTTTGTTCCCACCAGACATCACTGGTTGTACTATGATATCTTGGGACTGGTATTTATTTAACCAGCAGTTTATTTAGTATTTCTTGCTCTTTATATTGTGGATGAGATTAGATTACCTGTTATTGACTGATATTGGACATGTTAGTATTATAGGACAGCATAGCACTCTTCGTGGATCAATTAAATTGGGATATTCTCGGAGACGTGTCAGCTGGCCATTGCCACGTGGCCTGGTTCCATGATATTTTAGGACTGGGGCGTGACAATTATTCTACCCAAGCTCGTTTCACTTAGATTTCTAAACATCGAGCACAGATCATCCTACTCACATCAACACATTCGTTTAGCACATAGTTCGGGTCCGTTTATTAAAATCTATGATATATCCATGTCGCACGTCAAGCCTAACGATTTGCATAGTCTATGTCCTCAAACATGTTGATAGAATCCACCTTTCCATTTCTAAGTCTAGTCCACCAAGTCCCGATTTAATTCTAAATTTTTGATCTCAATCATAACTCTAAGTCGTCCAACATGATTTACGTATCCGTTCAAGAAACCATCAAGTGTGTCTTACTTTATGTTCTAGACTAACTCATCCTTGAAATACTTCTGATTCACTTGTATTCTTAAACTTGTCTTATCGTGCCGAACCACAAGTCGAGACGATCCTTCAAATTGTCACACTCTGATCTTCCGCAAGTTCGATCATCCCCGCTGGACGTGAGATCACCACACCAACGTTCGCATTGGATAATCGTCCTCATCCGGGCATGACGCATGTGCGAGCATGGAGTTGCGCTCGTACAAGACAAGAATGTCAAATGTTATGGTTATCATCTAACGAACAGACACCTTATTATTATACTTTGTTTCATCCAAGTTATTTATTGATCCATCATGTCATGCTCATCTAATAACCGTTCATGCCATGATCATAATTTGTCTAGCCAAATCATCCAACTTTAATGTTATCGTTCAATCAATCCGTAGTCTACTTCTAGCATTTCTCAAACAACTAAGTTCAAATCCCAAGCCAAAGTCTGTTCACTTTCGATACATTCCATTTCATCGAGTTCGTCTAAATAATTATCGAACATGTTCCTGTGAGTTCTTATTTGGGCCTAATGTCGAGTGTTATCTTTTGAAATAGATTCAAGATCGTTCGTCCAAATTAAGTTCAATCCCATTATCTCCTATCTCAATCTTCAAACCACAAAATTTATTTACTTGTCTCAATCCGTGCTATATTCTAACTTATCGATATCATATTAGTCATTCAAATTTAAACCCATAACATTCGTACTCAAGCTAAAATTCTATCGAGCGATATCCTACTCAATCCATATTTCACATGCGTGCTATCATCCGTTCACGCCATTATTCCAAATGCACTAAATCTGATCGCATCCACGATTATTCTATTTCAAACTCAAGTTTTAATCTGTTTGACTCAATTCGAAATTGCTCGTACGATCTTCTAAGTTTTCTCGACCAAGTTGTTGATTTTAACTCTTTGAATTCTTTTCTGATATAAGCCTTATCACTTGCTCAATGTATTTTAACTCGATCGAATAAAATCTCGCATGATTCCTTCGAACTCTCTTACTTGCTAGGTATTACGTATACTAAAGCTTTGCACAATCATGACGTTTGCTGCTAGACTCGTTTGATATCCCAAAATTCTTAATTCGCTCGGACATCTCTAAGACGATCAATACACCACTTAGGGTTCGAGCTACACTCTACGAATCTTCCATTTTCTTATTCGTTCCTGATCTAACATATATAACACTCAGGAATTGAGTCATCTAATGAAACTCTCAATAGCGTTCGCATCAATCCATCCAACTCGTTCCTTCAACTTAAGAATGATCTATATGCATCACCTCGATAATCTTAGTCTCGTATATACCTCTATCGATAGTCCTCCATACAAACTATATTTTGAGTTATAACTTATCAACCAGAATAATCGTCTAAACTATATCACAAAACCCAGGCATGATTCCCTATATTCGCCTTAGTGATAATCCGATAATGTTTCTATCGATTGCCATTCTAAGTCTGGCTTATCTTGTTCGAACGATATCCCAATCTCTCTCGCAAACTTTGCTTACACCAATAGGTCTTGATGCATGATAGAAAACACAACTTAGCCGAAAGGCTGTGTGTATAACTATCCTGTCCGAACGATATTCTATCTTGCACACTCACCAGCTTGGTATTTACGTAAAGGTATTCGGGTTCACACATAACTTGTCAATTCTACCACGAGTCTATTCCCATAAAGTCTGACATAGGTCAGAACAAGGGTCTTCCCATAACTATCCGATCAAGCAATCATATCATTCACATGCACTTTTTCGAAAATATTTAGACTTATTATATGGAACATGTCATACCCAATTCCAGATTTGGTATTTCTTGAATATCTAGAATTTAATTTTTCCTGATAATGTATTCCTGCAGTATTTATTATTTGGTTTATGTTATTTTATTTATTGTTATTTTCTATTATTGAAAGAGACTTCCCGAGACTAGTAGAATACCCATTGGCATTGCCATAGACCCGGTTTAGGAACCGCATGTAGAATGGAAACCAGGTTCAGTTTATTTGACTAAACCCATGACTAAACCATTTTTTCTCTCCTCTTAGTAGATATATTAGCTTTTCTGTCTCTCCTCTCTTTCTTCTTCTTCTTCTTCATTTTCATTCCCTTATTCCTTTCTCCCTTCTCCCTCACCCCGTGCACCTCCCCTAGCCGAACCCTAGCACCGGACCTAGCTAGTAAGAGGTCGTTGGACTCTTAGGCAAGTACATCTTGCTCAATGGTGAAGTCTTAAATTTTTAGAATTTTTATATATATATTGTTTTAAAAATGTATTTGATGTAAAATATTCTCCTTGAGTTGATGATCATATTTAGTTCTTGGAGTTTTGGATTTTGATGTATAGATTTTTGTAGATCCGAGTTTTAAGTTTAGGATTTTTTTTGGGTTCCATGTGTTATTTCTTGGTTTTGATCTATTAAACTTAGTGTTTTTGAAAACTATTTGTTTCTTATGTTAGAGCATTTTATTTCTTAAAATTTGGCTTTTTGTTTCACTTGATTTGGAGTTAAAATAAACTTTTTATGAAGAAAACAAAATTTTGATTTTTGGAGCTTTCGGCCATGGTAGAACCTGTTGTTGGAGAAGACGAAGTCTTCATGCGGACAGGGACCTATGCGACAGAGAGTGCTTTGCGGCCTGAGAGGGTTATGCGGCCTGAACTCCAAATCTTAATATATGTAAGAACTATATATATTGTAGCATGTATATATATATATATATATATATATATATATATATATATATATATATATATATATATATATATATATGTATAAATATGTAGTTATATACCTACTTATATGATATATGCATTCATTTTGTGTATGATTATATATACGTATACATATATGTGTTGTTATATATGTATATATTACTATACATATGTATGCTATTGTCATATGTATTTAATATGAACATATATATGTGGAGGTGTATGTATGTTATATATATGTTATATAGTCATAGTGTTATATATTATAGTTATATGTATTTTAATATCTATTTATGGGTGTTATATATATATATATATTTATATAGGTTATATATATATATATATATATATATATATATATATATATATATTTATATAGGTTTTATATATATATATATATATATATATATATATATATATATATATATATATATATATATAAGAGGGGGAGAACAGGAACTTTAGCGACAGGAACTTTAGCGACAGTAGGAACCGTCGCAACAGCAACCGTCACAGCAGCAGTAACACAACAGTGGCCACAACAGGGGAAACAACGACAGCAGCCAGCGACAGTTGCAGAAAACTGTCGCTGAAACAGCAGCAGTATTTAAACCAATATATTTATATGTGCTAATAGTATTTAATATATACTATATGTATAATAATTATTGTAGTATATGTATATATCTACGGGTAGATAGTATAACTATTATTTGGGTATTACCTTGAGAAACCAAGGTAAGTACAAAGGTAATTAGGGATACCCAAGGTATTGGGTTTGGGGTATTAAGATTATGGTTTTATGTTATGATACCAAGTTAGTTCAAAACTACGGTACCTATTTAATGTTTGTAATTAGGATTCTATATTATTAATAATTGTTTGACTTATATATTGATGTTTTACCTATGGATTTATGTATCCGGAGATACGGTATCCTAATATTTAATATATGGTTTAGTGATCTAGACTTTAGTATTTGAACCAATATTTTTGGTGTTAGACTCGTGCAACCTAGAAATAGGTAGTTGACCATAGTTTGACTATTGTTGACCATAGTTGACTTAGAGTTGACCTAGTTTGACTTTTGACTTAGAATTGACTTGTTGACCTAGAAGTTGATTAGTTTGACTTATTTTCTTTCCGGAACCTTGTATTGATGTTGTATTCTATATCTAGGTCTTCGAGGCACCGTGTCAGACATCTGTGAGACTATTTATTGGACTTCAGGCGAGTACATTCTCTGATAGTTTCTCATTTATGATATCCTCTATGTTCATTGTATCTAGTATAGATATCCTTGTTCTCTTGACACGATGGTTACATGGATTGGTATATCCGAATCTCGTCATGAGATGTTATTCCTTGATATATGGTATATCTTGTGCAAGCCTTGTTTCATTGATTATCTTGTACATGTACAAACACTGATTCTCGGGAAGACTAGCTATCTTCTTGGGAAATCTCGTGCCACAGCGTACCATGGTTAGATCTATTATACCAGTCGAGGGTGGAGAGTATTTTAGTGTAGATATGTGATCATACCTTCCTTGTATCAAGTCTTGCATTGAATAGTGTTAATCATACACCGTACGTATGATTAGCCAGGCCATATATCTTTTATCATGTTCCCAAGTCGATCACATGTTAAAGCTAGTACTCACACACTTAGACATTAGTATCCTTGTTCATAGACATATTGCTCATTATTGTATTTATTTCAGTATTTCTTTATTGTATATATCTCTCTCGTATCTATTGTGCATCTTGTATATTCATATCTATTTACTGTTATATAGTTTTTATCATTGATTAGAACTGCTGTTAGAGATGTACTCTGCTCCTTTTCTGACTGGATATATTTTTCCCAGATGACACCGAGGACTGGTACCCTACACATTATGGACCTCAGGATGTTGTGGGTCTAGAGTCTGAGACCCTAGTTCAGGAGGGACTTATCCCAACTGAGACAGATGACCCGAGTTTAGTAGCTTCTTAGTATTCTTGTACTGGATTTGTCTCCAGCTTATTTGTTAGTATTCCTTCAGACTCATTGATGTATTATTTTAGACTCATGAGTCGTATGTGACTTTTCTATTCTTTTATCTGATTTGTGCTCATTTCTATCTTAGATCTATGATTGAGTATATTATCATTGTTGGTGGTTTATTATATTGTTAGATAGATTGCCCAGACAATGTTCTACCGTCGGTTCTGCGGCGTAGGCTGGGCGTTCTTTCCGACTTATACCCTTACACCGGGTGCGGGTCGTGATACATTTTTAGTGGTGGCCAATGCAGGTCAAGCTTCGCAAGTTATGCGATGTCATGGTAGTACGACGATTTAGTTGTACTACTGTGAGCCTATGATAGGATATAGGCTATAGGCTGAGAATACTCAATCACATCTAGGAAAAATTCTTTTGATTCAACTATTCTCCATTGATATTGATACTTGATCTCTTAAACTATCCTTTCCTTGAGTGTCTTACATCATGTGCCATATTGATTCCATTTTAGCTTTAGCTTTATTTGATAGTGGTGCTTCCCATAGTTTTGTATCTGTTTCTTTTGCTCTGAAGGATGGTTTGGTAGCTGAGTCTTTGCTTAGGACTTGTAAGATCATGACCTGGGGAGGCATTATCCTGGTTAATGATATTTGCTAGGATCAAAGAGTTACTCTAGGAGGCCGGGAGTTGAGTGCGTGTCTACTTGTAATGCCACTTCCGAACTATGATATTGTACTCGGGATGGATTGGTTGAGTAGGCACCGTGCTAGCATAGATTGTAGAGAAGGTAGAGTTGTGTTTGATCCGCCAGGCGAGCCAGAGTTCGAGTTTGCTAGAGGAGCTGCGGAGCAGGGAGAAGGCATTATTTGTGGAGCTATGGTGGAAGACAAGGAGTTGCCGCATCTGTTGATAACAGAGTTCTTGGATGTGTTTCCTGAGGAATTACTAGGGTTGTCGCCAGATCGAGATATTAAATTTTCTATAGACTTGATGCCAGGTGCAGAACCAATTTTGCAACATGTCTATAGAGTAAACAATAGCGAGCTGGTCGAGCTAAAGAAGCAGGTGGACGAATTGCAAGATAAAGGGTTTATCAGATCGAGTTCTTCACCGTGGTGAGCCCCGGTATTGTTTGTACCGAAGAAGGATGGATCGGTGCGCATGTGCATTGATTACAGGGCTTTGAATAATCTTACTATCAAGAATAAGTACCTTTTGCCACGGATTGATGATCTGTTCGATCAGTTGAGTGGAGCCAAGGTATTTTCTAAGATAGACTTGAGATCAGGCTACCATCAGGTGAAGGTAAAGCCGGTGGACATACCGAAGACTGCTTTTAGAACTCGGTATGGTCAATACGAGTTTATGGTGATACCGTTTGGTTTGACTAATGCACCGGCGGTATTTATGAACTTGATGAACAAGGTGTTCCATTAGTACCTTGATAAGTTCGTGGTAGTGTTTATCGATGACATACTCATATACTCGAAGACACTGGAGGAGCATGTGGAGCATTTGAGGATTGTGTTCGATGTGCTGAGGAAGGAGAAGCTGTATGGGAAGTTGTCCAAATGTGAGTTTTTCTTGGATAATATGAAGTTCTTGGGGCATGTTGTGACTGGTGATGGTATTTCAGTAGATCCGAAGAAGATCGCAACAGTGGAATCTTGGAAGACCCCGAGTTCGGTAGCAGAGATCAGGAGTTTCTTGGGATTGGCAGGCTACTACAGGAAGTTTGTGCAAGATTTTTCGAGGATTGCCGAGCCAATGACCAGACTCACAAGGAAGGATATGGAGTTTGTTTGGACAGAGGATTGCCAGGTTGCTTTTGAGGAATTGAAGAGAAGGTTGACGTCTGCTCCTATTTTGACGTTGCCATCAGGGTCTGGAGGTTTCACTATTTATAGTGATGCATCGGGGAAAGGTATGGGTTGTGTTCTTCAGCAGAATGGGAAAGTGATTGCCTATGCATCCAGGCAATTGCGTCCTCATGAAAAGAACTATCCTACCCATGATTTGGAGTTGGCAGCAGTCATCTTCGCCTTGAAGTTATGGAAATATTATTTGTACGAAGAGCGTGTGGAGATTTTCACAGACCACAAGAGCTTGAAGTACGTTTTCACGCAAAAGGAGTTGAACGTGAGGCAGCGTCGATGGTTGGAACTGATGAAGGATTTTGATATATCATTGCAGTATCATCCTGGGAAAGCTAATGTAGTTGCCGATGCTTTGAGTAGGTATCCGGTAGCTATGTTCTTGACGTAGGATCGATATTTGTTGGAGGACTTGGAGAGCTTGGGTATTGAGGTGATAGTTTCTGGTTGTGCTATGCAGATGTGGAGATTGCAGATACATTCAGATTTGATGGACAGGATCAAGACAACACAGTATGAGGATGCATCTCTAAGAAGTATCAGAGCTCAGGTGAGAGTAGGATTGGAGGGTGATTTCACTATTGCTGAGGATGGATCTTTGAGACATAGAGTTAGATTATGTGTGCCTAGTGGGGAGCTGCGTGAGGAGGTGTTGCAGGAAGTGCATCGCTCTCATTATTCTATGCATCCAGGTGCTAACAAGATGTATCAGGATATGCGGAAGAGTGTGTGGTGGTATGACATGAAGAGGGAAGTGACATAGTTTGTATCCAGATGCTTAGTGTGCCAGCAGGTGAAAGCCGAGAGGCAGAGGCCAGGAGGTTTACTTCAGCCATTACCCATTTCAGAGTGGAAGTGGGAGCACATTACTATGGATTTTGTGTCCGGACTTCCACGATCTCCAGGAGAGAAAGACGCGATTTGGGTCATCATTGATAAGTTGACCAAGTCGGCCCACTTTTTGCCTTCAAGGTGGGTTTATCTACGGAGAAGCTGACAGAGATGTATGTGAGGCAGATCGTTAGGATACATGGAGTTTCTGTCAGCATAATCTCAGATCGGGATTGTCATTTCACTTCTCATTTCTGGAAGAGTTTGCAGGAGAGTTTGGGCACTCAGCTCAAGTTCAGTACTGCATATCTTTCCAGACAGATGGGCAGTCAAAGAGGACTATTCAGACTCTCGAGGATATGTTGTGCACTTGTTTACTAGATTTCAGAGATTCTTGGGAGGACCATCTCCATTTGGTAGAGTTTGCTTACAACAACAGTTACTAGGCTAGTATAGAGATGTCACCTTTTGAAGCTCTGTATGGTCGGAGGTGTCGTACTTCCTTGTCTTGGGACGATGTTGGAGAGAGAGTTTTTCTTGGGCCAGAGATGATTGTAGATGCAGCAGAGAAGGTTCAGTTGATCAGAGACAGATTTTGTGTGGCGCAGGACAAACAGCGACATTGGGCCGATAGCCACCGGAGACCTTTGGAGTTCGAGGTATAGTTTAGTTTTTGTTTTGTGCTTGTTATTGATTGTTTGTTATAGATTAAGTTCTTAAGGTGGTGTTTTGTTCTAGGTGGGTGGTTTGGTGCTTCTGAGGATTTCTCCGACACGAGGCACGATTCGCTTGGGCGGAGGCGGGAAGCTTAGTCCACGATTCATCGGACCTTTCACTATTCTAGAGAGGGTCGGTGCAGTTGCTTATAGACTAAACTTATCACCTGTATTGGAGGGAGTGCACAATGTGTTTCACGTGTCGTAGTTGAGACGATACGTGGCAGATCCTAGTCATGTGTTGGATCACTCGGAGATAGAGGTGGGCCCTACTCTTAGCTATCCAGAGCAGCCAGTTGAGATTCTGGATCGGAGAGAGAAGGTGCTGAGAAACCAGACTATTCCTTTAGTCGCGTCGCATGGAGGCATCACTCTCCGGGGTAGTCTACCTGGGAGAGAGAGGATGAAATGCGAGAGCATTATCCATATTTGTTTGTGCCCTGAGGTATGTTATTTCCTAGTTATGTTCTGTTCATTGTTATGTTCTTTCATAGTTAGTTATGATTCTTTAGTTCTGTTCTGTTATTTTTTGGGGGTAGTTTTTGTCTTTAAATTTCGAGGACGAAATTATTTTGAGGAGGGTAGACTTGTCACTACCACATTTTCTAGGAAAGGGTATTTTAGTAATTTTATATTTAATTAAATATTGTGCATGGTAAATAATTATTTATTGTATTATTTAAATTGTTGTTAGATGTTAGTTATTTATTTTGGACTTATGTTAGTGGGCCTAACTAGTTTAGTTAGACTCATGGACCAACATGAATTAATTGTTAGAAATTAGCCAATTAGAAGGCCCATTGTTAAGGAGATAGATTAAATTAATTAAACCATTAGACTAGAAGCTTTTCTCCTTAATTATTTCTTCATGAGAGGCCCCAAGGGGTATATTGGACAATTTATAGTAACTTGAGAGAGGGGAAAGGGGGCCGGCCTATAATAAAGAGGGGGGAAAAATTCTCTCTCCTCTTTTCATTTCAAAACTAGATCTAGAATTTCCCTCAACCAATTTCCTTCATTTCCACTTCATTTTCATACCAAATTTTATTCCAATTCCTTCCCAAATTACCATTGGAGACTAGTGGAGCAATGATCTAGAAGGAGGGAGCACGGATCTACAAAGAGGAGCAAGGATCTACAAGTTGGAGGCAATTTTATCACATTTGGAGGTTGCATTGGGAATCCATCTTCCAATAGGTACAATTATATTTTTCTCCTTAATTTAGGTTCTAAATCTGAGATTTAACCATAGAAAATTAACCCATATGCATAGGCTACCCATAGGATTTGGTTTTGTGTTCATAGGAGGCCTATTGAGAAAGTTATGGTACTTTTTGTGTTAGGGGAATTTTGAGATTGACAATTGTTGTGTGTGTCAATTGGTCCTATAGATCAATTTGGCATGTGCTTGTGTGTTTGGGGCTAGTATCGTATCCACAATTGGGTACGTGTAGGTCGTATCGCAACAATTTGGTGATACGTGTTGATTTGGGGGTTTTTCTCCGACAGGGGACTTTGTACATGCCATATTTTGACACGGACACGTAGATTTGTATTTGACTCTTCATATTGTTCATAAATAATATATGTGGCTTGTTCGTGTCCTTCGGGGTACGTTTGGATGTGTGGTGGACTCGTATCGCAAGCGTATCCTAGATCTAGTGGGATACGGGGTGATACGTTCCATGTGTGTGCAATTTAATTATAGATCTAATTCTCTTATGTTCTTATTTCTTGGAGAAGTATAATTATATATATATATATATATATATATATATATATATATATATATATATATATATATATATATATATATATATATATATTTTTTTTGTTGTGACAATATTTATGTATTATTGTGTCTTAGATCTATGTATCTTTTATATCTAGGTGTATATATGTTTATGTAGCTATTATTCTACATAGGTAAGAACTATATATATTGTAGCATGTATATATATATATATATATATATATATATATATATATATATGTGTGTGTGTGTGTGTAGATATGTATAAATATATAGTTATATACCTACTTATATGATATATGCATTCATTTTGTGTATGATTATATATACATATACATATATGTGTTGTTATATATGTATATATTACTATACATATGTATGCTATTGTCATATATATTTAATATGTACATATATATGTGGAGGTGTATGTATGTTATATATATGTTATATAGTCATAGTGTTATATATTATAGTTATATATATTTTAGTTTCTATTTATGGGTATTATATATATATATATATATATATATATATATATATATATATATATATATATATATAAGGGGGAGAACAGGAGCTTTAGCGATAGCAGGAACCGTCGCAACAGCAACCGTCACAGCAGCAGTAACACAACAGCGGCCACATCAGGGGAAACAGCGACAACAGCCAGCGACAGTTGCAAAAAACTATCGCTAAAACAGCAGCAGTATCAGCAGCGTATCAGGAGTTTTAGTGACAGT
Organism: Iris macrosiphon; assembly: GCA_036927795.1. Taxonomy (NCBI): domain Eukaryota; kingdom Viridiplantae; phylum Streptophyta; class Magnoliopsida; order Asparagales; family Iridaceae; genus Iris; species Iris macrosiphon. Next base: position 100,785,258 of record JAYESA010000020.1, on the reverse strand, counting down.
TTTAGCGACAGTTGCAGAAAACTGTCACTAAAATAGCATTGTATCAATATCAACAGCAGCCTTCAGCGACAGCGAGCAGAGTCTTCAATGATAGTTTGGCAGTTTTATATACTATATATATATATATATATATATATATATATATATATATATATATATATATATATGTATATTGTATTTGAAATATATATAAATATATTTATATGTGCTAATAGTATTTAATATATACTATATGTATAATAATTATTATACTATATGTATATATCTACGGGTAGATAGTATAACTAGTATTTGGGTATTACCTTGAGAAACCAAGGTAAGTACCAAGGTAATTAGGGATACCCATGGTATTGGGGTTAGGGTATTAAGATTATGGTTTTATGTTGTGATACCAAGTTGGTTCAAAACCACGGTACCTATTTAATGTTTGTAATTAGGATTCTATATTATTAATAATTGTTTGACTTATATATTAATATTTTACCTATGGATTTACGTATCCGGAGATACGGTATCCTAATATTTAAGATATGGTTTTATGATCTAGACTTTAGTATTTGAACCAATATTTTTGGTGTTAGACTTGTGCAACCTAGAAATAGGTAGTTGACCATAGTTTGACTATAGTTGACCATAGTTGACCATAGTTGACTTAGAGTTGACCTAGTTTGACTTTTGACTTAGAATTGACTTGTTAACCTAGAAGTTGATTAGTTTGACTTATTTTCTTTCCGAAACCTTGTATTGATGTTGTATTCCATATCTAGGTCTTCGAGACACCATGTCAGACATTGGTGAGACTATTAATTGGACTTCAGGCGAGTACATTCTCTGATAGTTTCTCATTTATGATATCCTCTATGTTCATTGTATCTAGTATAGATATCCTTGTTCTCTTGACACGATGGTTACACGGATTGGTATATCCGAATCTCGTCATGAGATGTTATTCCTTGGTATATGGTGTATCTTGTGCAAGCCTTATTTCATTAATTATCTTGTACATGTACAGACACTGATTCTCGGGAAGTCTAGCTATCTTCTGGGGGAATCTCGTGCCATAGCGTACCATGGTTGGATCTATTATACCAGTCGAGGGTGGGAAGTATTTTAGTATAGATATGTGATCATACCTTCCTTGTATCAAGTCTTTCATTGAATAGTGTTAATCATACACCGCACGTATGATTAGCCAGGCCATATATCTTGTATCATGTTCCCAAGCCGATCACATGTTAAAGCTTGTACTCACACACTTAGACATTAGTATTCTTGTTCATAGATATATTGCTCATTATTGTATTTATTCCATTATTTCCTTATTGTATATATATCTCTCGTATCTATTGTGCATCTTGTATATTCACATCTATTTATTGTTACATAGTTCATTGATTAGAACTGCTGTTAGAGATGTACTCTGCTCCTTTCCTGGCTGAATATATTTTTCCCAGATGACACTGAGGACTGGTACCCTACACATTATGGACCTCAGGATATTGTGGGTCTAGAGTCTGAAACCCTGGTTCAGGAGGGACTTATCCCAACTGAGACAGATGACCCGAGTTTAGTAGTTTCTTAGTATTTTTGTACTGGATTTGTCTCCAGCTTATTTGTTAGTATTCTTTCAGACTCATTGATGTATTATTTTAGACTCATGAGTCGTATGTGACTTTTATATTCTTTTATCTGATTCATGCTCATTTCTATCTTAGATCTGTGATTGAGTATATTATCATTGTTGGTAGTTTATTATATTATTAGATAGATTACCCAGACAGCGTTCTACCGCCGGTTCTGCGGCGTTGGCAGGGCCTTGTTTCCGACTTGTACCCTTACACCGGGTGCGAGTCGTGACACCATATAGTAGACTTTAACCCTGAGCATGCGACCAGTGAGTCTATGCCACAATTCGGTACATGCGTCCAGTGAGTCCATGCGATAATTGGGTGCATGCGGCCAGTGAGTGCATGCTACCAGTGGGTGCATGCAGCAAGTGAGTCCATGCAGCCAGTGGGCACATTCGCCCAGGAATTCTTGTGTACATTTTGTGTTTCCTTTAATTATGTTTATTTAGTAATTCCTTTTAGTGATTATTGTTGTATGTTTTCTTATGTTGATACAAGTTTATGTTACCAGACAAGTTTTGCATGTAAGTTTACGAGACAAGTTTATGTATAAGTTCATAATCCTCACGATACCGTGGAAATATTTGTGTATGAAAATATGTTGCATTTGGCATCGGGCAATCGAGTATGAGTATTGTCCATTGTATCGAGTTTTGTAAATACGATAGCTCATGAAAAGCTCGTACTCATGACTCATCATTTTAGGGAGTTCTCAAGTGTCCTCGACTCGAGAATTTGAATTAATTTAGTAAATGATTAAACAAGATAAGATTTACCTAGATCATTGGAAGGAAAGAATATTGCACTACCGGCTACCCCGATCTCTAAGGGCCCCATGCAGCATGGAACAACCCTGCTAGACAAGGGCTCCATGACTGACCAAGTTTACGCGTGCTGCGGCACTTACAAGACAAGTTTATATACAAATTTATGTTACAAGAGAAGTTTATGTTTATAAAGCAAGTTTATGATCACAAGTTTATGTTTATTCTTATAAGTTCAATTTTTGTTTATAACAAGTAACAAGTTATGTTATTGTATGGTTGAATTTGCATTGAAGTTTATTAGACAAGTGTAACCTTGGCCATCAGTATTCTTAAAACATGCATTTAGTAATTAATGCCTGTGACAACTTTAGCTAGTTAATCTTAGCAAGCCGTAGAGCTATTTGGCCGTACGATGAATGATGTTACTTTTATTATAGCTCCCTCTTCTAGTTTTATTTACTCCCAGCGCGTGGTTAGGGTGCCAAGTTCTGCTCGGATGAAGGTCTGCAACCCCGGTCCTAGTTTGGTTTAAGGATTATGGTCCTGATCTAGAGTAGTTTCTATGCTCTCTTGCTGCTCGTCACCTTACTTTTATTTTTGCACTTATTATCAGTTCTTCTAGTATTATTCTTGAGACAAGTACATTGGTACCGTATATGTCTCAATCAATATTTATTTCTTATATGTCTCTTTCTGCTTATGTTGTGTTTGGTCTATCACCTCAAGCTCCTTGGTGGTACTTGTTGCTTGGGATTCTGACCCCACTGGCTTTGCATGGCCAGGTTACCCCGAAGAGAACCAGGATCCACTGTACTTCTAATAAGATGGCTCGCACTCGTAGGATTGCAGCCGAAGCTAGCGAGTGTGTTTCCTTCTTCCACCCCTCGTCTTGATTACTTCATTTTGTGGTGTTTAGCAAGGGGCAGAGTTAGCTCCATATATTTTTGAGACTGCAGTCAACATAATGTATATATTAGACCATGGTTGATATATTTGATCATGTATAATTATACTCTGCTAGTGCAATATTTTGTAAACACTAGCTTCATGATCATATGTGGTATGTAATTTGGGATGCCTTTTTACTTTCATATATGATATACTCTTGTATTTGTGTTGCTGGATTGAGATAATAGGATTTGTCTGCCTTAGGACTGACATTATAGCATGCTAGAGTTCACCCATCTGTTTTCTAGACAACTTAACACATTGCGGCTTACTTCGGTATTCTGCAAGGTGCGGTTGGCCATGTCAGTTCCAGTATTTACCCAGTATTCTGGGAGCGGGGCGTGACAAGGTTTTATTGGCAGCCCACACAGGTCTTTTTTTCAGACTCGTGGAGGGACTTATCTTGACTAGAATCTCAATCCTCTATAATCTTCGATTGAACTCCACTTGCAACATGCATATCTCACTTTCCTTGAACTTTAAACTTGCTTGACATGATTGTTCATTTCTCGTCTCTTGTTGATATCCTTGTGTCTTTATCCTTCAGGGATACCCCACATGCTCCTCCTTTCGAGGGTTCCGTTGTATCGATAACTCCAGTAGATCCAGTAGGCAAGGGCCAGATTCTGATATTGAACCAAGGGCAAGCGTTATTAGCCCTTTATCATCTAGCTCCATAAGTCACGCATGTCCAGCCAACACAATTAGCTCCACCAGTCTTGCCGAAATGACCAGTTCAGCCCACTCTGTCATTCTTACCAGGCCAGCCAGCCTAGACAATACCACTAGTTATTCCAGTACAACCAGGGCAGACAGGCTTGCCAGCCATATTAGAGATAATCCAAGCCATGATGATGGTACAACAATAACAACAACAACAACTCCATCTTCAACAACAAGTGGTCCAACTCTGCCAGCAGTTTCAGCAAGGACAAGAATAGACCAACACTACTACTTGCCAGGGAGTTATAGTAGCACTCAACAATAGTGGATGTTATACTCATAACTCAACGACCAATATTAGACGCATGCGTCCAACCAAGTTCCTCGGCACGAAAGATGCAGTTTCAGCAGATTCTTGGCTCTAGGACTTTGAGGCCATTCTGGATGCAATTAAGACCCCAGATGATGAGAAGGTAGTAGTTATAAAATTACAACTATCAGATCTTGTCCGAGATTGGTGGGCATCACAAGAAATAGCGCTTCCGAAGCCCATTGACTGGCAAACATTCAAGGAGCACTTCTAGGAGAAGTTTCTTTATACAACCGCCAATTTCTAGCTCCAGCAGCAGTTCATCAATCTCCGCCAGAACACAAGACCTGTCGACCAGTATGTGGCCGAGTTTTGTTGACTCAGCCAATTCGCTCCCCATATGGTAGCTTCCGAGGAAGATCGAGCCAAGAGATTTGAGCAAGGGTTACATCTTGAGCTTCATCAGTTTACGGTAGGTCATAATTATACCACCTACGATGCAGTACTCGGGGCAGCTAGGTCCCAAGAACTTGTCGGCCAGAGATTAGTAGCAAGGACCGGAGGCCAGAAGAGGTCACACTCATCCATGAGAGGCATCATTATTCATTCATTACCTCCAGCACTAGCAGTCAGAACACCTCGCCTGCCAGTACCTCCAACCTCCACAGTAACCTCAGTACAATCCATTAGGCAGTCTGTATCAGCAAGATATAGCCAATGTGGCAAGCCAGTGCATGCCAAAGATCAGTACGGGAGGGCTAATGGCCAGTGTCTCAGATGTGGGATATCCAACCACATGATTGGTTCATGCCCGATCCTGTACCTAGAGACTTCTTTAGTCCGACAGTTACCAGCTCTGTCTCGGGCAGCGATTGAAAGCCCGCGAGGACCAATGGTAGCAGTTCGACCCCTAGCCCAACGTCCTCCCCCGATGCAGACTCAGCAGTTCTGACAACAACGTCTGACACAGTATACGCAAGTCCAGCAAGCCCAACCAGCAAGACAGAACTCGCAGCAAGTTAGAGCCACTACCCTTAGACGATGGCATGGCAAAACATTTGGCAACCTAGAGCAGTTTTTAGCCGAAGGTACTACAATAGTGGGTGAGATTTCTGAGCTCTCTTAAGCTTGTCTTATTCTTGGGTTCCTGTAGAACAATCTCGTGTTCTGATCAGTTTGAAATACGATAGTCATTTTGATCCTTTTGTTGAGCAAAGGTGAGTTTTTTGCCCTGCTCTTCTGCCTTTGTATCTCGTCGTACGTGATGTCTATCATGTGTTCTGACTGTGAAGGTTTGTCCTAGATTGGAGTCATGTCCTCGATATAGTCGTTGGTACCGACTTACCTCCAGGCTTGGCTCTTGTCTATTTGTGTGAGTCAGCATAGGCAAGCAAGGACGAGTTCCTATTTGACTGACCCAGGAGTATATGTATCCATATACTTCCATTTTTTTGTGTGATGCTTTTTTGTATTTATTTATTAGTTACTTTCTGCAGTTATCTTTTATTTCAGTTATTTTCTTAGTATAATCCTTTGATTAGTGACTTGTGATTTTTTGAGCTTTCTCGTGTGTTCCAGCTCGACTAGCCTTGTTAAAATTTCGAGGACTAAATTTTTTCTGAGGAGGGTAGAGATGTCACACCCGATTCCAGGTTTGGTATTTCATGAATTTCTAAATTTTTTTTTCTTCTGATAATGTATTCCTGCTGTATTTGTCATTTGGTTTCTGTTATTTTACTTATTGTTATTTCCTGTTGTTGAGAGAGACTACCCGAGACCAGTAGAATACCCATTTACATTGCCATAGACCCATTTTAGGACCCGCGTGTAGACTAGACACCTAGTTCGGTTCATTTGACTGAACCCATGACTAAAACCATTTTTTTCTCTCCTTTTAGTATATATATTAGCTTTTCTCTCTCTCCCCTCTTTCTTCTTCTTCATTTTCATTCCCATATTCCTTGCTCCCTTCTCCCTCACCCCCGTGCACCTCCCCTAGACGAACCCTAGCACCGGACCAAGCTAGGAAGAGGTCGTTAGACTCTTAGGCAAGTACATCTTGCTTAGTGGTGAAGTCTTGAATTTTTGAATTTTTTATATATATGTTATTTTAAAAATATATTTGATGGAAAATGTTCTCCTTGAGTTGCTGATCATATTTATTTCTTGGAGTTTTGGATTTTGTTGTATAGATTTTTGTAGATCTGAGTTTTAAGTTTAAGGTTTTTATGGGTTCCATGAGTTTTTCCTTGGTTTTGATCTATTAAAACTTAGTGTTTTCAAAAAATAGTTGTTCCTTATGTTAGAACATTTTATTTTGTGCAATTTGGCTTTTTGTTTCACTTGATTTGGAGTTGAAATAAAGTTTTTATGAAAAAAATAATTTTTTGGTTTTTGGAGCTTTCGGCCATAGTTGAACTTGCTGTTGGAGAAGACGAAGTCTTCATACGGCAATTGACCTATGCGAAAGAGAGTGCTATATGGCTCGAGAGGGTTATGCATTCTAACCTCCTTGCCGCATACTAACAGCATGCATCCATCTTGTTGGATGCATGACTGTTCATTTCATAAAGTATTCTAGAGCTAATCCTTGAACTGCTTGTATTTTTCACATGCTGAACGAATGAAAATTTTGCTAAGTCCAAGAGGAGTATTTATGCGGCAGGCAGTTCATGCGGCCATGAGCTGTTTCCCTTGAACGCATGACTCTGAACTATTTGGCACACCTTTTATGATTCTTGTCTTTTCTCCCTGACACACTTTATGGCATGTTCCATCCATCACTTTATGTTACCACACTGATACTTCATTTATTGACCCATCACTCAGCACTTGTCCTAGGAGTAGACTTTAACCCTGAGCATGAGGCCATTGAGTCCATGTGGCAATTGGGTGCATGCAACCAGTGAGTACATACGGCCATTGGGTGCATGCGATAAGTGAGTCCATGCGGCCAGTGGACACATTCGGCCAGGAATTCTTGTATGCATTTTGTGTTTCCTTTAATTATGTCCATTTAGTAATTCCTTTGTGATTTTTGTTGTATTTTTTCTTATGTTGATACAAGTTTATGTTACCAGACAAGTTTTGCATGTAAGTTCACGAGACAAGTTTATATAAAAGTTCACAATCCTCACGATACTGTGGAAATATTTGTTTATGAAAATATATTGCATTTGGCATCGGACAATCGGATGTAAGTATTGTCCAATATATTGCGTTTTGCGAATATGATAACTCATGAAACGTTCGTACTCGTGACTCATCATTTTAGGGAGTTCTTAAGTGCCCACGACTCGAGAACTTGAAATAATTTAGTAAATGATTAAACAAGATAAGATTTACCTAAATCATTGGAAGGAAAGAATATTGCACTACCAGCTATCCCGATCTCTAAGGGACCCATGCACCATGGAACAACCCTGCTAGGCAAGGGCTTCATGACTGACCCAGTTTACGCGTGCTGTGGCACTTACAAGACAAGTTTATATAAAGTTTATGTTACAAGACAAGTTTATGTTTATAAAGCAAGTTTATGATCACAAGTTTAAGTTTATGCTTATAAGTTCAATTACTGTTTATGACAAGTAACAAGTTATGTTATTGTGTGGTTGAATGTGCATTTAAGTTTACTAGACAAGCGTACCCTTGGCCATCTGTGTTAACTACAGTGTGGGTGTTAGCAATATTCTTAAAATATGCATTTAGTAATTAATGCATGTGACAACCCTAGCTAGTTAATCGTAGCAAGCCGTAGAGCTGTTTGGCCGTACGATGAATGATATTACTTTCATTATGGCTCGCTCTTCTAGTTTATTTTCTCCCAGATCTTGGTTAGGGTGCTAAGTTCTACTCGGGTGAAGGTCTGCAACCCCGGTCCTTGTTTTGTTTAAGGATTGTGGTCCCAATCCAGAGTAGTTACTATGCTCTCTTATAAAACCCCTCACCCAAAAATAGGTATTTTTTGTGTATTCTATATTTATTGTATTTTTAGAATATTTTAAAATTAATTTAAATCTAGTTGTTGCATTAGGATATTTTATCCTAGTTTGAACATTAATGACATATAACGACCCCAATATCTACATCGTCCTTCATAGAAAGTAGCCTACACGGGAGATACTACCCGTTGGATCTTTATATGACATAAAATTCGACCATTCAAAATTAATATGGCACTAGCGTAACAACTTGAGTTTATTGTGTTTAAAATTTAGGTATTTTTATATAAATAATTTATTTGTGATTATGTTCCAATCCAACCTTTTTCAAATGGCAACACATAATTCCTCCATGCCAATTTAGGCCATTTTTCTCTTTTGTATAATTTATTTATTTAATTATAACTATTTGTAATTCCATGGAATCAAATCAAATCCTTGTTATATTAATTAATTGATTAGTTATTGACTTTAAATAACTAACAACCTAATTTGGAAACATCCTAACAAACTAACTACCCACCTAATCCTAATCCTACGCAAAACCCATGCGCCCTCCCTATATCTGCGGTCCCCTTCCCTTGGCCGAATCTCTCAATCTCTCTTCTTTCCAAATATATATATGAATAAATACCCCTTCTATCTTCTAAAAAATCTAATCTAAAATCTTCTCATCCAAAACCCTAATTTTCTTCTTCACCTCCTTCCTTCAAGCCACCACCACCATCACCAAGCCGACCCCCCTTCACGTGGACACAACGCCATCTCCTTCATCCAAGAACCCTAGTTCTTTATCCTTTTCTCTCTAGTAAGTCTCCTTCTTCCTCAAAACCTCTCTATTATGTATGAATGCATGAATAATTATTGTATATATATAAATAAATAATTTTTATATGTGTTTGCAACTCATTGCCATATTCTTTATTGTAGAATTTTATTTTAAGGTTTGCATATAAAGAATTGAACCCATAAATACATGTATGCACCCATAGTTAGAAAATTTAATTAAACCTTGTTATTAATATAGAAATATGATGTTTAAATTATTTTAATCCATATTTTACTGTTTATTCCAGATTATTAAATTATTATTATTTTTTTTGGAATAAATTATATGTACAATGGGAAGGGTGACCTAGTTTTATATTTTTTCTAAAATCCCGCATCGAACCCTTCTAAAACTTTGTAGATAATTAATATATGATGCTATTAACCTATATTAAATTTAGTTTTTAATATATTTTACTGGAAATATTATTTTTGATTTAAAATATTTTTATGCATAAAAAGTCACCTAGTTGACATAGTTTTGATGTATGCATGTTGGAGACCCTTGGGCTTTTCTATGACTTAATAGTAGATGAAAAACCTAATTTTTCGAAGTAGATTACTATTTTTACAGAATATATATATATATTCTAAAATTTATTAAATAAATGTAAATTTTATATCTATGATGTCACAACAACCATGTACCACACCTTTTGCATACATACTAGTAAGTTTGGTGCCAACCCTAATAGGATCAACTTGTAGATGGTAAAACCCTAATTATTTTTGTATGGATAAAAATAATAATATTTATTGTATTTATTACTAATTTTACCATATTTATTTAGACTTTTATTTCTATTTAGAAAATTAGAATTCTAGGTATTTTATATAACAAGTTGACCTAATAACTTGACCCCGACAATTTCAGGCTTAAACCCCGACCAAAAATCTATGTTTTATACATATAAAATATATTATGTTATTTTAATTATAATTTTTAAGTATTTAATCCAGAATTGTCTATTTATCAAAAATTAGTTTTATTGATTTGTCGGTAATCTGTTATGACCTAGTTTTGGTTTCTACTTAGGTTTGAACTCATAAAAATTATAGAAGATGACCCTATCACTAAAACTATTTTCTAATAAAATAACAAAATTAATAGTTTTAAAATTAATAATTTAAAAATAATTTTTGGCAATGTTAATGGTTTGTAATATTTTGGTGTTTAGTTACTTGAATGTGCATTCAATGTAGAAGTAAGAACTAGCTAATAACCTAATTCTAACTTGATAGTAAGAGTCTAATTAGTGTAATAATTAATTGGTAGGTGTTCGATGTAACGCCCCGTTCCGCTCAAGCGGACTGCCGTCTCAAACGGCAATAGTGCAACTGTCCCGACCCGCCTTGCCCCAATGAGAAGCAAAAGATATCCAGACTTGTCCCAACAGGAATCCGGCTTGGACTTTCAGAGGCTCGTCCGACGTATCGCTCTACCGAGGCGAATCATCGCTAAGGTGGGTGGCTACGGTGAACTTGTCTTTGCTTAGCCAGCACACATAAAATCTGGAATATTCATGCTAGTCGCTAGGTGATTCACCTCCTGCATGCTAATAAATCCAACGCACCTAGCTAAGGGAATAATCCTAACTCATATTGCTATGCTAGAACATGGAAACTGAAATACTGCTTATATTCAGACCCTCGCATGCTAAGTCCCTTAACGGTTTCTACTCTCGGCTTACCTTCGGGTCCGAGCAACGTGCCTGCTTATGTTCCTTAGAAACGCATGCTTGTCTGCTTGAATGTTACCGTATTTTCATCCAAACCCCGGAAGACTACTAAGTAGTCGTTCCGTGCCTTGAACGAACCTGCAAGTATTCGGGACCGCTAGGTCACCAAGGCAATTTCTGCCCTAGGAGAATTGCATCAAGGCAAAAGACAGTCACTGAACAACGAAACAGGCAATGCATCTTATCTTGTACTATTGTTGCCTCAACAGCTTGCCTCTTGTCTTGTACTCTTGTCTCCCCAATCATGTAAATGGATAACTTAACCGAGACGCCGTTCGATCACGGACAACTTGTGCACAGGGATGGTCTAGCGGGCGATGCTGGGGCACTGGCATCGTCCCGATCCGGGCGAGATCAATTGTTCATAGTCTCTTATTCTTGGTGGAATGGCATGCAACGCCTCTTGTACTTTCGTTGCACTCCATTCTCGTCAAAGACTATATAGTCTCTTGTTCGGCAAAATGGTTTGTAGCGCCCCTTGTATTTCGTTGCATACCATTCTCGTCAAAGACTATACCGTCCTATATGGCATATGCCAGTGATCGCCTTGTATTTTGCTTGTTCCATGCTTGCTGGTAAAAGAAGTAAAAGATAACAAGAAATCCTCGCTTAGCGGCTATCCACGTGCGAGGCACTGTATCGCATCAAGAAATAACTAAACACCTGAACGATCTTGAAATAAATACTCGTGTTTGCATATACTATGCCTCCTGAATGCTTATACTTGCCCGTGCTAGAACTAACAATGTTTGCCTTGGACAGGGAAGGAGAAATGGTAAGTTGGTAAGTCTCGCCGTGTTTCCTCAAATATCGCACGGCGCACTGCCCGACACGTTAGGCTATTCAATATTTGCATGGAACTGATCCTAAGGCAACTAGAAAGACAACTTAATAGTTGGTGCACGGAACTAATATTACGTGTTTGGATTTGTCGAGCGGGCGAGTAGCTTCCCCACCAGTGCATTCAATGTACTGATAATCCACCAGTTTGTATGCAGGGTGCGGAAGAACCTCGTTCGGTGCAGATGCCTCCAATGTGCGTGCTAAGGCGTGAACATCACTCCGAAGCAACGGTGCGTCCGGATCAGAAGCACATATACAAGACATAATATTGTGAACATAGCCCGAACATCGCCTGTACAAATTATTCCACAGTTGTAGCCACTTGGCACGCTTTTACTGTTTCAGAGAGAGAGGCTTGAGCGACTTGTAATCTCGGCTATACGCCGCCTGTAACACATGTTTATATCAATAAAAGAGTTGCTTTACTTCAAACTTGTGTTTCAATGCTTCCGCTATATTGTCGACTCAGTGAACCTGTTACGATCGCTATGCGTTCATGACTTCGCTGCACTCGAACAATCTGTGCGACACTGTGGCTTAGAACTCTTACCGCCAGCCAATGAATTACGGCCTTGCACGGGCGCGGTTCACGCTTGTGCGGCATCACGCCCGGATGGGTTAAGCGATCGTTCCACGGGAGCGCTGGCGAGGGTGATTCCTGCCTAGCGGGAACGGCCAATTTGCCTGCAGGAGATCGGGGCATGACATAGTGGTATCAGAGCCTGGCTTTTACGCCTTTGGACTTCGATTCAATATCTCTGTTTCGAAAGCTCGTTCGTGGGTTATGTGCACGCTCTCTCTCAATGCCTCGATGGGATATTCCAACAATAAGTCTAAATACTTTCAAAATACATTTTGATTGATATGATTGCTTGTCTGGTTGTATGCTGCGAGTGGCCTTTGTGCCAACCTGTGCGAACCCTTGAGAGTATCGCTAGTAGCTTGTCCGATTTTCACTAACTCTAAGTTTGGTTGAATGCATCTATTCGAGGGACGCCTTGAACTAGTGCACTATCCAAGACTTATGAAAAGGTGAAACTCGAGTGCTGAGACTTCGCTATCACTAAGCTGGTTGACGTGTTCACACTAGAAATGCATATCGAAGGTGCGCACGATCCAGTCTAAGCGATATGCTGATTTCGACGCTTGTGCAAGTGAATATCCAAATGAACAAGTACAACGACTTGTCTAGGACTGCCTCAACCCTAGATCACTGCTTGTCCTTAGTAAGTCTCAAGGACGATACTTTTTCTAAGTTGGGTAGGATGTAACACCCCGTTCCGCTCAAGCGGACTGCCATCTCAAACGGCAATAGTGCAACTGTCCTGACCCGCCTTGCCCCAATGAGAAGCAAAAGATATCCAGACTTGTCCCAACAGGAATCCGGCTTGGACTTTCAGAGGCTCGTCCGACGTATCGCTCTACCGAGGCGAATCATCGCTAAGGTGGGTGGCTACGGTGAACTTGTCTTTGCTTAGCCAGCACAAATAAAATCTGGAATATTCATGCTAGTCGCTAGGTGATTCACCTCCTGCATGCTAATAAATCCAACGCACCTAGCTAAGGGAATAATCCCAACTCATATTGCTATGCTAGAACATGGAAACTGAAATACTGCTTATATTCAGACCCTCGCATGCTAAGTCCCTTAACGGTTTCTACTCTCGGCTTACCTTCGGGTCCGAGCAACGTGCCTGCTTATGTTCCTTAGAAATGCATGCTTGTCTGCTTGAATGTTACCGTATTTTCATCCAAACCCCGAAAGACTACTAAGTAGTCGTTCCGTGCCTGAACGAACCTGCAAGTATTCGGGACCGCTAGGTCACCAAGGCAATCTCCGCCCTAGGAGAATTGCATCAAGGCAAAAGACAGTCACTGAACAACGAAACAGGCAGTATATCTTGTCTTGTACTATTGTTGCCTCAACAGCTTACCTCTTGTCTTGTACTCTTGTCTTGTACTCTTGTCTTGTACGCTTGTTGCCCCAATCATGTAAATGGATAACTTAACCGAGACGCCGTTCGATCACGGACAACTTGTGCACAGGGATGGTCTAGCGAGCGATGCTGGGGCACTGGCATCGTCCCGGTCCGGGCGAGACCAATTGTTCATAGTCTCTTATTCTTGGCGGAATGGCATGCAACGCCTCTTGTACTTTCGTTGCACTCCATTCTCGTCAAAGACTATATAGTCTCTTGTTCGGCAAAATGGTTTGTAGTGCCCCTTGTATTTTGTTGCATACCATTCTCGTCAAAGACTATACCGTCCTATATGGCATACGCCAGTGATCACCTTGTATTTTGCTTGTTCCATGCTTGCTGGTAAAAGAAGTAAAAGATAACAAGAAATCCTCGCTTAGCGGCTATCCGCGTGCGAGGCACTGTATCGCATCAAGAAACAACTAAATACCTGAACGATCTTGAAATAAATACTCGTGTTTGCATATACTATGCCTCCTGAATGCTTATACTTGCCCGTGCTAGAACTAACAATGTTTGCCTTGGACAGGGAAGGAGAAATGGTAAGTTGGTAAGTCTCACCGTGTTTCCTCAAATATTGCACGGCGCACTGCCCGACACGTTAGGCTATTCAATATTTGCATGGAACTGATCCTAAGGCAACTAGAAAGACAACTTAATAGTTGGTGCACGGAACTAATATTACGTGTTTGGATTTGTCGAGCGGGCGAGTAGCTTCCCCACCAGTGCATTCAATGTACTGATAATCCACCAGTTTGTATGCAGGGTACGGGAGAACCTCGTTCGGTGCAGATGCCTCCAACGTGCGTGCTAAGGCGTGAACATCACTCCGAAGCAACGGTGTGTCCGGATCAGAAGCACATATACAAGACATAATGTTGTAAACATAGCCCGAACATCGCCTGTACAAATTATTCCATAGTTGTAGCCACTTGGCACGCTTTTACTGTTTCAGAGAGAGAGGCTTGAGCGACTTGTAATCTTGGCTATACGCCGCCTGTAACACATGTTTATATCAATAAAAGAATTCCTTTACTTCAAACTTGTGTTTCAATGCTTCCGCTATATTGTCGACTCAGTGAACCTGTTACCGATCGCTATGCGTTCATGACTCCGCTGCACTCGGACAATCTGTGCGACTTTGTGGCTTAGAACTCTTACCGCCAGCCAATGAATCACGGCCTTGCACGGGCGCGGTTCACGCTCGTGCGGCATCACGCCCGGATGGGTTAAGCGATCGTTCCGCGGGAGCGCTGGCGAGGGTGATTCCCGCCTAGCGGAAACGGCCGATTTGCCTGCGGAAGATCGGGGCGTGACATTCGAGACGTTCCTATGGAGAGCTCCGGACCAGATTTGTTGTGCTCGCATCTTGGCTTGGAAGGCAAGTACACATTGCTTGTTTGTATTGTGCAATTTACATATGCTTAGATCTTTTTATTTTGATAGCTGTGTGCACGCATCTTAGAGTAGCAGACGTACCCGTTATGTTATGAAGCTACGTGGTATCTTATGACCTGATGCTGTTTCAAACACGTTCACTGAGTGAGTGAGTGCATGGACTAGCATGTTGACTGGTCATCGGTACGTGAGTTCGTGTCTTGTGTTTGCTGTTGGTGTTAGTTTGGGTTCTAGATTTTATTGACGTCATTGTATTTTGTTTGTACTGCGTATACGGTTCAGATAGTTCATTGGGAGGGGAGAATCTGCTAGTGAGCGTATGGGATTTATGTTTCTTACTGAACTGTGAAAATAGTGCAACTGTGTAACCCTCGAGTTCTTCAGAGCACCTGGTGGGACGACGGTTCTTCTATTTCTCCCCCCCTCATGCGCCATTAGAGATGTCTCGAGTGCATTTCATATAGATGGATTAGTTACCCTATTTATAGTTTACTGCTTTTCTTTTATGCATTTTGATTTATTGTGTACTTGTTATGTCCCTCTAGGACTTGGAACCTTTTCCAGATCCCGACGAGCACTTATATCCGACTGATTATGGAGTTGAAGATTTTGTAGACGAGGACTTCGAGGTAGAACCATAAGAGTTTCTTTGAGCATTCATTCATGGAAGATAGTTGCTTAGTGTTTGGGACTATTTCTTTATTACTTAGATGTATTCTTTTAGTATTCTTTTGTACTTATTTTGTGGATTGTTCTCTACTAGATATTCTTTTGTAGTGGATTCTGAGACTTATTCTATTTCATTCAGTTTCCTAATCTGTGATATTTTATGGATGAGACTAGATTATACATGCCTGTGATATTGAGTCTTAGTTATATTTTATAGCGTAGTACGACTGGTTAGGTCTATTAAATTGGGTTCCTATACTTGTTCATACAACTGTCATGTGTACGTATACTTGATCCTACGTATATTGGGACTGAGGCATGATATATTTTTAGTGGTGGCCCATGTAGGTCGAGTTAGCCGTTTCGGTGATGTAACTGTATCGAACGGGCCTGCACTTAGGATTAGAGTTTTAGGTCTCATCCATATTTGACTATAACTCACATTCCTTCCAATCCGTTCTATTTGAATAAATGCTTGCATCCTGTTTGATTCATGTAATCTTCCTAATCTTTCGTTCATCTCTTGCAGAGAGATAAATTTGCGTAACAGACATGCCGCTACCTGGGGCAACACGTCTCCAGGGGTCGATGGCCAATCACCAGGAGAGGCATCGACGACTCCTCGACTTTCTGGACCGGACGGACAGACTGACAATCCAATTCCACCAGCTCCTCCCGTAGTTCCTAATGGAGCTCCCCCAGCTCCATCAGTACCACAGGACGGCCAGATGCAGATGTTCCAATTCTTCCAGATGATGATGCAGGAATAAAGATAGCAGGTTGTCGCACTGGCTGCCGAGCAAAGGCAGTAAGAGGCAGAGCAGAGGCAGGAAGCCGCCGAGATGATGCAGGGATTCCTGGCTATAGTTGAGAGGATGGCTGCACCAGCACCCGCACCAGCCCAGGTACTATATCTAGTGCTACAAGCGCGTGTTGTTTCAGTTAAGGATTTTGTGCAAATGAACCCCAAGCCATATAAAAGCAATGAGAGTCCAAAGGAGTCCACACTTGGATAACCAACACCAGGAAGCTTTTGGAGGTATCATAGCCGCCTACAAACTTATGGATGACAAGAGTGAGGACTTAGTTAGAAGGGAATGCTCATCACTGGTGGAAATCGATGGAGCGCCAATTGGGTACACACCAGACATGGGAGCAATTCTTGGAGTACTTTGAGAAGAAATACTTTTCGGCCACTATGAAGGATGCATTATACAACCAGTTTCTCCATCTAGAGCAGGGGAACAAGACGGTCATGAGTATGACTCAGAGTTTAGCCGCCTTAGTAGATATGGCTCCGTTCTGATACCCAATGACTTAGAGAAAGCTAAGAGATTTTATCACGGGTTGACTAAGGAGCTTCAACACTATACCAGCTCACAGTCTCGGATCTCTTATGCTGAATTATTGACGGAGGCCAGGATTCAGGAGGCCATCGGCAAGGGAAAAGGGAATCAACAGAGGATTCAGCAAGGACCAACAAAGATGCAACAAGGAGGGCCTATTAGACGACCAATGGGATAACAGCAGTAAAAGAGGATGGGACCCTACCAGCTTAGAGAGTCTTTGACTTGCTATTTCTGCGGCAAGAAGCGACACCTACAAAAGGAGTACAGAAAGATACTGGGGACTTGCTTAATCTGCATAGCGGGACATCATCAGGCTCAGGATTGTCCGCAACATAGAGACATAGTTCCATTGGGAGGGCAAAAGCCAACAGTACTGGAACAGGAAGCAACCAACCAAGGAGGAGGATTACCTCGTTTACCAGCTGTCACTCCCCGTTCCCGATAAACGTATTTGGAATATATTTTTATTTTAGTATAGTTGCTTGTGGATAGAGACTAGACCCATTCTTTGGTTTAACCCGGTTCATGGTTTATTTTGTGGGTTGGTTTAATTCATGAGAACCTTTGGTTCAACCCTCAACCCTACTATATATAACCCAACATTTTTTCTCTGTCTCATCACATCTTCATTTCTTCTTCCTTCTTTAGTTTTATCTCTCAATTTCATAGGCAAGTACACCTTTCATGAGAAATGGAAAAACCCTCCATATTATTATTCTATTATATTTATTATGTTTTTCTAAGCATTTTTAGTTCTTGAAGTTTTCTGTTTTGATAGATGGATTAGTGTAGATCTACATTTCTAACTTAGGATTTTATTGGATTTTATGAGTTTTTCTTGGTTTTGATATATTAAACTTGGGTATTTGAAAACCAGTTTTTGCTACATGATAGAGCTTTCAATTTAGAGCATTTGGCTTTTGGTTTACCCAATTTGGACTTAAAATAAGTTTTTTATGAGAAAAATAAGATTTCAATTTTTGGAGCTTTTCCGCCATAGCTGAACCTGCTGTTGGAGAAGATGAAGTCTTCATGCGGCCAGCGAGCTATAAGGCTGAGAGTACCATGCGGCCCGAGAGGATTATGCGGCCTAAACTCTTTCTGTATACTGACAGCATGCGTCCATCTTATTGGACGCATGACTGCTGATTTGCACAGTATCCTTCAACACCTTTTGCTTTCACTCACTGAACGAATAAATTTTTTGCTAAGTCCTAGAGAACTCCATACAGCATTGACCCATTGCGGCACCGACACCCATGCGGCTAAGAGAACATGCAGCCCCTATTTCTTGGATGCATGACTCTGAACCGTTGGCACTTATTTATATAGTTTTGTCTTTTCTTCCTGACACACTTTATGGCTTCTCACCTCAGTCATATCAGTCATTTTATGTCACATCTCTGCACTTTATTTATTGCCTGTCACTTTAATACTTGTGCCTAGGAGTAGACCTTAACCCTGGGCACGCGGACAAGTGGTTCATGCCGCATGAATTATGCGGCCTGACTTCTTATGCAACCAGGATTGTTATGTGGACTGACTTCATGCAGCTTAGAGACCCATACAGCCTTGCTTGTTTTGACTGAATGTCTTCTTGACTCTTGTGACCCAATATATAATTGGTAACTAGACTCAAATACTGTATCCTTGCTGATACCCTTATTTCTTGATTATTGTTCATGTTTTAATGTGCACCGAGGTACGACACATCCTGTCACGTGTTAAGAGATTATATTTGGGTTGTGCATCGAGAATGCCTTTAAATTTTTGAACGCATGATATTATAAATATATATATTGTTTTCCAGCATGGGCATAATAAGCGAGTCAAACTACCAAAGCATGGTTAAGATATTGATTTTATGAATGTTGCATACACGCTCAGGTGAATCCAGATTTGACTTCCATGGAATCGTATCTGTCGTGCCCGTACTTTGTACGACATCTTCAGAAAAATTCTTATGTGACCACGCCTTAAGATTTTAAACACAACATAAGGCTAATTAAGTAACTAAAAGTGGTATTAACATTTGAAGAAAATGGTATCCTGAGATCATGCCAACGAACATTCCCATAGAGATTTATTCTAAGTGTGTTGTGGGCTGTCCACCACAGATACTGTATATCATCTGCCTTCGTGGAGTGTTATATCTGATTTATTATTATGCCGAGCCACTATTTCAATATAGGAACAATGGAACCGCTAATACCATATTTTTAGCGCAGTGGCCCTCTGGGAGACTGGTGCATCCTGCAAGTTCTTATTTTATTATATTAGTTCGCTTAGCTCATGTTCGACACTGACGTGATCTGAGGATACTTATTATGCATTATTCTGAGATAATCTCAAACTCCATAAAATAGCAAGCCGTACAAATGATTGGCCGATATAAGAAATAGATTTTGGTTGTGATTGTATTATTCAGCTAGTGGCCTAGGGAAGTGGACTATCATAGTGTGATGGTTAAACCCTTGTCCTTGTTTGGTTGTAGAGTTGGGCCTTCGCGCAAGGATAGGCCATGGACCTAAGTTACAACACTGAACCTATGTATTATTATATGTTTTTCTTGGGTTTTTGTTTCTCCATTTTGTTCTTCCTTTGTGGTACTTTCTATTTGGGGTCTAATGTCACTACCCCCATTTCCAGGGAAGGTTATTTTTATTTTATTTTAATTTGGTAAATTATGAATTGATCATAAATATTTGTATTAATATTTAATTAGTTGGTTGTATTTATTTTATTAGTTATTTTAGGGGTTTTGGCTAGCTTGGACCTATGTCAGACCCTAGTGGACCCATGTCAGACCCAACAACACCCTTGTCAGACCTATTTATTGGTTTAGAATAGTTATTTATATTTTACTTAGTTAGTTAGAGTGATTAGGGATTAATTAGAGTACATTTGGAACCCCAAACCATATTTTGCATGACTTAAGAAAGGGCATTTTGGTCATTTCACCTAACACAAACCCTAACCCTAAACCTATTTCTTGGCTGGCCGAATCCCTCCCCCCATTCATTTCCTTTCTTCTTCTTCTTCTTCTTCTTCTTCTTCTTCTTCATTCTCCTTCCCATTTTCTTCTTCTTTCCTTCTTCCAATTTCTTCTCTCCAAGTAAGTTTTTTCCACTTCTCTCTCTTCCTTCATTTATTTCTTCCTTAGATACAAACCCTAACCCTTTGCTTTTCCCTAACCTAGGTGTGTAGAGCTTAGAATTGGTGTAGGAGCTTGGCTTGGAGGCTTGGTGTGGGTGATTTCTAGGTTTTTTGAGACTTTGGCCTTGGGATTCCAACTCCCAAGAGGTAAACCCTAACTTTCCTCTTAGTGATTACTCTAATATAGTATAATTAGTAGTTTAGAACCTTTCTAGACCTTAGGGCTACCCATGGGAGGAAGTTAGATCTTGTTTGGATGTGTTTGGAGACTTTGGCATAGGGTTTTGTGTCAATTTTGGGTAAAATTCGAGATTGGCCCAATTTTGGGTGTTGCCCTAGGTTAGACAGACCTAGGTAGACGTGCTTGGGTGTCTTCAGGGTGAGTATGTGTCCCCGTTTGGACACGTGAGGTCGTGTCGCGAAGATTTGGGCGTTTCGGGCGATTTGGGGGTTTTTTCGTCGCCGTGGGTTCCACATGCATGTAGGATTTTGCCACAGACCTAGAATCGGAGAGTTAGCATTTTTTTTGAGATTCTAGACATCGATTAGAACTCGTAGGTAAATTTTGGGTCAATTTTGAGTAGGTTTGGTGTGCGTTTCACGAGGTATCGCGAACCGTACTCCACGTGTTCGTCGAAATGACCGAATGGCCATTTCGACTTAGTTTCTAGATTTTTGGCTTGTGCGCGAATTGGTTTAGCCTCAGGGAGTGTGTATTAGAGTTTACGAGTATATATTTATATATATGTGTGTGGGTGAGTGTGGTTGAATGTGGTTGTGTGTGGTTGAGTGTGTGTATTGGTGTGGTTGAGTGTGGGTAGTGTGTGTGTGTGGTTTGTGTGTGAGTGTACGGTGTTGGTGTGTAGTGTATTGTTTGTGTGTAGTGTAGTGAGTGTTTGTGGTAGTGTGCTTGGGTGTATAGGTGTGAGTGTGTGTTTGAGAGTGTTTGTGAGTGTGTGTGTGTTTGTGTGAGTGTGTGTATAGGTGTTAGTGTGTGTGTTGGTGTTTGTGTGTGTAAGTGTGTTTATATATATTTATATATGAGTGTATATATATGTGTGTTAGTGTATATAGATATATGTGTGTAAACCCCCTCACCCAAAATATATATTTTGTGTGTATTTTATATTATTTTATTTATTATAGATTATTTTAAATATTGAATTACTTTAGAGTATTCTCTTAATTAATTAAAAATAAATTTCTTAGTATATTTACTTATGTAAATATTTATTTAGAATCATTTTTAGGCTATTTTAGATTTTGGAGATTTTTCTACAATTTTTAGGTAATTAAAACATTGGGAACGTAAATTTCTAGGACTTCCATGATTTACTATGAGATCATACTTGCATATTGTTCCTACCAAATATTTATTTTAGGTTAAAATATTTAATTATATTTTTCTGTAATTTATTTAAAATTTTAAGAAATTTATTTATATTTTTAAAATTATTCAGGATTTATTTGGATATATATAGTCTTAATATTAGATAGATGCTAATTTAGTGTTAATAGATATTAATAAGATTATATATAAATTATTTATATTATCTTTAATTCTATTTAAGATTATAAATTATTGAAATAAACTCAAACTCTATTTTAAATTAATTCAAATCCTGAGCCTACTAGGAAACCAACTTCATGCATATCCTATCCTTATTTAAACTGATCCTAATCATATCCAAATTAGCCAATCCTAGTCGTATTCAATTAAGTAGTGTCCACTATTATAAATACCTCATCCTTCATATTTTTCTTTCCCATATTTCCCTGTTTTTCGTCCAAAAAAAGTCAAAATTCGTCATAAATTCAGCCTCATTTTCTAGTAGTTATGACGACTTAAAAAGATGATATCTCCTACCTCTGGACTCCAAATGCACTCCAATTTCTTTTGTTAGAACTATATCAAGGTTAGTTTTCTGAATATATAAATTATTTTAATAATTTATGAAACTATTTTTCCAGAAAATTCTAAAAGTGTCAGTTGTCTGAAATCAGACGCGTTTACGTATTTTCGAGATTTTGTGAGATCCCGAATTCGAAATTATGAACCGTTTGAAGTTTCGAAAAGTTAACATGATGAACTTACATAAAATAATATTTTTAGAATTTAACATATAAGTTTAATTTATTATAAAATTTGTGTAACGTAGAGGTAAATAGGAAACTATCAAAAATTATCATCTGTGCACCCTTGTAGACATAACTCTTTACCGACTTATGATTTTATGAAACCGTCGATTTCAATGTTCATATAGCACTAAAATCTATAGAATTCTACACAAAAATCAAGGATTTGAGTCGGTTGACTTTTTGGTCAACGGATTGCCTCGATTTGCGTGCCACGGATCATAAATCCGTAAAGTTGACTTTCTTTGGACCAAAATTAGGATTTAACAATAAAATCAGATTATAATAAGATTAAAAATACTATTTTAGTTTATTTTATTCATAATTAAAATAGATTAGAATGGCAGAAACTATTTACCCACTTTTGTAACCTAACTTGTTTAATTTATGTGACGGGTAGATCGGACGACGCCTTGAGTTGGGACTTTATTCCTTTTCTGACCAGGCAAGTATACCTTGCCAAATTGTTTACAATACTTTGCATGCTTATTATATTTCTGTATATTCATTGCATGTGTAGTTTATTTCAGTCATTACTATATATTAGATATGTTGACACACACTTGACACCTAGTATCATGAGAGGACAATCATTAGGCGTATGGGCTTTAACCACTCTGGTAAACCGTAGTATCTAGATCGCACTACGGTAGTGTGTCGCACTGGTTGCTACCCCCGCGGTATGTCAATTTCAGGAGTCTCGTTGGTCGCTACCCCCGCGGTATATCGATTTCTGATGTCCCCTGACGTGTGTGTGAGTTGTGAGATTTAGATCGAGTAGCCTACCCTTGCCCATACGTCAAAAAGTTGTCCTCATTTGCATTCATATAGATTGTCTTGTACAGTGTACTTATATATTTTCAAACATTATGCATGTTTACTGTATTCAATTGGCTTGTTTCTATGTATCTTGTTATGTCCCTCTGAGGACCTGGTCCCTTGCCAGGTATAGACGACCATGAGTATCCGCAGGAGTACGGACCCGGACCTGACGCATTACTTTTTGCCAAGGAGACCTTACCCACTGAGCATCATTGATTATCTCTAGCGATGGATCCTTTAGCTGACACTCTTTTATCATCACTTTATTTTATTTAGGAGATTTTACCCTTCTCTCTTATTTTAGTTTTGATATAGTCATTGGTAGTGGATTTGTCTCCACCCGACTATCATTTACGGATTATTCAGACTCTTTATTCTAGTATAGTTATTTTCTTCTGTTACTTGTTGTTTGGATGAGATTAGTATTTCTGTGACTTGTGATAGTATATATACCACATGTGAGTTTTATTCATATTACAGCGTATGTGTGTATTATGGTATCCATATATTGGAGTTGCCATATACACACGGCTGGCATGCTTACGTGTTTCTAGTCCTTCGTATTTTGGGACTGGGGCGTGACAATGTGTGTATATGTATATATAAGTGTGTGTATGCATATATGTATATGAGTCTATATGTATATGTGTGTGTATATATATATATATATATGTGTGTGTGTGTGTGTTTGTATATATATATATATATATATATATATATATATATATATATATATATGTGTGTGTGTGTGTGTGAGTGTGTGTATCTATATTTGTATGTGTGTGTGTGTATCTAGGTGTGTGTGGAGAGTGAGATAGAGATAAGAGGGAGAGAGATTGAGGAGAGTGAGATAGAGATTGAGTGAGAGAGATAGATAGGGATAGCAGCAGCAGCAGCAGCAGAATAGGAGAAGAAGAGCAGCACAGCAGCAGAGGGAAGCGGCAGCAGCTGCAGTAGCTGCAGGCTCAGCAGCAGCGCTCAACAGCAGCAGCAGCTGCAGGCGGCAGCAGCGGCAACGCGTATCAGCAGCGGCATCGCAGTTTTCGTAGCAGCAGCTAGCCCCCCCTTCTTTTTATATGTATATATGTATATATATAGAGAGATGTATATATATATATATATATGGATAAATTTATATATATATATATATATATATATATATATATATATATATATATATATACATAGGTATAGTTAGGTATTAGATAGTGAGATAAGAGAGTAGGGCGAGGTATTGAGTTTCAATACCTTGAGGGTAAGGTAAGTGAGGTATCGGAGGTAAGGTATTAAGGTAGCCTATATATATATATATATATATATATATATATATATATATATATATATATATATATAGTTAGCTATAGTTAGTTAGAGTTAGAGGGTAAGGTATCTCAATACCTTGAGATACTAAGGTATTGAGGTAAGTTGGGTATCGGAGATGAGGTAATTGCATGTACACTAGGTTATATATATATATATATATATATATATAGTAGCATATGGTAGTATATATATAGATAGTTAGTTAGTTAGCTAGTGTTAGTGAGAGAGTTAGGCGAGGTATCGCGATACCTTGAGATACTCAATGTATTGGGCATCTGGGCGAGGTATTGAATTTTTGCCTAGGAATGAGGTTAGAGATGCTTATATATATATATATATATATATATATATATATATATATATATATATATATATATATATATATATGTATATATATATATATATGTATATATATACGTGCTAGTATATATATTATAGGGTATATGCGGGGTATATCGCGTAGGTTGAGATATCGGATACCGAGGGTATCCCGGTATCTCAAGGAGGCGAGTTTGAGGGTTTATTAGCTTAATGACCTAGTTTTGACCTAAAATTTTAGGGGCACACTAGTTTTACCTAGAGTTGACCGTAATTGCCCCCGTTGACGGCAAAAGTCAATATTTGACCTAGTTTTGACCTAGAGTTGACTTTTTGGATATTAGGTTGACTTTTTGATCCATATTTTACCGGTTTTACCCATTTGACCTAGAACAACCCTAGAAGCTTATTTTTAGTTATTTTATATCTGTTTAACTCTTTAGAACCCCGTTTAACCTTGCTTTTCGTAATAGGTCCTTGCGACGCCAGTTCGGATCGCCAGTTGCTCAGGACGTCAGGCGAGTACATTCTCTGATAGTTTTCATTATCTGATGATTATTATGATTCAGCTTCTAATATAGTATTATCAGATTTTTCTGGCACGACACGGACTAGTATTTCTGGATTCATTTACTTGTGACACGTAAATTTCATGTTTCTGGCCTCTATTCTGGAATCACCTACTAGCATCACCTACTGGCATCACATTATGACTCATACAGGTATCACGCATATTTTTGGCAGGACTCATACTTGATTTGCGTGTCGGGTCTTGGATTCACTTATACTAGTCGGGGTGGAGAAATACTCGAGTAGACATGTAAACATTCCCAACTGGAATTACTGGAATCACCCCCTCGTGTCTAATCTGGAAAGATAGCAGTCGCGCACCTAGTGCGCGGTGAGCCGTACTTACCCCTAGCCGTTTACATGTCGAAACAGGTATTTCAAAGACACGAGTTCATTCTTTCTCGTCTGGACTCACTTGCATTTCTTGACTGGTCTTACTTATACTTTCTGGACTTGACTCATTATATTTATTCTTGCTGGACTCACTTCACGAGATTGTGCACACACTTGCTCTTAGTTTAGATTTTTTGTATCCTGCAGTCATTACTATCTTGCTTTTGATTTTCATGCATCTTTACCTTTATGCACCAGTTGATATATTTATATATATATTTCCTTGTTCATACTTCATTTCCTTCACCTCGTGCTACTTGCTACAACTGCTTTATAGTTTTTATCATTTAACTGGAACTGTTGTTAGAGGTGTACTTGCTCCAATCCTGACTGGATATATTTTTTAGAGGATCCGGAGGATTGGTGTTCGACGTTTTATGGACCTCAGCCTGTCGATGGTGCAGACAGGGACCCCCTAGTTCAGGAGTGATTTCCGGGTTGGAAGCCGGGATCACTAGGACCTCAGTGTATTTATTAGCTTTTGGTACAGAATTTGTCCCCGACTTTTGGTACAGAATTTGTCCACGTGGCGTGCATCCATGCAGCCCCGCCCAGTCGGACGGTCCAAGTTTGACCCGGCTTGGCTCAGCTGAGTCCGAGTCGAACTCGGACACGGCTCGGCTCGAGATCGGCTCGGCTGCACTAGCACCCACCCCGCGGTAGCTGACAGGCGGGCCCCGCCCAGTTCGCTGCGGGAGGCTGACAGGTGGGCCCCCTGTTGGCTGATTGGCCAAAATATTTACTATTATGGGTTTTTATTTTCAGAAAATAATTTTTAATTCAGTTTTCCCTAATTAACTCAAAATAAATGCTAAAAATAATCAGAAATTTCCGAGAAAATTTTAGAAAATATATTTGATTATTTAGAACCTAAAATAAAAGTTTGGGATATTTTTTAATTATATTTGACCCTAAAATAAATTTTTGAAAGTCGTAGGAATTTAGGGTTACTAGTTTTTAATTAACTAAAAATTGTGAAAAAATAAATTAACCTAATAACAATATTTAAGCAAGAATTTCAGGATACGGATGTTACAAGTCTACCTACCTTAAAAAATTTCGTCCTCGAAATTTAAAATCCTTAATTATTTTTTTTTACTATTAAAATTTAAATTCAACATAATCATATAATCATGAAGTAAATCCATATTGTAATTTCATAAAAAAATTTCAAAATTCTATAGATATCATACTCGTGAAAAATTTTAAATTTAAAATCAAATTCCATTCTTATCACAATTTCCTCCAAAATTTTAAGTTAATAACTAAATACTCAAAAAAATAATATCTAATCCTCTAATTTAAATCCAATCAATCCATATTTATAAAATTTAAAATCTTATCCCAAAAATTTGAATTCAAACACTAATCCATTAATGATCTTACTCCTCTAATTTAAATCCAATCAATGCATATTTATAAAATTTAAATTCTCATCCCAAAAATTTGAATTTAAACAATAATCCATTAATGATCTTACTCCTCGATTCTTTTTCCACATCATAATCAAACAATATAATACTTATGAAATCTTCATATGCAACATTCAAAATATAAACTTTAAATTTATATCTTTTAGTCAAATAAATATAATGATAATCTTCTTAAATTTCTCAAAATTTAATGACAAATCCAATCATATCATAATCTTCATAAAAATCTATGATTTAACAAAATCGACAATGCTGCCATATTAAATTCTCAACTCTTTATTTAAATTAATATTTATCCTCAAAATTTAAAATCCTTAATATTTTTTTTCTGCCACCATCAACATTTAAGCAATATAATCATGAAGTCAACCCACTACTATAATCATGAAATCAAACCACTATTGTTATTTAACAAAGTCCTTAAAAATTAACTTCATCCTCACAACTTAAAACTTTTAAAGTAAATATTCAAAATTTGAATTGATCTTCAAAATTTAAAATCTAATACATTTTTCTCTTAAATCAGATTCACAAGTCATAACTCTTAAATACAATCTAACATTATTTCCTTAAAATTTAAATCTCATTTATAAATGTCTTCAAAATTTTAATAATTAAATCCTTCAAATTTAATCTAATATCCAAACTTAGAAATTAAATCCAATATTGAAGTTTAAAGAAAAATTTAATTCCATCCTTAAAATTTAGAATCTCATATTGTAGTCATTTCTCACAATAATTTAATTTGTCCCCATAGCCATAATTTGTTTTGTCCTCACTACTATTAGGATTACTTGCACCATTACTTCCAAATAATTTTTTTATCCATATTAACTGATATACCAATCTATTATTATCACACAAGGTACTTACTGTTATTAGCACATTACTCAACTAATCCCTAATATAGAAACACTAGCACTCTTGATATAGTAACACAAGCTTTCTCACTACACAATATATGTCCTTAATGTTCTAGGACACTAGCTTCATCATTAGATCACCTCATCACACTCACTAGAACTCATAATCACTTGCACTTTCTATAATACACATGTTTCACTTCACTCTCAAAGGCATGCATATGGTTCCATATCTCGATTGATGTGTACATATTTTCCCTTAAACCTTTTACAGACTGACACACTAATCAGTGATATACTACATATCTTCCATGACCAATCTTGATATTTCTCAACCCATGACACTCCATTAGAATTTCTAATACTCAGGCTTCCACTTTCATTAACTTTCACACTGACACTCATCACCCACTGTGCATCCTGTACACAATTTTTAGACACTTTTTCCACCTATTGTTTTCAACATATCACTGGCCTCAATATCAGATGATATACCTATCACTAGTCATATACTTGTACACTCATATCTACTCACATCAAGACTCTACTTCTAAGCTAAAGAATGATGGAACAAATCCTACAGTAGCAGGAGTGGATAAGTATTGAGATGATACTTTAAGAACCAATTTAAGATACAACTTGTTAATCATATACGTCTGTCCGAAATCATGACACTCAGAATCCTCGCCACGCTAGTAAGCATTGGTGCGACAAACGATAGGTTCCATAACTAGGGTATGTAACTCTATAATCATGTCATCTAGAACCCTCACTACGCCAACCAATATGGCTGCGAGAAACTCTAAATTTCATAACTATGATATGTACATACGAAGTCAGGTTCCTACGTTTCTGCCACAACAACTAATATGGTTGCGATAAAGTCTAGGCTCCATAACCAAAGCAGACGTTTCACCTTTCTTACTGTCCTCATCAACATATGATCAGATGATACCGTAATTTAGTCAGTAAAATTTATCTCGATATAAAATCAAACTCAACAACGACACCAAAAATTAAATTTAACAACCGATCACCAAGAATCAGATTTAATAACAATAAGTGAGAACAGACGAAAACAAAGGAAAAGATTTGAATTGGAATTTATAATAAGATTCTCAAGGGTCGTCCCAGGAATCTCTCAAAAATTTGTGATTGAGTATCCCTCTCTCATCCTAGTGTCCTATGTCCTATATACTATCGCAGGCTCGCAGTAGTACAACTAAGTCATCGCACTACCACGACATCGCACAACTTGCGAAGCTTGACCTGCGTAAATATCGATTAATGATTCAATCCTAAAAATTTAAAAGTTAATTCCAATATTCAAAGTAAATCCTACTAATTTATATTTCATGAAATATTTAAAAAAAATTTAAAGTCTCATCCTCAAAATTGAATTTCTAATTTACTCCATCAATCTTTTTTCTCGAACAAATTTAAATTTTGAATTCAAATTAAGTCCTTAAAAGTTGAATTCAACAAGTTATAAAATTAATCTTTGTATTGTTATTCTTTTGGTCTAACTCAACCCATAAACTAAATCTCAATATTATATTGAACTCCTAACACTCAAATTCTTAACCTTATCCTTGAATTCCTCGAATTATATCTCAAAACTTTTAAGATTATCCTCAATTTCAAAAAAAAATCAACATTATCCTCAATTTATTTATTTATTTTTTGTCAATAATCAAATATGACAACTTCTACCCATCTTATAATTTTATCCTTAAAATAAAATCCTCAAATTTTACTTCTTGAATAATTAAAATAAAATGTATATACTTTCCTCAAAAGTCAAATATTCAAATATTAAAATAAAATTTTAATCACTTCCAAAAATATTTATAGCTTTGACTATATTTATTGAATTGAATTTGAATCCTTAAAAATTTAAATACATAAAATCTCAACTCCTCAAAAATTATCAAAACTTGAAATTTATTTCCAATCTTCAAATTATAAATTTAAATCCACATCTTGTAGTCCAATAGCTCTAATGTTAATTTTTTTTTTAATTCGACAAAATCACAAAGTAATAAACTCATACTCAAAATTTTAAATCAAATACACAAAATTTAAATTCTTGAAACTTAAACCCACTATAATAATCTGCAAAAATCTAAAATTCAATAAATCTTCAACTTCTTGTCTTTATCATCATTTAATTTAAAACTATTTTCCATTTTTCTTTTTTTCTTTTTTAAAGAAAATTTCAACCATGTTTTAGCAAGAAAATTATAATCATCAAGCTACAAAGAAATTTAAACCTTAAAGCATTTTTTTAATAATTCTCATTTTCAATAATTGTGTAACCTTAAGGAAATAATTTACCAATTGAGCAGTCTACGCCTAACTTTGATCACACCAACTTATAAAATATCATAATATATAATCACTTAATTTTCTTAAGTTTATCTACTAGAGTTTACCTAAAATTCAAGATGTATATCTATTTTAATCACGTAGCCTATGTAACACCTTAACTACCCAAGCAATAAAATTAAAATAAGGCCTTCCAATTGTATACCTAGTCCTAGCCATTCTCCTAAATTTAAATCAATCCTAATTGTGAATGAGCATCTCCTAGTCGCAGGCTCACAGCTAGTACTACTAAGTTGAAGTACTAACCATGACATCGCATAACTTACGAAGACTGACCTGCATGGGCTACCACTAAAATTCTGTCATGACCTGCACCCTCTTTTCGGATATGAGTACATGGCCAAGCTCAGCCTACGCCACAGCATCGGCGGTAGTATGCTGTCTATGATAACAATGGTCCATCAATCCAAATAGATAATATTTAATCACAAATTCAAATCTATTGCTCATTCACAATATTTACATAGTTTTACAAGATTCTCAATTTATAATTAAATCATAACTCGGGAACAAACCCGCTAAACATCAAATCCAAAGAAGTTGCTAAACTATCTAAATTCTAATATTGGCCTCCAAAAGTATCTCGATCTCCAACCAAATCCAATGAGCAAGATAGCAAGTCACCTAAAATGTTTACCCAGTCAGGATGGAACGAGTGCAACCCAATAGCAGTTCCAGTTAATTGACAAGTACTATGAACTGTAAATAGTTATAAAATACTTGAGGAGCATATAATAATGGAATATGGTACATCATGGAGGAACAGTTAAATAAAGAAATAATGAAAGACAAGAAATAAGAACATAGAACCATGTATAGACAGGCATATATGTGAACTAGGAAACCTGTCATGCAAGTGTACAATCAACAAGTATAGATTAATCCAGAATATCTAACTAGTATTTTAAAATACCAAGTTGACATGTGAACGGCTAGGGGGTAATATCCGGCAAACCACACGTGTCGTATGTGGCTGCTATTATTCCAGAAAGACCATGGGATGGAAAGGGTAGTTCACACGTCTCCTAGGTATTTTCCCGCCCGACTAGTACTCATGGATCCAAGTCTAGACACGAATAATCTCAATAGTCCAGAAGATGTCAACAGGCCAGAAAATACATTAGTCCAGTAACTCATTAGTCCAGAAAAATCAATAGGCCTGAAAATACGTGTCTCACGAAAATGAATCCATACAATACCAATCCGCGTATCCATCGTGTCAGGAATCAGGTAAAACAATACTATAAACATGCATCATAGAAAATATCAAATAATGGCAACTATCAGAGAATGTACTCACCTGTGGTCCTTTGCTGGTACGGGTCGGAATCCAAGTCCAAGTCCAAGTCCAAATAGCCTATGTATTACGAATTTACCATGTCAAAAGATAAATTATTTTAATTTATTTAATTCTGGAATAATTACTCTAAAATCCTATTTTAATCTTATTATTCTAATTTTTAGGTTAATTCCTAAATTTTGCTCAAAGAAACTAAAATTTATCAACTCGAGACTTATGGCACGCAAATCGAGGCGATCTGTTGACCAAAAAGTCAATCGACACAAGCTCAACTTTTATTCATGTTTTCCTGTAGATTTCAGCATAAAAAATATGCTGGAATTATGGCTCGTCCTAATTCAAATTTGTTTGGAAATTATTGCACATACAAAATTGCATTGTGTAACGGTGGTTAAATTCTAACCTAGAAGTTCTACAGAATTAACAGTATAGAAATATCTCGAATTAAATTCTTAGAAAATCATATGTCAATAATCTCAACATTATCTTTCCGAAACTTTAAACGGTTCATGATTCTGATTTCTGGTTCTCCCAGAATTGTGAAAACACCAAAACACATCTATTTTCGGACATGCTGTGCTCTACGAATTTTCCAGAATTTAATACTCATAATTTCATAAAAAAAAATATACATTCAGAAAGCTAACCTCAAAAAAGTTCTAACACAAGAAATTGGGCCTCATTTGGAGTCCGGAGCTATACGCAATGGCTTCTGGAAGATGAAGGAACCCTAGATGGCAATTCTCCAAAATTTGGCTCAAAGAAAACCCTAAAATTATAACCTAAACTATTATATATATAGAGAGAGAGGGCAGCTGAGGCTCAGGGGTCTGCCACGTGGCATGCATTCACATAGCCCTGCCTAGATCAGATGGTCCGGGTTTGATCCAGCTTGGCTCAGCTGAGTCCGAGTCGAACTCGGACTCGGCTCGGCTCGAGGTCGGCTCGGCTGCACCCGCACCCACCCCACGGTAGCTGACAGGCGGGCCCCGCCCAGTTTGCTGCGGGAGGCTGACAGGTGGGCCCCCTGTTGGCTGACTGGCCAGAATATTTACTATTATGGGTTTTTATTTTCAGAAAATAATTTTTAATTCAGTTTTCCCTAATTAACTCAAAATAAATGCTAAAAATAATCAGAAAATTCCCAGAAAATTCTAGAAAATATATTTGATTATTTAGAACATAAATTAAAAGTTTGGGACATTTTTTAATTATATTTGACCCTAAAATAAATTCTTGAAAGTCCTAGGAATTTAGGGTTACTAGTTTTTAATTAACTAAAAATTGTGAAAAAATTCTAATAGCCCCAAATTAACCTAATAACAATATTTAAGCAAGAATTTCAGGATACGGAGGTTACAGTCATGGTCATAGGAATCTCAATCAAACATGATCCTTCTTAAAATTCTAAATTCGTCCTCTTCGATACTCAGCTTGAATTCTTCCAGATTGGTTGCTTTCTTGTTCCTTCTAGTCCTGTGCTTATTGTTTATTATGCTCTTATTTAGAGCTTCTCCTTCCCCCGATGCTGCAGCAATAAGAGAGGCAGAGTTGCCAGAAGAAAGAAATCCTGATTGTGCTCTTCTTTAGAGCTTCTCCTTCCCCCGATGCTGCAGCAACAAGAGAGGCAGAGTTGCCAGAGGAAAGAAATCCTGTGGAACCCCAGCCAAGGATCCGAGTGGAACCCACGGTAAATGGGACCGAGCAGTAGGTTCTAGGTGTCCTCGTACCTCACGCAGTGCCGGCAGTGCTAGATACCCCAGCCTTGCTAAAGATTATCCGTGAATTATTGGCTGCCCAATAATACCAGTTGGTGGTACAATAACAACAGCGCAACACCAGTAACAACAGCTTCAGTAGTAGGAACATAATGTCATGTTAAACCAAGGGTTGCAGACGTCCCTAGAACGAGGCAAGTAAATAGATTATGGGACATTAGTTAGATTTTGCAGACTGAATCGTAGATATTTTGATGGCACGGAGGACGCAATCACGCCAGATGATTGGCTCCAGGATATTGAGACCATTCTGACAGCGGCTAAAGTTTCGGCCGAGGATCAGGTTGACTTGGTTTGCCTACAAATCCAAGATCTGGCATGAGATTGATGGGCTACGATGGAGGTAGGACTGAGGCATCCTATTTCATGGAAGGATTTCAGGACCTGGTTCAGGGCAAAGTACTTGGGGTTGTGGCTCAGTGTGAGTTGCAACAAAGGTTCATTAACCTCAAGCAAGCTGGAAGGATGGTAGACGGCTATGCAGCAGAATTTTATCGACTTAGCAGATTTGCTCCAACCATGGTGGCAACAGAGTTGGAGAGAGCAATGAGCTTCCAGCAGGTACTTTACTTAGAGATCTTACACATGACAGAGGTGAACGACTACCAGACCTTCAAGTCGGTATTGATAGCAGCCAAGAGGGTTGAGCTTATTTCTCAAAGGATGGCATCAAGAAGAGTGTATTGGAAGAGGTCTCATGGACAAAAAATGAGAGAGGACCAATACCCCGAACGTCCGCACCATCACCTGGCGTTCGTATACATGATTCAGCGCCGTAGAGGGCGATAGTTCCAATAGTGACAGTACCAACTCGGCAACAAAGCCTAGGCAGCAGCACCAACACCAACGACAGAGAGCACCGACATGTTGTACCTACTGTGGCAAGGGAGGTCATACCCGGGATATTTGTCGGGTAGCTAACTGACTATGTTTGAGATGTGGGAACCCTGATCACAAGATTGCCATGTGTCCATTGATGTAAAGGCCAGGGGGGCCAATACAAAAGATTCCTGCATTGCCAGCTCCAAGGAAAGTGCAGCAAGGAGGACCAACAGTAGCAGTGCGGCCTTTGGCTCAATGTTCGTTGCCGACGCAGGCCCAGCTTTATAGGCAGCAACAACAGAATCAGCAGGTGCCACAACCACGACAGCAAGAAAGACAGCAACAAGGAGTTCAACAAGGCCAAGGGTAGGCACTCACCTTGTCTTTGGAGGAAGTTATGGCATCGGGCGACGTAGTGGCAGGTAATATTTTCGTTATAACCTTTGCTACCATAGCTTTATTTGATTATGGAGCTTCACACTCATTTATATCTGCATAATATGTGACACATATTGGATTAAAGTTTAAGGCATTGCCAGCGAGGCTGAATATACTCACTGGCAATGGGATCGTAGAAGTTAGTAGGGTGTGCCTAGCATGTCCAGTCGAAGTATATAGGTATTTATTACCTATAAAGTTGATCGAGTTCCTTATGGATAACTTTAACGTTATCTTAGGCATTGACTGGTTGAGAGATATTAATGCGACGATAGACTATCATGAGGGTAGAGTATTGTTTAAAATTCCTAGTCTAGAAGAGTTTGCCCTTAGCAGAATAGCAAGAGACTAGCATAAAGGGAGGAGTCACAACAGTATTAAGGGAAGCAAACCCGCTGCCCAAGATAGTTGAAGAGTTCATTGGTATCTTTTTCAACGACCTTCCCGGATTACCCCCAGTTAGAGTAGTAGAGTTCTGTATAGAGTTGATGCCAGGAGCAGAACCAGTATCTCAAAAGGTGTACCCAATGTCACTATTAGAACTTGATCAGTTATATCGACACGTGGAAGAATTAGAGGTGAAGAAGTTTATTCAGGCCAGTGCATCACCGCGGGGAGCACCAGCAGTATTATTGAAGAGGAAGGATGGATCAACGCGGTTGTGTATGGATTATAAGCGGCTTAATGCAGTAACCATGAAGAACAAGTACCCACTACCTAGGATTGATAATTTGTTTGACCAATTAAGTGGAGCAAGAGTCTTCTCCAAGATAGATTTACGATCAGGATATTATCAGGTGCGAGTCCGGGAGCAGGATATACCGAAGACAATATTTAGGTCATGATATGGTCATTACGAATTCTTAGTTATGTCATTCGGACTGAATAATGCTGCAGCAGTATTCATGGACTTGATGAACCATATTTTTATGCCTTACTTAGACCAATTTTTGGTAGTATTCATCGATGACATCCTGTTATATTCTCGTAATGAGGAGGAGCATGAAGAATATCTCATGGTAGTTCTGCAGGCTTAGAGGGAGCACCAATTATATGGAAAGCTTAGTAAATGTGAGTTTTAGTTGGATCACATATCCTTTCTTAGACACATTATTTTTGGAGCGGATGTGTCAGTTGATCCCAAGAAGGTAGAGGCAGTAGAGAACTGGCCAATTTCGAAGACAGTAATAGAAGTGCATAGTTTCCTGTGCTTGCCAAGATACTACAGGAGATTTATGTCAGATTTTGCTAAAATCTTGGCACCATTGACTCGGTTGACACACAAGAAAGTTAAATTTGTATGGTCAGCGAAATATCAGATAACCTTTGAAGAGTTGAAGAAGAAGTTAATCTCTGCACCAATCTTTACTCTTCCACCAGGCTCCTGAGGATTCACAGTGTACTATGATGTATCAGGGAAAGGACTTAGATGTGTTTTGATGCAACAAGGGAGATTGATAGCATATGCTTTTTAGCATCTCAAATATCATGAGAAGAACTATCCAACCCACGATTTGGAGTTAGCAGCAGTAGTGTTTGTACTTAAGCTGTGGAGGCACTATTTATATGATGATCGAGTAGAAATATTTCCGGATCATAAGAGTCTGAAGTATGTGTTCACGCAGAAGGACCTGAACATGAGGCAGAGAAGGTGGCTAGAGTTATTGAAAGATTATAACGTGGAACTTTAGTACCATCTGGACAAGGCTAATGTAGTAGCTGATGCACTTAGCAGAAGAGGTAGAGAATTTATGTTGACTATTCAGAAGCACATTCTAGAAGACTTACGAGAGATGTGTATTGAGATAGTACTTCTACAGAGTACATGAGTTCATGCTAGCCTACAGATTCAGTCAACTTTAGTAGGTAGAATCAAGCTAGCTCAGGCAGAGGACCCAAAGATTCAAAAGCTGCGAAAAAATGTGAGTCAGGTCTTCAGAATGAGTTGACAATACAAGCAGATGGAACTGTCACGACCCGCACCCGGTGTAAGGGTACTAGTCGGAAACAACGCCCAGCCTACGCCGCAGAATCGGCGGTAGAACGCTGTCTAGATAGTCTATTTAATGTAATGAACCACCAATAATGATAGAATACTCAATCACAGAACTAAGATAGAATGAGCACGAATCAGATAAGAATAGAATAGTCACCATACAACTCATGAGTTTAAAATAATACATCAATGAGTCTGAAGAGTAACAAAATAAGCTGGAGACAAATCCAGTACAAAAGAATATACTACTAGGCTACAACTCCTGGGTCAACTGTCTCAGTTGGGATAAGTCCCTCTTGAGTCAGGGTCTCCGAATCTAAACCCACAACATCCTGGGATCCATAATAGGTAGGGTACCACTCCTCAGTATCATCTGGAAAAATATATCCAGTCAGGAAAGGAGCAGAGTACATCTCTAACAGCAGTTCTAATCCATGATAAAAACTATGTAACAGTAAATAGCTGTGGATAAACAAGATGCACAAATAGATACAAGAGATATATAGACAATAAGGAAATACTGGAAAGAAATACAATAATAAACAATATGCCAATGAAATAATAATACTAATGACTAAGTGTGTGAGTACTAGCTTAACATGTGATCGGCTTGGGCAAGATGCAATGCGGCCTGGCTAATCATACGTGTGGTGTATGATCAACACTATTCAATTACCAATACTTTATTCAATAGGGATTTGATCACATATCTATACTAATACTCCCCACCCCCGACTGGTATAATAGATCCAACCACGGTATGCTATGACACTAGATTCCCCAAGAAGAGAGCGACTCCTCCCAAAAATCGGTGTCTGTACATGTACAAGATAACCAATGAAATAATACTTGCACCATATACACCATATACCAAGGAATAACATCTCATGACGAGATCCGGATATACCAATCCGTGTAACCATAGTGTCAAGAGAAACATGTATATCTACACTAGATACAATGAACATAGAGGATATCATAATGAGAAACTATCAGAGAATGTACTCGCCTGAAGTCCAATGAACAGTCTCACAGATGTCTGACTCGGTGCCTCGAAGACCTAGATATGGAATACCA
Organism: Iris macrosiphon; assembly: GCA_036927795.1. NCBI lineage: Eukaryota > Viridiplantae > Streptophyta > Magnoliopsida > Asparagales > Iridaceae > Iris > Iris macrosiphon. The sequence goes on along the minus strand of JAYESA010000020.1, from coordinate 100,747,383 downwards.
CATTAATACAAGGTCCCGAAAAGAGAATAAGTCAAACTAGTCAACTTCTAGGTCAATAAATCAATTCTAAGTCAAAAGTCAACTATGGTCAACTCTAAAGTCAACTAAGGTCAAACATGGTCAAACCAAGGTCAACCTCACAAGAAATCTATATAAATAATATAGAAATAAAAATACAATAATTAGGAATCAGGGTTTTGATCCCAATTGGTACCCACACAAAGTATACAAATAATATACACTCTAATATAAAGTATATACAAACCAATATTTATACAAATAAATAATATATCACTACTAGTATTTTACTTTACAATAAGCACATATATATATACATATTTATATACAATTATAATATATAATATATAAATTAAATTTGCCCAATCGTCACTGAAACAGTGAGCTAAAACTACAATTTAAATAAAACAGGCTTATAGTGACAGTCTTGACTGTCACAGAAAACTGTCGCAGAAAAGCGGAATAATAAATCCACTGCCGACTCGGATTGCTGACAGTTAAAACTGTCGCAGAATCTGTCGCGAAACCCGCTGCTGAAAATCCGCTGCTGAAAACCCGCCCACTGTATTTAATGACAGAATTGTCATTAAATACCCAAAGCTACAGCGGCTGCTGTAACCGAACTATATAATGACAGTTTTCAACTGTCATTAAACCTACTGTCACCAAATAGTATATATATATATATATATATATATATATATATATATATATATATATATATATATAAGTATATAGTTATTAAATTGTTTTATATATATATATATATATATTATATATATATATATATATATATATATATATATATATATATAATATATATAAACATATAAATCAATATATATATATATATATATATATAAAACAATTTAATAACTATATACTTATATATATATATATATATATATATATATATATATATATATATATACACATAAACTTACACACTTAAATACCAATATTTACAAAACACATGCACATATTAATGTACGTATTTTACATGGCTAGAAGCATACATAAAAATATATTCATTAATATACAATTAATTATATAATAATTATAAATAATATAATTACACATTTAAATACATAAATATATTTTATAAAACATTTATGTATAATTTATTTTATTAACATGAGTACATATATAATTGCATGCAAGAAGCTACATATATATATTTATACATCATATTAGAACACATAAAAAATATATAGATCTATGCTACAATAAATACCATAATAAATACACTAAAATAAATATATAATATCTATATATATTCACTAATTATAAATGGAGAATTAAAGCATAAATAATTAGACTTACACATAAACACACCAAATTGGAGAGTATCACACCGTATCCCACTAGATCTAGGATACGCATGCGACACGAGTCCAACACACAACCAATTGCACCCCGAAGGACACAAACAAGTCACAAATAATATTTATGAATAAATCAAAGTGTCAAAAGTAGATCTATGTGTCCGTGTCAAAATACGACATGTACAAAGTCCCGTGTCGGAGGAAAAACTCCCAAAATGACATGTATCACCAAATTGTTGGGATACGACCCACATGAACTCAATTATGGACACGACACTAGCCCCAAACACATAAGCATATGCCCAATTGATCTATAGGATCAATTGACACACACAAAAAAATGTAAATTCGGAATTCCAACAAAATTGACACAAAAAGCACCATAACTTTCTCCATGGGTCTCCAATGAACACAAAACAAAGTCCTATGGGTAGTACATACATATAGGTTAATTTTACATGATTAAATCTCAGATTTAGAAGCTATTTTAAGGGGAAAAACTGAATTATACCTATTGGGAGATGGATTCCCAATGAAACCTCCAATTGAGATGAAGTTGCTTCCAAATTGTAGATCCTTGCTCCTCTTTCTAGATCCTTGCTTCCTCCTTCTAGATCCTTGCTTCTCAACTTTCTAATGGTGAATTGGAAAGAATTTGAAATGTATTTGGTAGGGAATTGGAATGGAAATGGAGGGAATTTGGGAGTGGAAATTTCTAGATCTATATTTGGAATGAGAATGAGAGGAGAGAGAAATTCCCCCCCTCTAATATAGGCCGGCCACGCCCCCTTCCCCAAGCAATTGTAAAATGTCCAATGTACCCCTTGGGGCCTCTCATGAAGAAATAATTAAGGAAGGAAGCTTCTAGTCTAATCATTTAATTAATTTAATCCATCTCCTTAACCATGGGCTTTCTAAATAGGCCAAGTCTAACTATTTAATTCATGTTGGTCCATGGGTCCAAACTAAACTAGTTGGGTCCACTAAAATAAGTCCAAAATAATTAAATAACATCCAACAACAATTAAATAATATAACAAAAATTATTTACCATGCACAATATTTATCTAAATAGGAAATTACTAAAATACCCTTTTTCCTAAAATGTGGTAGTGACAAGTCTACCCTCCTTAAAATAATTTCGTCCTCGAAATTTAAAGATAAAAACTACCCCCAGAAAAATCACAGAACAGAACTAAAGAATCATAATTAACTAATGAACAGAACATAACTAGAAAATAACATACCTCAAGGTACAAACAAATATGGATAACGCTCTCGCATGTCATCCTCTCTCTCCCAGGTAGACTCCCCCGGAGAGTGATGCCTCCATGCGATGTGTACCAAAGGAATAGTCTGGTTCCTCAGCACCTTCTCTCTCCGATCCAGAATCTCAACATTTATGTATAATTTCGTCTCTCTGATTCATTAATATACAATTAATTATATAATAATTATAAATAATATAATTACACATTTAAATACATAAATATATTTTATAAAACATTTATGTATAATTTATTTTATTAACATAAGTACATATATAATTGCATGCAAGAAGCTACATATATATATTTATACATCATATTAGAACACATAAAAAAAATATAGATCTATGCTACAATAAATACCATAATAAATACACTAAAATAAATATATAATATCTATATATATTCACTAATTATAAATGGAGAATTAAAGCATAAATAATTAGACTTACACATAAACACACCAAATTGGAGAGTATCACACCGTATCCCACTAGATCTAGGATACGCATGCGACACGAGTCCAACACACAACCAATTGCACCCCGAAGGACACAAACAAGTCACAAATAATATTTATGAATAAATCAAAGTGTCAAAAGTAGATCTATGTGTCCGTGTCAAAATACGACATGTACAAAGTCCCGTGTCGGAGGGAAAATCCCCAAAATGACATGTATCACCAAATTGTTGGGATACGACCCACATGAACTCAATTATGGACACGACACTAGCCCCAAACACATAAGCATATGTCCAATTGATCTATAGGATCAATTGACACACACAAAAAAATGTAAATTCGGAATTCCAACAAAATTGACACAAAAAGCACCATAACTTTCTCCATGGGTCTCCAATGAACACAAAACAAAGTCCTATGGGTAGTACATACATATAGGTTGATTTTACATGATTAAATCTCAGATTTAGAAGCTATTTTAAGGGGAAAAACTGAATTATACCTATTGGGAGATGGATTCCCAATGAAACCTCCAATTGAGATGAAGTTGCTTCCAAATTGTAGATCCTTGCTCCTCTTTCTAGATCCTTGCTTCCTCCTTCTAGATCCTTGCTTCTCAACTTTCTAATGGTGAATTGGAAAGAATTTGGAATGTATTTGGTAGGGAATTGGAATGGAAATGGAGGGAATTTGGGAGTGGGAATTTCTAGATCTATATTTTGAATGAGAATGAGAGGAGAGAGAAATTCTCCCCCTCTAATATAGGCCGGCCACGCCCCCTTCCCCAAGCAATTGTAAAATGTCCAATGTACCCCTTGGGGCCTCTCATGAAGAAATAATTAAGGAAGGAAGCTTCTAGTCTAATCATTTAATTAATTTAATCCACCTCCTTAACCATGGGCTTTCTAAATAGGCCAAGTCTAACTATTTAATTCATGTTGGTCCATGGGTCCAAACTAAACTAGTTTGGTCTACTAAAATAAGTCCAAAATAATTAAATAACATCCAACAACAATTAAATAATACAACAAAAATTATTTACCATGCACAATATTTATCTAAATAGGAAATTACTAAAATACCATTTTTCCTAAAATGTGGTAGTGACAAGTCTACCCTCCTTAAAATAATTTCGTCCTCGAAATTTAAAGATAAAAACTACCCCCAGAAAAATCACAGAACAGAACTAAAGAATCATAATTAACTAATGAACAGAACATAACTAGAAAATAACATACCTCAAGGTACAAACAAATATGGATAACGCTCTCGCATGTCATCCTCTCTCTCCCAGGTAGACTCCCCCGGAGAGTGATGCCTCCATGCGATGTGTACCAAAGGAATAGTCTGGTTCCTCAGCACCTTCTCTCTCCGATCCAGAATCTCAACATTTATGTATAATTTCGTCTCTCTGATTCATTAATATACAATTAATTATATAATAATTATAAATAATATAATTACACATTTAAATACATAAATATATTTTATAAAACATTTATGTATAATTTATTTTATTAACATGAGTACATATATAATTGCATGCAAGAAGCTACATATATATATTTATACATCATATTAGAACACATAAAAAAAATATAGATCTATGCTACAATAAATACCATAATAAATACACTAAAATAAATATATAATATCTATAAATATTCACTAATTATAAATGGAGAATTAAAGCATAAATAATTAGACTTACACATAAACACACCAAATTGGAGAGTATCACACCGTATCCCACTAGATCTAGGATACGCATGCGACACGAGTCCAACACACAACCAATTGCACCCCGAAGGACACAAACAAGTCACAAATAATATTTATGAATAAATCAAAGTGTCAAAAGTAGATCTATGTGTCCGTGTCAAAATACGACATGTACAAAGTCCCGTGTCGGAGGGAAAACCCCCAAAATGACATGTATCACCAAATTGTTGGGATACGACCCACATGAACTCAATTATGGACACGACACTAGCCCCAAACACATAAGCATATGCCCAATTGATCTATAGGATCAATTGACACACACAAAAAAATGTAAATTCGGAATTCCAACAAAATTGACACAAAAAGCACCATAACTTTCTCCATGGGTCTCCAATGAACACAAAACAAAGTCCTATGGGTAGTACATACATATAGGTTGATTTTACATGATTAAATCTCAGATTTAGAAGCTATTTTAAGGGGAAAAACTGAATTATACCTATTGGGAGATGGATTCCCAATGAAACCTCCAATTGAGATGAAGTTGCTTCCAAATTGTAGATCCTTGCTCCTCTTTCTAGATCCTTGCTTCCTCCTTCTAGATCCTTGCTTCTCAACTTTCTAATGGTGAATTGGAAAGAATTTGGAATGTATTTGGTAGGGAATTGGAATGGAAATGGAGGGAATTTGGGAGTGGGAATTTCTAGATCTATATTTGGAACGAGAATGAGAGGAGAGAGAAATTCCCCCCCTCTAATATAGGCCGGCCACGCCCCCTTCCCCAAGCAATTGTAAAATGTCCAATGTACCCCTTGGGGCCTCTCATGAAGAAATAATTAAGGAAGGAAGCTTCTAGTCTAATCATTTAATTAATTTAATCCATCTCCTTAACCATGGGCTTTCTAAATAGGCCAAGTCTAACTATTTAATTCATGTTGGTCCATGGGTCCAAACTAAACTAGTTGGGTCCACTAAAATAAGTCCAAAATAATTAAATAACATCCAACAATAATTAAATAATACAACAAAAATTATTTTCCATGCACAATATTTATCTAAATAGGAAATTACTAAAATACCCTTTTTCCTAAAATGTGGTAGTGACAAGTCTACCCTCCTTAAAATAATTTCGTCCTCGAAATTTAAAGATAAAAACTACCCCCAGAAAAATCACAGAACAGAACTAAAGAATCATAATTAACTAATGAACAGAACATAACTAGAAAATAACATACCTCAAGGTACAAACAAATATGGATAACGCTCTCGCATGTCATCCTCTCTCTCCCAGGTAGACTCCCCCGGAGAGTGATGCCTCCATGCGATGTGTACCAAAGGAATAGTCTGGTTCCTCAGTACCTTCTCTCTCCGATCCAGAATCTCAACTGGCTGCTCTGGATAGCTAAGAGTAGGGCCCACCTCTATCTCTGAGTGATCCAATACATGACTAGGATCTGCCACGTATCGTCTCAACTGTGACACATGAAACACGTTGTGCACTTCCTTCAATGCAGGTGGCAAGTCTAGTCTATAAGCAACTGCACCGACCCTCTCTAGAATAGTGAAAGGTCCGATGAATCGCGGACTAAGCTTTTCGCCTCCACCGAAGCGAATCATGTCTCGTGTCGGAGAAATCCTCAGAAACACCAAACCACCCACCTAGAACAAAATACCATCTTAAGAACTTAATCTATAACAAACAAAAACAAGCACAAACAAAATCTAAACTATACCTCAAACTCCAAAGGTCTCCGATGGCTATCGGCCCAATGCCGCTGTCTGTCCTGCGCCACTCGAAGTCTGTCTCTGATCAATTGAACCTTCTTCGCTGCATCCACAACCATCTCTGGCCCAAGCAAAACTCTCTCTCCAACATCGTCCCAAGACAAAGGAGTACGACACCTCCGACCATATAGAGCTTCAAAAGGTGACATCTCTATACTGGCCTGGTAACTATTGTTGTAAGCAAACTCTACCAAATGGAGATGGTCCTCCCAAGAACCCCCGAAATCTAGTACACAAGTGCGCAACATATCCTCGAGAGTTTGGATAGTCCGCTCAAACTGCCCATCTGTCTGGGGATGATATGCAGTACTGAATTTGAGCTGAGTGCCCAAACTCTCCTGCAAACTCCTCCAGAAATGAGAAGTAAAACGACTATCCCGATCTGAGACTATGCTGACGGGAACTCCATGTATCCTAACGATCTGCCTCACATACATCTCTGCCAGCTTCTCCGTAGACAAACCCACCTTGAAAGGCAAAAAGTGGGCCGACTTGGTCAACCTATCAACAATGACCCAAATTACGTCTTTTCCTCCTGGAGATCGTGGAAGTCCGGACACAAAATCCATAGTAATGTGTTTCCACTTCCACTCTGGAATGGGTAATGGCTGAAGTAACCCTCCTGGCCTCTGCCTCTCGGCTTTCACCTGCTGGCACACTAAGCATCTGGATACAAACTGTGCCACTTTCCTCTTCATGCCATACCACCACACACTCTCTCGCATATCCCGATACATATTGTTAGCACCTGGATGTATGGAATACTGAGAGCGATGCGCTTCCTGCAACACCTCCTCACACAACTTCCCACTAGGCACACACAATCTAACTCCATGTCTCAAAGATCCATCCTCTGAAATAGTGAAATCATCCTCCAATCCTGCTCTCACTTGAGCTCTGATACTCCTCAAAGATACATCATTATACTGTGCTGCCTTAATCCTGTCCATCAAATCTGAGTGTATCTGCAGTCCCCACATCTGCATAGCACCACCAGGAACAATCACCTCAATGCCCAAGCTCTCCAAGTCCTCCAACAAATATCGATCCTGCGTCAAGAACATAGCTACCGGATACCTGCTCAAAGCATCGGCAACTACATTGGCTTTCCCAGGATGATATTGCAAAGAGATATCAAAATCCTTCATCAGTTCCAACCACCGACGCTGCCTCATGTTCAACTCCTTCTGCGTGAAAACGTACTTCAAGCTTTTGTGGTCTGTGAAGATCTCCACACGCTCTCCGTACAAATAATATTTCCATAACTTCAGAGCGAAGATGACGGCTGCCAACTCCAAATTATGGGTAGGATAGTTCTTTTCATGAGGACGCAATTGTCTGGATGCATAGGCAATCACTTTCCCATGCTGCTGAAGAACACAACCTAAACCCTTTCCCGATGCATCACTATAAATAGTGAAACCTCCAGACCTTGATGGCAACGTCAAAATAGGAGCAGACGTCAACCTCTTCTTCAACTCCTCAAAAGCAACCTGGCAATCCTCCGTCCAAACAAACTCCACATCCTTCCTTGTGAGTCTGGTCATCGGCAATCCTCAAAAAATCTTGCACAAACTTCCTGTAGTAGCCTGCCAATCCCAAGAAACTCCTGATCTCTGCTACCGAACTCGGAGTCTTCCAAGATTCTACTGCTGAAATCTTCTTCGGATCCACTGAAATACCATCACCAGTCACAACATGCCCCAAGAACTCTACCTTGTCCAAGAAAAACTCACATTTGGACAACTTCCCATAAAGCTTCTCCTTCCTTAGCACATCCAACACAATCCTCAAATGCTCCTCATGTTCCTCCGGTGTCCTCGAGTATATGAGTATGTCGTCGATGAACACTACCACGAACTTGTCAAGGTACTGGTGGAACACCTTGTTCATCAAGTTCATAAATACCGTCGGTGCATTAGTCAATCCAAACGGCATCACCATAAACTCGTACTGACCATACCGAGTTCTAAAAGCAGTCTTCGGTATGTCCTCTGGCTTCACCTTCACCTGATGGTAGCCTGATCTCAAATCTATCTTAGAAAATACCTTCGCACCACTCAACTGATCAAACAGATCATCAATCCGTGGCAAAGGATACTTATTCTTGATAGTGAGATTATTCAAAGCCCTGTAATTAATGTACATGCACACCGATCCATCCTTCTTCGGTACAAACAATACCGGGGCTCCCCATGGTGAAGAACTCGATCTGATAAACCCCTTATCCTGCAATTCGTCCACCTGCTTCTTCAACTCGACCAGCTCGCTGTTGTTTACTCTATAGACATGCTGTGAAATTGGTTCTGCACCTGGCACCAAGTCTATAGAAAATTCAACATCTCGATCTGGTGGCAATCCTGGCAATTCCTCAGGAAACACATCCAAGAATTCTGCTATCAACGGATGCGGCAACTCCTTGTCTTCCACCATAGTTCCACAAATAATGCCTTCTTCCTGCTCCGCAGGTCCTCTAACAAACTCGAACTCTGGCTCTCCTGGAGGACCAAACAAAACTCTACCACCTCTACAGTCTATGCTAGCACGGTGCCTACTCAACCAATCCATCCCGAGTACAATGTCGTAGCTCGAAAGTGGCATTACAAGTAGACACGCACTCAACTCCCGGCCTCCCAAAGTAACTCTCCGATCCTTGCAAATATCATTAACCAGGATAATGCCTCCCCCGGTCATGATCTTGCAAGTCCTAAGCAAAGACTCAGCTACCAAACCATGCTTCAGAGCAAAAAAACAGATACAAAACTATGGGAAGCACCACTATCAAACAAAGCTAAAGCTGGAATGGAATCAAGAAGAATAGAACCTGCAATAACATCTCCGGTGGGTTCCTCCTCTTCGACGGTCATAGCAAACGCTCGTCCCTGCCGAGCACCTCCCTGCTGTTGATGCTGGACAAAATGCTGCTGCTGTGTCGGAAGCGGTCCCCTCGGCTGTGCTGCAGGTGGGCTCGTCTGTGTCCTCGGAGCTGGAGCTGCTCCCTGAACTACACGACGAGGACACTCCCTTGATTGATGCCCTTCTGTACCACAATACAAACAAACTCCTAGCCTCCTCCTGCAAACTTCCCAGATGTGGCCGGGCTTCTTGCAGAAGTTGTATGAAGCTTGCTGTAACTGACTCTGCTGCCGAGGTGCCTGGTGATAAGGTGCTCTAGCTGGAGTCTGGTTCTGCTGTGGCTGCTGGAAAGGTCTGGACTGGAAATGATGACGTTTGACAGATACTGCACTGCCGTTGGCCCCCAGAAAAGAATCACGGTCTCTCTTGGTCTTCAAACCCAGATCCCGCTCAACCTTGCGTGCCTCCGCAAGTATCTCCGAGTATGTCTCATAAAAAGACGGAATGAGAATCTTCACTTCCCAGTTTAGACCCTCTCGGAAACGAATAGCTCGAACCTCCGGCTCCCTCACCAAGTATTATGTAAATCGGCTCAACCTACCGAACTCTGCAGCGTATTCCTCTACAGACATGCTTCCCTGAATGAGACTCTCAAATTGTCTCCCCAAGTCAAGCCTGTCTATCCGGGCAAAAAACTTCTTCTTGAAAAGGTCCTTGAATACCTCCCAAGATTGTCCTACGTCAACCAGTACTGGCTCATTCCTGAACCAAGTGCGAGCGACGTCGAACAGTTAAAGTTCTACCGCCTCAACCTTCAGATCTTCAGAAAGACGGGACACCCTCATAAGACGCTCAATGTCCTCGAGCCAATCATCAGCATAGATGATGCCCTCCGTCCCTTTAAAAACCCTAGGCTCCAGTTTCTTGAAGTCCTGAATGTTGCCTGGCCGAAGCTGAGCAACCTGAGGAACAACCTGCTGCTGGACCGGAACTCCTCTCTCAACTACAGCACGAGCAAGCTGATGAGCACTCTCGATGCCCTGCCGTAGAACGTCGGTCTGCCTCTGATGTGCCTCTGACTGAGCCCTCTGTGCCTTGAGCATCTCACGAAACAGTGTAAACATCTGTGACGCCTCTGCTGGCACAGGAGGTGGAGGTGGAAGCCCCTCAGATACAGCTGGCACAGTCCTCTGAGTATGTGGTGGACCTCCGAAAGCAGCTGACACTCCAATCACTGGAGAAGTGACTGGTGCAGGCCCTCGGGATGTCGCAGACCTCTCAGAAGCTGCTCTCCCCTGCTGTGATCTAGTCTTAGGCGGCATCCTGAGATAAAGCGAAAGAAAGAATCAATATGGCACAAGATGTAAGACATCAAGGAAAGGACAGTTTAAGGGATCAAGTATCAATGTCAAAGGAGAATAGTTGAATCAAAAGAATTTTCCTAGATGTGATTGAGTATCTCAGCCTATATCTTATTTCCTATTGCAGGCTCGCAGTAGTACAACTAAGTTATCGCACTACCACGATATCACATACTTTGTGAAGCTTGACCTGCATGGGCCACCACCAAAAACGTGTCACAACCCGCACCCGGTGTAAGGGTACTAGTCGGAAACAACGCCCAGCCTATGCCGCAGAATCGGCGGTAGAACGCTGTCTAGATAGTCTATCTAATATAATGAACCACCAATAATGATAGAATACTCAATCACAGAACTAAGATAGAATGAGCACGAATCAGATAAGAATAGAATAGTCACCATACAACTCATGAGTTTAAAATAATACATCAATGAGTCTGAAGAGTAACAAAATAAGCTGGAGACAAATCCAGTACAAAAGAATATACTACTAGGCTACAACTCCTGGGTCAACTGTCTCAGTTGGGATAAGTCCCTCTTGAGTCAGGGTCTCCGAATCTAAACCCACAACATCCTGGGGTCCATAATAGGTAGGGTACCACTCCTCAGTATCATCTGGAAAAATATATCCAGTCAGGAAAGGAGCAGAGTACATCTCTAATAGCAGTTCTAATCCATGATAAAAACTATGTAACAGTAAATAGCTGTGGATAAACAAGATGCACAAATAGATACAAGAGATATATAGATAATAAGGAAATACTGGAAAGAAATACAATAATGAATAATATGCCAATGAAACAATAATACTAATGACTAAGTGTGTGAGTACTAGCTTAACATGTGATCGACTTGGGCAAGATGCAATGCGGCCTGGCTAATCATACGTGCGATGTATGATCAACACTATTCAATTACCAATACTTTATTCAATAGGGATTTGATCACATATCTATACTAATACTCCCCACCCCCGACTGGTATAATAGATCCAACCACGGTATGCTATGGCACTAGATTCCCCAAGAAGAGAGCGACTCCTCCCGAAAATCGGTGTTTGTACATGTACAAGATAACCAATGAAACAATACTTGCACCATATACACCATATACCAAGGAATAACATCTCATGACGAGATTCGGATATACCAATCCGTGTAACCATAGTGTCAAGAGAAACATGTATATCTACACTAGATACAACGAACATAGAGGATATCATAAATAAAAAACTATCAGAGAATGTACTCACCTGAAGTACAATGAACAGTCTCACAGATGTCTGACTCGGTGCCTCGAAGACCTAGATATGGAATACCACATTAATACAAGGTCCCGAAAAGAGAACAAGTCAAACTAGTCAACTTCTAGGTCAATAAATCAATTATAAGTCAAAAGTCAACTGTGGTCAACTCTAAAGTCAACTAAGGTCAAACATGGTCAAACCAAGGTCAACCTCACAAGACATCTATATAAATAATATAGAAATAAAAATACAACAATTAGGAATCAAGGTTTTGATCCCAATTGGTACCCACACAAAGTATACAAATAATATACACTCTAATATAAAGTATATACAAACCAATATTTATACAAATAAATAATATATCACTACTAGTATTTTACTTTACAATAAGCACATATATATATACATATTTATATACAATTATAATATATAATATATAAATTAAATCTGCCCAATCGTCACTGAAAACAGTGAGCTAAAACTACAATTTAAATAAAACAGGCTTATAGTGACAGTCTTGACTGTCACAGAAAATTATCGCAGAAAAGCGGAATAATAAACCCACTGCCGACTCGGATTGCTGACAGTTAAAATTGTCGCAGAATCTGTCACGAAACCCGCTGCTGAAAACCCGCTGCTGAAAACCCGCCCACTGTATTTAATGACAGAATTGTCATTAAATACCCAAAGCTACAGCGGCTGCTGTAACCGAACTATATAATGACAGTTTTCAACTGTCATTAAACCTACTGTCACCAAATAGTATATATATATATATATATATATATATATATATATATATATATATATATATATATATATATATATATATATATATATATATAATATAATATATATATATAATATATATATAAACATATTATATATATATATATAATATAATATATATATATATATATATATATAAAACAATTTAATAACTATATACTTATATATATATATATATATATACACATAAACTTACACACTTAAATACCAATATTTACAAAACACATGCACATATTAATGTACGTATTTTACTTGGCTAGAAGCATACATAAAAATACATTCATTAATATACAATTAATTATATAATAATTATAAATAATATAATTACACATTTAAACACATAAATATATTTTATAAAACATTTATGTATAATTTATTTTATTTACATGAGTACATATATAATTGCATGCAAGAAGCTACATATATATATTTATACATCATATTAGAACACATAAAAAAATATAGATCTATGCTACAATAAATACCATAATAAATACACTAAAATAAATATATAATATCTATATATATTCACTAATTATAAATGGAGAATTAAAGCATAAATAATTAGACTTACACATAAACACACCAAATTGGAGAGTATCACACCGTATCCCACTAGATCTAGGATACGCATGCGACACGAGTCCAACACACAACCAATTGCACCCCGAAGGACACAAACAAGTCACAAATAATATTTATGAATAAATCAAAGTGTCAAAAGTAGATCTATGTGTCCGTGTCAAAATACGACATGTACAAAGTCCCGTGTCGGAGGGAAAACCCCCAAAACGACACGTATCACCAAATTATTGGGATACGACCCACATGAACTAAATTATGGACACGATACTAGCCCCAAACACATAAGCATATGCCCAATTGATCTATAGGATCAATTGACACACACACAAAAATGTAAATTCGGAATTCCAACAAAATTGACACAAAAAGCACCATAACTTTCTCCATGGGTCTCCTATGAACACAAAACAAAGTCCTATGGGTAGTACATACATATAGGTTGATTTTACATGATTAAATCTCAGATTTATAAGCTATTTTAAGGAGAAAAACTGAATTATACCTATTGGGAGATGGATTCCCAATGAAACCTCCAATTGAGATGAAGTTGCTTCCAAATTGTAGATCCTTACTTCTCTTTCTAGATCCTTGCTTCCTCCTTCTAGATCCTTGCTTCTCAACTTTCTAATGGTGAATTGGAAAGAATTTGGAATGAATTTGGTGGGGAATTGGAATGGGAATGGAGGGAATTTGGGAGTGGGAAATTCTAGATCTAGATTTGGAATGAGAATGAGAGGAGAGAGAAATTTCCTCCCCTCTAATATAGGCCGGCCATGCCCCCTTCCCCAAGCAATTATAAAATGTCTAATGTACCCCTTGGGGCCTCTCATGAAGAAATAATTAAGGAAGGAAGCTTCTAGTCTAATCATTTAATTAATTTAATCCATCTCCTTAACTATGGGCTTTCTAAATGGGCCAAGTCTAACTATTTAATTCATGTTGGTCCATGGGTCCAAACTAAACTAGTTGGGTCCACTAAAATAAGTCCAAAATAATTAAATAACATCCAACAACAATTAAATAATACAACAAAAATTATTTACCATGCACAATATTTATCTAAATAGGAAATTACTAAAATACCCTTTTTCCTAAAATGTGGTAGTGACAGGAACGCTAAGGTTTGGAAATTTTCAATGTATACCAAGTGGGGATATTCGGTAAGAAGTTATGACTGAAGCACACAGCTCCCACTATTACATTCATCCGGGAGACACGGAGATGTACTAAAATATCAAGCAACACTTTTGATGAAACAGAATAAAGAGGAAAATAGCATGCTTCGTATCGCGATGTCAATATTTTAGTAAGTGAAGACAGAGCAACAAAGACCAGCAGGATTGTTGAAACTGCTTCCTATTCCAGACTGGAATTGGGAACACATTATGATGGACTTTGTGGCTGATTTACCTAGATCACCGACTGGTCGAGATAAAGTTTGGGTGATAGTAGATCATCTCACAAAAGTAGCTCACTTTCTTCCTTTTCGAGTAGGACAATCTACAGAAAAATTGGCTGAAATATATTTGCGATAGATAGTGAGACAACACGGTATCCTAGTAAGTATCTTATCAGATCGAGACACACGGTTCACTTCTCATTTTTGGAAAAGTTTGTACCGAAGCTTGGGCACCAAGTAAAGATTCAGCACAACTTACCACCCCCAGACAGACGAACAATCAGAGAGAACCATCCAGACCTTGGAAGATATGCTACGAGCCTGTACTTTAGATCTTGGTGGATCTTGGGAGAATCACCTTCACTTGGTGGAATTCTCGTACAACAATAGTTATCAGGCCAGTATTCAGATGGCACCTTTTGAACCACTATACAACAAGAAGTGTAGGTCACCATTGGCTTGGGATAATATTGGTGAGCGAAAGATGTTAGGCCCTAAAATGATTCCACAGACAGTAGACGTTGTCAAGTAGATCATAGAGCAACTTCGGGTTGCACAAGATAGACATCGTCATTGGGCATATCCGCATCGTAGACCTTTAGAGTTTCGTGTCGGCGACCACGTATTTTTGCAAATTTTCCCACCCGTGGAGTCATTAGATTCAGGGTTCACAGGAAGCTTTGTCCCAGATACGTAGGTCCGTTCGATATTCTCGAGCGGGTAGGCGATGTTGCTTATCGTCTTATCCTTCCGCCTTCGCTACATGAGGTACACGATGTATTTCATATGTCTCAGTTGTGTAGGTATATTCCAGAACTGAGTTATATCCTCGATCACTCTGAATTAGTCGTTGGTACCGACTTTGTCACGCCCCAGTCCCAAAATGTCGAGGGACTGGAGATGCGTGGCAATGGCCAGCAGCACGCACCGATGGATAACCCAATTTAATGGAACCATCAGGGCGTACTTAAGCTGCAAATAAGGTTTACTACAACAAGCCACACTAATCTCATCCACAAAGGTAAAGAAATAAACTGCATACTGAATGGAAATAAGTAGCAACAATAAATCACAGCAAGTCAGTCGGAGCAACAATCCGACTTAAGTCTGAAATAACTGGCTCTAACGGCCAGGAACAAAAAGATATAAACATGAAATAAATAACTGAGTACTGGGACAGGCACTCAGGAGAAGTCCTCGGCAGTCACCTCATCTTCAGTGTTTGGTTCTGCTCCAGCAATAGCTTCAGCTCCGGTCCCGTATACCTCGGGGTACTGCTCCTCTGCTAAACCTGGGGACATAATCCGGATCCAGGTCCTCAGTGGACATAGCAAGGCACAAGATAAAACAAGCCAAATAATAAGCAGTGCAATTAAATAAATGAACAGCAGGGTAAACTATGTAACCATCTATGTGATATGCAAATGAGAGCAACACTAGTACTCAGGCTGAGACCGCTACAAGCTCTGTGTCGGGAAGCCGGTAGCAGTAATAACACGTAAAGGGTCTAGCTCTGCTGGAGAGTCTACAACCTCACAATAATAGTAGATATATATGTAGAACAGCCTGTAGCCTGTGTATCTCTCCCCACCCAATGTAATCATGCAAGCCATGACCATAACGTCTCATGTCTATGTCAGCGGGATTATAACTAATGCAACAAGTCATAATGTCTATAATAACATATCTCTGTCAAGTCATGTATCCTATACAGAATCACCATGAATATCTCAGGAAGATTCTGTCCATGTATAGTGTCAAGTGTCCTGGGTTGTAGGGTACTTGATAGGTCAAGTACAAGAGTAAAGGGTATCGTAAATCCATCTCTAAATGACGAACCCAACACCGCGTACGGTATTGGCACCCGACTATGATCGGACACTAGGTACGTCATACGTTTCCTAGGTTAAGCAGTTTAAATCATTTTATATGAATTTGCATAAGACATCCAACAGAGTATTTTTACAGAAAATATGAAAGTAATGACTGCAAGTTTGGCAAGGTGCACTTGCCTGATGTTTGAATTCCACTTAGGTCCTGGTTTCGGAAATTTCCAGAGATATCTCCGAAAGCTAAAATAAACAGTACCATCACGCTCAGAAGGTATCAATCAGCTAGAAACGCCTGTCCTTGAGTCCAATTTGGAGATAAGGGCAAAAACGGTAATTTCGGGCCAAAACGGGGTCCACCGGTGGGCCCGCTTTGCACCGAAAAATGTGTCAGGGTCAACGGTCTCCAAATTCACTAAACTTAGTGTCAACAGGTCAGGAACGCTGATACGAACCCAACGGAACTTTCAAATTTGAATTCCGATGAGCCGATCACGAAATCGTCCGTCGAGCGGGGCTTGTGGGGCCCACGACACGCGATTTCGTCAACGTTCTCAGAATCGGACCAAACTTGACCCACAGGACCAGCGTATCGCTACGAGTCTGATGACGCCCTAGTCCCAAAATGTCGAGGGACTGAGCACATGCGCAATGGCCAGCAGCACGCACCGATGGACAACCCAATTTAATGGATCCATCAGGACATGCTTAAGCTGTAGTCTAGCAATTTATAGAGCAAATAATATAGGTCACAGACTAATCTATCTCATCCATAACAGATAACCACAGAATAGATGCCAGAAATGATACAATAGAAGTAAATATGCAATATCAAATAAGGTTATCTCGAAAAATAAATCCGAGAATTATTCTGTTATATTTAATGCAAATAGACAGGAAATAAATGAACTGGAAATAGAAACAGAAACGGAAATAACTGACTATATACAGCCAATGCTCAGGAGAAGTCCTCTGGTGTAATCTCGTCCTCAGGTCCTGGTACAGCTCCTGGAAGTGCTCCTGTGCGGTGTATCTCTGGATGGATCTCTTCTGCTATAACTGGAGAACAAAACCAGGTCCTCAGCGGGACGTAACAAGGTACAGAAGAATACGAGCCAAACATATATGCAGAGCAGCAATAATGAAACAGCAGGGTAAATATGTAAACCAGCTAAGTGACATGTAAGATAAGAGCAGCACTAGAACTCAGGCTGAAACTACTACAAGCTCTGTGTCGGGGAGCCGGTAGCAGTGATATCATGTAGTTGTCTAGCTCAATGGGAGACTACGACGCCAGCATAATATAAAATCAACCTGTAGCCTGTGTGTCTCTTCCCCCCCAATGTAATCACGCATATCATGACCATAACGTCTCATGTCCATGTCAGCGGGATTATAGCTAATGCAACAAGTCATAATGTCTATAAAGTATCTCTGTTAAGTCCTGTATCCTATACAGAATCACCTTGAATGTCTCAGGAAGACTCTGTCTCATGAATAGTGTCAAGTGTCCTGGGTTTTGGAGTACTTGATAAGACAAGTATCAAGAGTAAGGGTATCGAATGTCCATCTCTAATGACGTACCCAATACCGCGTACGGGGTTGGCACCCGACTATGATCGGACACTAAGCACGTCACACGTTTCCTAGGTTAAGCAGTTTAAACAAGTTACATGGAATCTACCAGAACTCAAGTAAAATACTACTACAAGAATTACTGAGAATTGACAAGTTCTTTGTTCCTACTGATGCAAAATTAACCAAGAAAATATTTAGCAAGCTGCAGAGTTTGGCAAGGTACACTTGCCTGTGGTTCCGGCTCTGTTTGCAGTTCTGACTTCGGCTGGATTTGCAGGCGGTACTCCGGTTGCTGAAATAAACATCACCATCAGATCCAGAAAATATCAATCAGCTAGAAACGCCTGTCTTTGAGTCCAATTTGGAGACAAGGGCAGAAACGGCAGTTTCGGGTCAAAATGGGGTCCAGATGTGGGCCCGCTTTGCACCGAAAAATGCGTCAAGGTCAAAGGTCTCCAAATTCACCAAACTTAGTGTTAACAGGTCAGAAACGCTGATACGAACCCAACGGAACTTCCAGAATTGGATTTCGATGAGCCGTTCACAAAATCGCCCGTCGAACGGGGCCTGTGGGGCCCACGACACGCGATTTCGTCAACGTTCTCAGAATCGAACCAAACTTGACCCACAGGACCAGCGTATCGCTACGAGTCCGATGGCACAAGTTTTGTCTCGATCTGACGTGTGTACACAAAGTTAGGTCAAATTGCAGAAAAGGCGGATACGGGGCGATGTCCGCGGATACGCGTTGATTCCGGTGTGCACGCACACCCGAATCAGCTTTCGCGAAATCCTGCACGTCCGTATCGACGAGGCGCATGTATCTGTGAAGACCGCGCGCGACCAAGTCATCCCGTTTTGGCGGGGCGCACTCAGTTCCGGGGTGAAACATGGTCTGGTTTTTCCTATTTTTGGATCGCGGTGTGCGATCACCACAGGACGCGATGCCCCGAACAGTTTATTCGGACACCGAGAGGGTCATACAGGCTTCGCAACGCAATTTACAGAATCAAAAATGGAGCTACAAGTAAAAAGTTACACGCACCTGAAGGGGACCCAAAAATCAGGGTCAAACCGTGTCCGACACGTGTCGGATACCAAATTGAAAACTAGGGTTAGGGTTTTGGGGATCTGGCCGGAGATCTCGCCGGAGGACGGCGCTGGGCGGCCGGGCTGCGGCGGAGGGGGGACGGGGCTCTGCGGCGAGGCGGCGCGGCGCTCGAGCGGAGGCGGCGGCGGTGAGCACGGCGGCCGGAGGCGGCTCTGGCTGCCCGAGCTGCTGCTGCTGTTGCTGTTGCTGTGGTGGCCTGGGGACGGCGGAGCGGGGCGCCGGAAGGGAGGAGCGGGGCTGGCTGGGCGCGGCGGTGCACGGCGTGGTGGTCGACGGCGGCGGCGAGTGGCTGGGGTCGGCGGAGGGGTAAGGCTGGGGCGGGGTTTTATAGAGAGGAGCGAGGGAGGGGTGGCGTCGGGCAAGGCGGAGGGGCCGGTGGGGTCAGGCGCAGCGGGCGGAGGTCGTGTGCGAGGTGGCCGGGCGCGGCGGGCGGCGCAGGCGGCGGAGGCGGCGAGAAACGTGGGCTCAGGGAGAGGGTCGTGCGGGTCTGGGCGCCGGGTCGGGTCGGGTGGGCGGATCCGACCCGACCCGCTAAGGCGGGGTCTGGGCCGGGGATGGGCTGGGCCCGGTTTGGGCCTAGTGGGCCGGGCCGGGCTCGGTTAATAAAAATAAATAATAATAATAACAGTAATATTTAAAACAGTAATTAATTAATTAAATAAATAGATTTTTGGTGTTTTAAAAAATAGGTCCGGGTTCCGATAAATTCCAGATAAATTGCCCTAAGTCCAGTTTTTCATTTTACACCCAAAAATATTATTTCCATAATATTTTAATACTGTTTAATATCAATTAAAAATCATTTGATAATTAAAACACCATTTTTAAATTACAGAAAATTCCCAGAAAATTCCAGAAAATTGTGAGAAATCTAGTTTTAAAATTTTACAAAAAATCAGGGGGTTTACAATCTACCCCCCTTAAGAGGATTGCGTCCTCGCAATCAAAGAATAACCGATCAACAGAGATGACGCGGTCGCAAGCATCGTTTGAAAACACATCACAAGATACTCAGGAAAATATCGTCTCCCTAAAAATGAAAGTTACGCACTTCCAGAGAAATTCTAGTTAAAACTATAATTTTTATGAAAACCAGGTTGTTATTACAAGTTGCAATTTACTAGGTTGGGGCTGAGGTCACGAACCAACGGGCACGAGCTAAAACAAGACTAGAAACGGATAACTACAAATCACTTACGCGCATTAGCTACTCCACGAGTCTGCGCGTTCTCCACGGTCATCGTCAGGGCTTGTCCGCGTCCTTGCAGTCGATTCTTCTGCTGCTGAGCCTGCTGGAAGAGTAGTTCCTGGGGTATCAATGGTGGCCTTGGCTGATACCCTGCTGGAGCTGGTGGTAGGACTTCTTGAACTTCCGTTTGCGGTGATCCCAATGCTGGAGAGGCTGACCTCGGTACTGGTAACGCTTGCTGGTTACCCTTTGGTGCTCTGTCTCGACGTTCAGGGCATTCCCTCAGTAAATGCTGACTGGATCCGCAAGCCAAACATAACCTCATTTTTCGTCTGCACTTGTTTTCTATATGACCTCGCCGGTGACAATATGGGCAAACAGGTATTGCCTGCGGAGATGCTTCTGGTGGCTGGTGTACGTGAGGTCTTTTTGCAACTTCTTCCTGTGGTGCTGAAGTGAAAGTCCGTTTCAGACTAGTCTCTCTCCTGATGATGCGCTCAATGCGTCGTGCTGCAGCAAGGACGTCAGAGTATGAGGTAGGTGCAACGGATCCAATTAATTTCTGTAGCTCAATGTTTAGTCCGTCGAAGAATTTTTCAGCCTTGTCTTCCTCTGTCGGGATCAATGTTGGGGCGAAGCGACTTAGACGAATAAACTCAGCGTTGTATTCTTCCACCGTCTTAGAATCCTGGGTGAGGCGATTGAACTTGTCCCGAAGTTCTGATCGAGCGATAGCTGGAATGTACATCTCCTGAAAGAGTCTAGAGAACTCTTCCCAGGTGACTCGGTCTGGTCCGAGCCGTGTCTCCTCTGATAGCCACCAGTGATGAGCATTGTCCGTCAATTGCATTCTGACGGCAGTCATCCAACGTTCCTTTTGAAGCTCCGCTGCTTCTAATTGATGTTGAGTGTTGGTGAGCCATTCATGAACTTCAGTGGGCTCTTCTTTGCCTGAGAAGGTACGGGGCTTCAGCTGGCGAAAGTCGGTGATAGAGCCCGTCGTTGGCCGTCGAGCTGGTAGGTTGGCCTGCTCCAGTGCAGTTACTAAGCTGCGACTCAGAGCCTCTTGTTCTGCTTGCATTATTGCACAGACCATTTGAACCATCTGCTGTCCGTCCATGGCCTACCCTGATGGAATTACGGGCATTGATGGAGTAAATGGCGTCGTTGGTGGATTGTCTTCCTGCTGGATTCTCGAGGCATGTTGTTGAGCTGACTGTCCTCCATCCACTGGTGTTACTTCGTCTTCGTTGGTTACCTCAGCATCTCGTGATGATCTAGCAGGAGTCTCATCGTTTGCTTGTGAATCCATAACCCTGCAACCAAAATAAACAATAAGAGGCGCACAGGAATCAAGGCAGGATGCAAGTCAAGAAATTTATTCGAAGTCGATATGGATATAAAGAACGTTTCAAGCAAGTGGATGAGATCCTAAAAACTTATCCTATCTTATTGCAGGCATGTTCGGTCCCTAAGTTGAAACCGAATAATTTACTCGTAGACCTGCATGGGCCACCACAAAAACCATCTCACGCCCCAGTCCCAAAATGCCGAGGGACTGAGCACGTGCGCAATGGCCAGCAGCATGCACCGATGGACAACCCAATTTAATGGATCCATCAGGACATGCTTAAGCTGTAGTCTAGCAATTTATAGAGCAAATAATATAGGTCACAGACTAATCTATCTCATCCACAACAGATAACCACAGAATAGATGCCAGAAATGATGCAATAGAAATAAATATGCAATATCAAATAAGGTTATCTCGGGAAATAAATCCAAGAATTATTCTGTTACATTTAATGCAAATAGACAGGAAATAAATGAACTGGAAATAGAAACAGAAACGGAAATAACTGACTATATACAGCCAATGCTCAGGAGAAGTCCTCTGGTGCAATCTCGTCCTCAGGTCCTGGTACAGCTCCTGGAAGTGCTCCTGTGCGGTGTATCTCTGGATGGATCTCTTCTGCTATAACTGGAGAACAAAACCAGGTCCTCAGCGGGACGTAACAAGGTACAGAAGAATACGAGCCAAACATATATGCAGAGCAGCAATAATGAAATAGCAGGGTAAATATGTAAACCAGCTAAGTGACATGCAAGATAAGAGCAGCACTAGAACTCAGGCTGAAACTACTACAAGCTCTGTGTCGGGGAGCCGGTAGCAGTGATATCATGTAGTTGTCTAGCTCAATGGGAGACTACGACGCCAGCATAATATAAAATCAACCTGTAGCCTGTGTGTCTCTTCCCCCCAATATAATCACGCATATCATGACCATAACGTCTCATGTCCATGTCAGCAGGATTATAGCTAATGCAACAAGTCATAATGTCTATAAAGTATCTCTGTCAAGTCCTGTATCCTATACAGAATCACCTTGAATGTCTCAGGAAGACTCTGTCTCATGAATAGTGTCAAGTGTCCTGGGTTTTGGAGTACTTGATAAGACAAGTATCAAGAGTAAGGGTATCGAATGTCCATCTCTAATGACATACCCAACACCGCGTACGGGGTTGGCACCCGACTATGATCGGACACTAAGCACGTCACACGTTTCCTAGGTTAAGCGGTTTAAACAAGTTACATGGAATCTACCAGAACTCAAGTAAAATACTACTACAAGAATTACTGAGAATTGACAAGTTCTTTGTTCCTACTGATGCAAAATTAACCAAGAAAATATTTAGCAAGCTGCAGAGTTTGGCAAGGTACACTTGCCTGTGGTTGCGGCTCTGTTTGCAGTTCTGACTTCGGCTGGATTTGCAGGCGGTACTCCGGTTGCTGAAATAAACATCACCATCAGATCCAGAAAATATCAATCAGCTAGAAATGCCTGTCCTTGAGTCCAATTTGGAGACAAGGACAGAAACGGCAGTTTCGGGTCAAAACGGGGTCCAGATGTAGGCCCGCTTTGCACCGAAAAATGCGTCAGGGTCAAAGGTCTCCAAATTCGCCAAACTTAGTGTCAACAGGTCAGAAACGCTGATACGAACCCAACGGAACTTCCAGAATTGGATTCCGATGAGCCGTTCACAAAATCGCCCGTCGAGCGGGGCCTGTGGGGCCCACGACACGCGATTTCGTCAACGTTCTCAGAATCGAACCAAACTTGACCCACAGGACCAGCGTATCGCTACGAGTCTGATGGCGCAAGTTTTGTCTCGATCCGACGTGTGTACACAAAGTTAGGTCGAATTGCAGAAAAGGCGGATACGGGGCGATGTCCGCGGATACGCGTTGATTTCGGTGTGCACGCACACCAGAATCAGCTTCCGCGAAATCTCGCACGTCCGTATCGATGAGGCGCACGTATCTGTGAAGACCGCGCGCGACCAAGTCGTCCCGTTTTGGCGGGGCGCACTCAGTTCCGGGGTGAAACAGGGTCTGGTTTTTCCTGTTTTTGGATCGCGGTGTGCGATCACCACAGGACGCGATGCCCCGAACAGTTTGTCCGAACACCGAGAGGGTCATACAGGCTTCGCAACGCAATTTACAGAATCAAAAACGGAGCTACGAGTAAAAAGTTACACGCACCTGAAGGGGACCCAAAAAATCAGGGTCAAATCGTGTCCGACACGTGTCGGATACCAAATTGAAAACTAGGGTTAGGGTTTTGGGGATCTGGCCGAAGATCTCGCCAGAGGACGGCGCTGGGCGGTCGGGCTACGGCGGAGGGGGGCCGGGGCTCTGCGACGAGGCGGCGCGGCGCTCGAGCGGAGGCGGCGGCGATGAGCACGGCGGCCGGAGGCGGCTCTGGCTGCCCGAGCTGCTGCTGCTGTTGCTGTGGTGGCCTGGGGACGGCGGAGCGGGGCGCCGGAGGGGAGGAGCGGGGCTGGCTGGGCGCGGCGGTGCACGGCGTGGTGGTCGACGGCGGCGGCGAGTGGCTGGGGTCGGCGGAGGGGTAAGGCTGGGGCGGGGTTTTATAGAGAGGAGCGAGGGAGGGGTGGCGCCGGGCAAGGCGGAGGGGCCAGTGGGGTCAGGCGCAGCGGGCGGAGGTCGTGGGCGAGGTGGCCGGGCGCGGCGGGCGGCGCAGGCGGCGGAGGCGGCGAGAAACGTGGGCTCAGGGAGAGGGACGTGCGGGTCTGGGCGCCGGGTCGGGTCGGGTGGGCGGATCCGACCCGACCCGCTAAGGCGGGGTCTGGGTCGGGGATGGGCTGGGCCCGGTTTGGGCCTAGTGGGCCGGGCCGGGCTCGGTTAATAAAAATAAATAATAATAATAACAGTAATATTTAAAACAGTAATTAATTAATTAAATAATTAATTAAATAAATAGATTTTTGGTATTTTAAAAAATAGGTCCGGGGTCCGATAAATTCCAGATAAATTGTCCTAAGTCCAGTTTTTCATTTTACACCCAAAAATATTATTTCCATAATATTTTAATACTGTTTAATATCAATTAAAAATCATTTGATAATTAAAACCCCGTTTTTAAATTACAGAAAATTTCCAGAAAATTCCAGAAAATTGTGAGAAATCTAGTTTTAAAATTTTAAAAAAAATCAGGGGGTTTATAATTCAAATGGAAATAAGTAGCAACAAAAAATCACAGCAAGTCAGTCGGAGCAACAATCCGACTTAAGTCTGAAATAACTGGCTCTAACGGCCAGGAACAAAAAGATATAAACATGAAATAAATAACTGAGTACTGGGACAGGCACTCAGGAGAAGTCCTCGGCAGTCACCTCGTCTTCAGTGTTTGGTTCTGCTCCAGCAATAGCTTCAGCTCCGGTCCCGTATACCTCGGGGTACTGCTCCTCTGCTAAACCTGGGGACATAATCCGGATCCAGGTCCTCAGTGGACATAGCAAGGCACAAGATAAAATAAGCCAAATAATAAGCAGTACAATTAAATAAATGAACAGCAGGGTAAACTATGTAACCATCTATGTGATATGCAAATGAGAGCAACACTAGTACTCAGGCTGAGACCGCTACAAGCTCTGTGTCGGGGAGCCGGTAGCAGTAATAACACGTAAAGGGTCTAGCTCTGCTGGAGAGTCTACAACCTCACAATAATAGTAGATATATATGTAGAACAGCCTGTAGCCTGTGTGTCTCTCCCCACCCAATGTAATCACGCAAGCCATGACCATAACGTCTCATGTCCATGTCAGCGGGATTATAACTAATGCAACAAGTCATAATGTCTATAATAATATATCTCTGTCAAGTCCTGTATCCTATACAGAATCACCATGAATATCTCAGGAAGATTCTGTCCATGCATAGTGTCAAGTGTCCTGGGTTGTAGGGTACTTGATAGGTCAAGTACAAGAGTAAAGGGTATCGTAAATCTATCTCTAAATGACGAACCCAACACCGCGTACGGTGTTGGCACCCGACTATGATCGGACACTAGGTACGTCATACGTTCCCTAGATTAAGCAGTTTAAATCAGTTTATATGAATTTGCATAAGACATCCAACAGAGTATTTTTACAGAAAATATGAAAATAATGACTGCAAGTTTGGCAATGTGCACTTGCCTGATGTTTGAATTCCACTTAGGTCCTGGTTTTGGAAATTTCCAGATATGTCTCCGAAAGCTGAAATAAACAGTACCATCACGCTCAGAAGGTATCAATCAGCTAGAAACGCCTGTCCTTGAGTCCAATTTGGAGACAAGGGCAAAAACAATAATTTCGGGCCAAAACGGGGTCCACCGGTGGGCCCGCTTTGCACCGAAAAATATGTCAGGGTCAACGATCTCCAAATTCACCAAACTTAGTGTCAACAGGTCAGGAACGCTGATACGAACCCAACGGAACTTTCAGATTTGAATTCCGATGAGCCGATCACGAAATCGCCCGTCGAGCGGGGCCTGTGGGGCCCACGACATGCGATTTCGTCAACGTTCTCAGAATCGGACCAAACTTGACCCACAGGACCAGCGTATCTCTACGAGTCCGATGGCATAAGTTTCGTCTCGATCTGACGTGTGTGCACGAAGTTAGGGTAAATTGCAAAAAAGGCGGATACGGGGCGATGTCCGCGGATACGCGTTGATCCCGGTGTGAACGCACACCCGAATCAGCTTCCGCGAAATCTCACACGTCCGTATCGACGAGGCGCACGTATCTGTTAAGACCGCACGCGACCAAGTCGTCCCGTTTGGCGGGGCGTACTCAGTTCCGGGGTGAAACAGGGTCTGGTTTTTCCTATTTTTGGATCGCGGTGTGCGATCACCACAGGACGCGATGCCCCGAGCGGTTTGTCCGGGCACCGAGAGGGTCATACAGGCTTCGCGTAAAAATTTACAGAATCGAAAACAGAGGTCCGAGGTGCAAGTTACGAGTACCTGAAGGGGACCCGAGAAACCGAGATTTTGAACTGTGTCCGACACGCGAGTTCGTGTCCCGCTGTGTCCGACCTAGGGCTGGGCTGTGTCCGCGTGTCCGGGGCTCTGGGCTGAACTGCGGTGGCCGGGGAGGACGCTGGACGGTCGAGGCGTCGTCGGCCGGCTAGGGCGGCGCTGGGGCGGGCACCGGCGGAGGGCAGCGGGGCTAGGGGATGCTCAGCCGGTCGGGGTCGGCTTTGCTGGAGGAGGAGGAGAGGAAGGTCGGCCGGTGTCGGCACTGGCTGGGCGGCTGGGTGCTGGAGGGCGGAGCTCCGGTGAGGGGGTTGCCGGAGATCGGGTAGAGTTAGGGTTAGGGCTCGGTGTTTGGGGTGGAAGAGGACGGAGGAGGAGGATATTTATAGGGGCGTAGGCGAGGGTGAGGCCGGGGCGTCGTGGCGGAGAGGTCGGAGGGGTCGTGGGGTTGACCCCTCCGGCGGAGGCGGCGGCAGGATTCTCGGCTGGTCGTGGGTGACAGGGGAGAGGGGTGAAGGAGCGGGTCGGGTCGGGCGGCGGGCTCCGGGTGAGCGGACCCGCCCGACCCGCTAAGCTGGTTAGGCGGGCTGGGTTCTTAGCGGGCTGCACTAACGGGCTCGGCCCACTGGGCCGGGCCCAAGAAACAGAAAAACAATTAATAATAATAAAAATAATAATAATAACAGAATAATTAATTAATTTAATTTGGAAATTAGTTTTTAGGCTTTTAAAAATAGATCCGAGGCCCAATAAAATCCCAGAAAATTATCCTAAGTCCGGTTTTTTATTTTACACCATAAAATCATATTTTCATTTCATTTTAATGTTATTTATTGGCAATTAAAAAAATTACACACTCACTACAGGGCCTATGTAAATTCCTTAAAAATGCATATTAATTCCAAAAATTGATTTTAGAAATACAGAAAATTTAGGGTGTTTATAATCTACCCCCTTAAGAGGATTGCGTCCTCGCAATCGAAGGGTAAACTATAAAGGCAAGGTTTTACAGAATCAAAGAATTGCTCAGGTTTTACCTGCATCAGCAAATTAGTGTGGATAACGCTGCCGCATAACATCTTCTCGCTCCCAGGTCGATTCGCCAGGAGAGTACTGCTTCCAAGCTACTTGAACCAGCCTGATTGTCTGCCCTCGTAGTGTCTTTTCGCTGGTGTCGAGTATACCCACTGGCTGCTCTTCGTATCTCAGGCTAGGTCCCACTGAAATCTCAGAATGATCAACTATATGACTTGGGTCCGTCACATATCTCCTCAATTGTGAGACGTGGAATACGTCATGCACTCCCTCTAAGGATGGAGGTAATGCAAGACGGTAAGCCACCTCACCAATGCGCTCCAAGATATCAAATGGCCCAATGTACCTTGGGCTTAACTTGCCTCTGCTGCCGAATCTGATAGTACCTCTAGTGGGCGAGATCCTCAAAAATACATGCTCTCCTTCCTTGAACTCCAGGGGTCGTCGGTGTACATCTGCCCAATGCTTCTGTCTGTCCTGGGCTGCACGAAGATGGTTCTGAATCTGCTTTACTTTCTCCACTGTCTCCGTTACCAACTCTGGACCCAGTAATTGACGTTCACCAACGTCGCTCCAGCATATTGGCGATCTGCACTTCCTTCCGTACAATGCCTCGAAAGGTGCCATCTGAATGCTTGCTTGATAGCTGTTGTTGTAGGAGAACTCCACTAAGTACAGGTGATCTTCCCAAGATCCTCCGAAGTCCAGTATACAAGATCACAGCATATCTTCTAGGATCTGAATTGTGCGCTCTGACTGTCCGTCTGTCTGAGGATGATAGGCAGTACTGAACTTGAGCCTGGTGCCGAGACTCTCTTGTATGCCTCGCCAGAAGTGAGATGTAAATCTCGAGTCTCGATCTGATACAATACTAACCGGCACTCCATGTAATTTTACGATCTGACGCATATACATGTCGGCTAGTACTTCCGTGGATTGTCCAACTCTGAACGGCAAGAAGTGAGCCGACTTAGTGAGCCGATCCACGATGACCCATACTGCATCCTTACCACTAGGGCTTCTTGAAAATCCAGTGACAAAGTCCATGGTAATATGCTCCCACTTCCATTCAGGGATGGGAAATGGCTGCAACATACCTGCAGTCCTTTGGTGCTCGGCCTTCACCTGTTGGCAGACTAAGCATTTTGCCACAAAGCAGGCAATCTCCCTTTTTATTCCATGCCACCAGTAATATTGTCTCAAGTCCCGGTACATCTTGGTTCCTCCTGGATGAACCGAGTATATGGAGCTATGGGCTTCTGTCATCAATTCCTGCCTTAATTCTCCATTTGGAACACATAGGCGATTCCTGCACCTTAATGTTCCGTCCTCGTGGATGCGAAGTCCTGTCTGCAAGCCTGCTTCTGTTCTTTCTCTCAGCCTTCGGAATCTGGCATCATTAGGCAAAGCTTCCTTGATTCTCTCCACCAGCGATGACTTCACTTCAAGGTTAGCCAGCAAAGTATTTTGTCCAGGTAGAACAACCTCTATCTGAAGATCTTGCAAGTCTTGTAATAGCTGAGGCTGCTCCGTTAAGAAATAAGCCGAGGGTTTTCTGCTGAGGGCGTCGGCTACAATATTTGCTTTCCCCGGGTGGTACTACAGATCGATGTCAAAGTCCACCATCAACTCAAGCCAACGCCTTTGCCTCATGTTGAGCTCCTTCTATGTATAAACATACTTCAAGCTCTTATGATCAGTGAATATCTCGACCTTCTCTCCATACAGATAATGTCTCCAGATCTTCAATGCAAAAATTACTGCAGCTAGCTCCAGGTCGTGCGTTGGGTAGTTCTTCTCGTGGACCTTCAGCTGCCTCGATGCATAAGCGATAACCTTGCCATGTTGCATCAAGACACAACCTAGTCCACTACCGGACGCATCACTATAAACAACAAAACCTCCTGACCCTGAGGGAAGAGTCAAGACTGGTGCTGTTGTTAGACGCCTCTTTAATTCTTCAAAGGCATTCTGGCATTCTTCCGTCCATATGAACTCCTGATCCTTCCATGTCAGCTTAGTCATAGGTTCTGCGATCCTTGAAAAAATTTCTACGAACCGCCGGTAATACCCAGCAAGTCCAAGAAAACTTCTCACTTCTGCAACAGAGGTAGGGGTAGGCCAGGTTTCTATAGCAGTGACTTTCTCTGGGTCCACAGACAGTCCTTCACCTGAGATAATATGCCCTAAGAATGGCACCTTGTCCATACAGAACTCACATTTGCTGAGTTTGGCATATAGCTTCTCCCTTCTCAAGGTTTCTAGCACAATTCTAAGGTGTTCCTCGTGCTCTTCGTGGTTCTTGGAGTAGATTAGGATATCATCAATGAACACCACCACGAACTTATCCAAATACTGATGAAAGACCCCGTTCATCAAACTCATAAATACGGCGGGCGCGTTGGTTAAACCAAACGGCATAACTAGGAACTCATAATGTCCATACTTAGTTCTGAAGGCCGTCTTTGGGATATCTTCCTTCTTCACCCTAATCTGGTGATAACCGGATCTAAGGTCAATCTTTGAGAATACCTTAGCACCACTCAATTGGTCAAACAAATTATCAATACGTGGTAATGGGTACCGGTTCTTAATAGTTACAGCATTAAGGGCTCGGTAATCAATGCACAGCCGTACAGATCCATCCTTCTTGGGTACAAAAAGTATAGGTGCTCCCCATGGTGAAACACTGGGCCGGATAAATCCTTTCTCCAGAAGGTCGTCAACTTGTGTTTTCAGCTCCACTAACTCCTTAGGTGCTAGCCGATATACCGATGAAGTGATAGGTTCGGCTCCTGGAGTTAGGTCTATTGTGAATTCTATCTCCCGATCAGGTGATAAACCTGGAAGATCGTCGGGAAACACATCCACAAATTCCGTTATGACTCTTGGGTAACTTGAATCTTCTTCTACAGTCAACACCCTAAGAGTTGGCTGGACCCCTTGTTCTACAGCTCCTCGTAGAAATTTAAACTCAGGAAGGCTAGGGGGTCTAAATATCACTTTTCCAAGCCGACAATCCAGTGTCGCATGGTACTGACTTAACCAGTCCATACCAAGTACAACATCGTAATCAGGCATAGAAAAGATCAGGAATTGGGCTCGCATCTCTCGGCACAGACTACTACCGAACATGATCTACAAGTATCACTAACCGGGATAATTCTACCTTCCGTTAGGATTCTCTTCATCTTCGAGAGAGGTGCGGTAGCTATTCTATGTGTGGCTACGAAGCTAGCAGCAATAAATGAATGCGAAGCTCCAGAATCAAATAATGCTACAGCAGGAATTGAAGCTACTAATATGGTACCTGCTATCACTTCGCCTGCAGTAGCTTCCTCAGTGACTGCTAGTGCATATGCCTGACCTCGTCCCTGAACGGGACCCCTTTGCTGACGAGCTTGTTGGAACAATGCTGCCTGAGGTGGTAGAGGTGGCCTGGCTCCTCCAGGCCCTGTCTGTGTTGCTCCCCCAGCTGGAAGAGCTGCAGGTGGAGCTGGTCGATTCGGAACTCCCTCTCGACGTTCCGAGCAGTCCTTTGAGAAGTGTTGTCCAGATCCGCAAACCAGGCAGAGTCCCAGCTTGCGTCTACATTCTTTTTCAATATGTCCTACCTTGCCGCAGTAATGGCAAGTAGGCAGGTTCTTAGTTGCTGCTCTTGGAGGCGGGCTCTTCTGGGGCCGTTTAGCAGATTCTCCTGGTGATGACTTGGACGGTGCTGAGGAGAAGGGACGTTTCAGGCTTGATTCCCTCCGAGTAACGCACTCCAACCGACGTGCTGCAGCTAGGACGTCGGTGTAAGAGGTGGGCGCGACTGATCCGATTAACTTCTGAAGCTCGAACCTGAGTCCATCAAAGAACTTCTCCGCCTTCTCTTCTTCGGTAGGAATTAGAGAAGGGGCGAAGCGGCTCAGGCGAATAAATTCGGCATTGTATTCCTCCACCGACATATTGCCCTGGATCAGGCGGTTGAATTTGTCTCGGAGTTCTGACCGAGCAACAGCAGGGATGTACATTTTCTGGAAGAGTCTGGAGAACTCCTCCCAAGTAACCTGATCATGTCCGAGCCTTCTTTCTTCGGACAGCCACCAATGGTGCGCTTTGTCCGTCAGTTGCATCCTGACGGCAATCATCCACTTATCCCTTGGAAGTTCAGCGGCCTCCAACTGATACTGCGTGTTCGTAAGCCATTCATGAACTTCAGTTGGTCCTTCCTTGCCCGAGAAGGTATGGGGCTTGAGTTGGAGGAAATCTATAATAGATCCCGTCGCTGGCCGCCTATTTGGTGGATTCGCATGCTCCAATGCTGCGACTAGGCTGTTCCTTAGGTTCTCGGCCTCTCGGCATTGGGTCTTTTGTTGAATCTGTTGTTGGGCCTGCATCATAGCGTAGAACATTTGGAACATTTGCTGTCCGTCCATTGCCTGCCCTGGGGAAAAGACAGGCATCATAGGAGGGAACTAGGGTAGAGGCGGGATATCATCACGCCTGAACCTGGAACTTGGCTGGCCAGATTGGTTGTTCTGAGAGGATTGTCCTCTGGTATCTGGCGTCACTCCAGTTTCACAGGTGACCACAGCTTCGGGCGGTGTACCCAAGGGGTTCTCGTCACCACTTCTGGGATCCATTACTCTGCATCAAAAGAAAATAATGAGAACGCACAGAGGAATCAAACAGGATGCAATTCAAGCAATTAAATTGAGTTCGACATAGAGTTCAAAAACGATTCAATCAATGGATGAGATCCTATAACTTATCCTATCTTATTGCAGGCCTGTTCGGTCCCTAAGTTAAAACCGAACAATTTAGTTAGGACCTGCATGGGCCACCACAAAAACCATGTCACGCCCCAGTCCCAAAATGTCGAGGGACTGGAGATGCGTGGCAATGGCCAGCAGCACGCACCGATGGATAACCCAATTTAATGGAACCATCAGGGCGTACTTAAGCTGTAAATAAGGTTTACTACAACAAGCCACACTAATCTCATCCACAAAGGTAAAGAAATAAACTGCATACTGAATGGAAATAAGTAGCAACAACAAATTACAGCAAGTCAGTCGGAGCAACAATCCGACTTAAGTCTGAAATAACTGGCTCTAACGGCCAGGAACAAAAAGATATAAACATGAAATAAATAACTGAGTACTGGGACAGGCACTCAGGAGAAGTCCTCGGCAGTCACCTCGTCTTCAGTGTTTGGTTCTGCTCCAGCAATAGCTTCAGCTCCGGTCCCGTATACCTCGGGGTACTGCTCCTCTGCTAAACCTGGGGACATAATCCGGATCCAGGTCCTCAGTGGACATAGCAAGGCACAAGATAAAACAAGCCAAATAATAAGCAGTACAATTAAATAAATGAACAGCAGGGTAAACTATGTAACCATCTATGTGATATGCAAATGAGAGCAACACTAGTACTCAGGCTGAGACCGCTACAAGCTCTGTGTCGGGGAGCCGGTAGCAGTAATAACACGTAAAGGGTCTAGCTCTGCTGGAGAGTCTACAACCTCACAATAATAGTAGATATATATGTAGAACAGCCTGTAGCCTGTGTGTCTCTCCCCACCCAATGTAATCAAGCAAGCCATGACCATAACGTCTCATGTCCATGTCAGCGGGATTATAACTAATGCAACAAGTCATAATGTCTATAATAACATATCTCTGTCAAGTCCTGTATCCTATACAGAATCACCATGAATATCTCAGGAAGATTCTGTCCATGCATAGTGTCAAGTGTCCTGGGTTGTAGGGTACTTGATAGGTCAAGTACAAGAGTAAAGGGTATCGTAAATCCATCTCTAAATGACGAACCCAACACCGCGTACGGTGTTGGCACCCGACTATGATCGGACACTAGGTACGTCATACGTTCCCTAGGTTAAGCAGTTTAAATCAGTTTATATGAATTTGCATAAGACATCCAACAGAGTATTTTTACAGAAAATATGAAAATAATGACTGCAAGTTTGGCAAGGTGCACTTGCCTGATGTTTGAATTCCACTTAGGTCCTGGTTTCAGAAATTTCCAGAGATGTCTCCGAAAGCTGAAATAAATAGTACCATCACGCTCAGAAGGTATCAATCAGCTAGAAATGTCTGTCCTTGAGTCCAATTTGGAGACAAGGGCAAAAACGGTAATTTCGGGCCAAAACGGGGTCCACCGGTGGGCCCGCTTTGCACCGAAAAACGTGTCAGGGTCAACGGTCTCCAAATTCACCAAACTTAGTGTCAACAGGTCAGGAACGCTGATACAAACCCAACGGAACTTTCAGATTTGAATTCCGATGAGCCGATCACGAAATTGCTCGTCGAGCGGGGCTTGTGGGGCCCACGACACGCGATTTCGTCAACGTTCTCAGAATCGGACCAAACTTGACCCACAGGACCAGCGTATCGCTACGAGTCCGATGGCGCAAGTTTTGTCTCGATCTGACGTGTGTGCACGAAGTTAGGGTGAATTGCAGAAAAGGCGGATACGGGGCGATGTCCGCGGATACGCGTTGATCCCGGTGTGCACGCACACCCGAATCAGCTTCCGCGAAATCCCACATGTCTGTATCGACGAGGTGCACGTATCTGTAAAGACCGCACGCGACCAAGTCGTCCCGTTTGGCGGGGCGTACTCAGTTCCGGGGTGAAACAGGGTCTGGTTTTTCCTGTTTTTGGATCGCGGTGTGCGATCACCACAGGACGCGATGCCCCGAGCGGTTTGTCCGGGCACCGAGAGGGTCATACAGGCTTCGCGTAAAAATTTACAGAATCAAAAACAGAGGTCCGAGGTGCAAGTTACGAGTACCTGAAGGGGACCCGAGAAATCGGGGTTTTGAACTGTGTCCGACACGCGAGTTCGTGTCCCGCTGTGTCCGGCCTAGGGCTGGGCTGTGTCCGCGTGTCCGGGGCTCTGGGCTGAACTGCGGTGGCCGGGGAGGATGCTGGACGGTCGAGGCATCGTCGGCCGGCTAGGGCGGCGCTGGGGCGGGCACCGGCGGAGGGCAGCGGGGCTAGGGGATGCTCAGCCGGTCGGGGTCGGCTTTGCTGGAGGAGGAGGAGAGGAAGGTCGGCCGGTGTCGGCGCTGGCTGGGCGGCTGGGTGCTGGAAGGCGGAGCTCCGGTGAGGGGGTTGCCGGAGATCGGGTAGAGTTAGGGTTAGGGCTCGGTGTTTGGGGTGGAAGAGGACGGAGGAGGAGGATATTTATAGGGGCGTAGGCGAGGGTGAGGCCGGGGCGTCGTGGCAGAGAGGTCGGAGGGGTCGTGGGGGTGACCCCTCCGGCGGAGGCGGCGGCGGGATTCTCGGCTGGTCGTGGGTGACAGGGGAGAGGGGTGAAGGAGCGGGTCGGGTCGGGCGGCGGGCTCCGGGTGAGCGGACCCGCCCGACCCGCTAAGCTGGTTAGGCGGGCTGGGTTCTTAGCGGGCTGCACTAACGGGCTCGGCCCACTGGGCCGGGCCCAAGAAACAGAAAAACAATTAATAATAATAATAATAATAATAATAACAGAATAATTAATTAATTTAATTTGGAAATTAGTTTTTAGGCTTTTAAAAATAGATCCGAGGCCCAATAAAATCCCAAAAAAATATCCTAAGTCCGGTTTTCTATTTTACACCATAAAATAATATTTTCATTTCATTTTAATTTTATTTATTGGCAATTAAAAAAATTACACACTCACTACAGGGCCTATGTAAAATCCTTAAAAATGCATATTAATTCCAAAAATTGATTTTAGAAATACAGAAAATTTAGGGTGTTTACAGACTTATCTTACGAGAAGCAACCCGTATTCATATTGGACCGAAGGGAGAAGGTGCTCAAGAATCGAACTATTTCTTTTGTCCGGGTTGCTTGGGGCCATCACTCTCTTGGGGAATCAACGTCGAAGCACGAGGAAGATATTCGATCCCGGTACCCGCACCTATTCGATTAAGAAGGTATATTCTTTCTTATGCCTTCATATCTCAGATTCTTTGATCAAGTGATCACCTTTATGTTGTGATGATATTGCTTGTATGTGTAGTTGCTAGTAGATTTATATCGTGCTTGTCCTGACTTCTCTAGCTATTGCTTGGATTCGAATTCCAAGGACAAAATTTTTCTAAGGTAGATAGAGATGTCACCCCCCATTCCCAATATACATATTTGGAATATATTTTTATTTTAGCATAGTTGCATGTGCATAGAGACTAGACCCATTCTTTGGTTTAACCTAATTCATAGTTTATTTTGTGGGTTGGTTTAACTCATGAGAACCTTTGGTTTAACCCTCAACCCTACCATATATAACCTAATATTTTCGCTCTTTCTCCTCACTTCTTCATTTCTTCCTCCTTCTTTAGTTTTTCTCCCCATTTCATAGGCAAATACACCTTACATGAGAAATGGATAAACCCTCCATATTATTATTCTATTATGTTTATTATGTGTTTCTAATTACTTTTAGTTCTTGGAGTTTTTTGTTTTGATGGATGGATTAATGTAGATCTATATTTCTAACTTAGAATTTTATTGGTTTTATGAGTTTTTCTTGGTTTTGATCTATTAAACTTGTGTCTTTGAAAACCAATTTTTGCTACATGATAGAGCTTTCAATTTAGAGAATTTGGCTTTTGGTTCACCCGATTTGGACTTAAAATGAGATTTTTATGAGCAAAACAAGATTTTAGTTTTTGGAGTTTGTCTGCCATGGCTGAACTCGCTGTTGGAGAAGATGAAGTCTTCATGTGGCCAGCGAGCTATGCGGTTGAGAGTGCCATGCGGCCCGAAAGGGTTATGTGGCCTAAACTCTTGTCGCATACTGATAGTATGCGTCCATCTTGTTGGACGCATGATTGCTGATTTGCACAGTATCCTTGAACACCTTCTGCTTTCACTTACTGAACGAATGAAAATTTTGCTAAGTACTAGAGACTCCATACGATATTAACCCCATGTGGCACCGACACCCATGCGGCCAGGAGAACATACGACCCCTATTTCTTGGACGCATGACTCTGAACCGTTGGCACTTATTTCTAGAGTTTTGTCTTTTCTTCCAAACACACTTTATGGCTTGTCACCTCAGTCACATCAGTCATTTTATGTCACATCTCTGACACTTTATTTATTGTATGTCACTTCAATACTTGTCCCAAGGAGTAGACCTTAACACTAGGCATGCGACAAAGTGGTTCATGCGGCATGACTTATATGGCCTAACTTCTTATGCGACCGGGATTGTTATGCGGCCTGACTTCTTGTGACTTAGAGACCCATACAGCCTTGCATGTTTTGACTGAATGACTTCTTGACTCTTGTGACCTAATGCATAATTGGTAATTGGACTCGAATACTGTATCCGTGCTGATACCCATACTGCATGATTATTGTTCATATTTCCATGTGCACCGAGGTGCGACACATCTTGACACGTATTAAGAGATTATATTTGGGTTGTGCATCGAGAATACCTCTAAATTCTTGAATGCGTAGTATTATAAATATATATATTATTTTCCAGTACGGGCATAATAAGCGAGTCAAACTACCAAAGCGTGACTAAGATATTGATTGTATGAATATTGCATACAAGCTCGGGTGAATCCATATTTGACTTCCATGGATTAGTATCTAGTGTTCCCGTACTTTGTACGACACCTTAAGGGAAATTATCCTGTGATCACGCCTTGAGATTTCAAACACAACATAGGGATAATTAAGTAACTAAAAGTGGTAGTAACATTTGGAGGGAACAGTATCCTGAGATCATGCCAACGAAC
Organism: Iris macrosiphon; assembly: GCA_036927795.1. Lineage (NCBI taxonomy): Eukaryota > Viridiplantae > Streptophyta > Magnoliopsida > Asparagales > Iridaceae > Iris > Iris macrosiphon. The sequence goes on along the minus strand of JAYESA010000020.1, from coordinate 100,709,738 downwards.
CTTCCCACAGAGATTCATTCTAAGTGTGTTGTGGGCTGGCCACCACAGATACTGTATATCATCTGCCTTAGTGGAGTGCAGTATCTGACTTATTATTATGCTGAGCCACTGTTTTAATATAGGAACACTGAACTGCTAATACCGTATTTTTAGCGCAGTGGTCCTACGAGGGACTAGTGCATCCTATAAGTGCTTGTTTATTATATTGGTTCAGTTAGCTCATGTTCGGCACTGACGTGATCTGAGGATACTTATTATGCATTATTTTGAGATAACCTCATACTCCACAAAATAGCAAGCCATATAAATGATTGGCCGATATAAGAAATAGATTTTGGTTATGATTGTATTATTCTGCTAGTAGCCTAGGAAAGTGGACTATCATAGTGTGATGGTTAAGCCTATGTCCTTGTTTGGTTGTAGGGTTGGGCCTTCGTGCTAGGATAGGCCATGGACCTAAGTTACAATACTGAACCTATGTATTATTATATATTTTTCTTGGATTTTTGTTTCTCCATTTTGTGCTTTCTTTGTAGTACTTGATATTTAGGGTCTAACCCCACTGGTTTTGTATGGCCAGGTTTCGAGCCAGCACTCAAAGATCCAGCATTCTTTCCCCCAATTCATGGCATACACCAGGAATATGGTCGCAGGGGATAGCGAGTGGGTTTTCTTCTTCCCTGCTCTCATTGTACATTTACTTCTTTTAGCATTTAGCCACCGGCACCTGTTAGCCAGCTCGTCTGGATATTAATTTTCCTTACATGATTGTATTAAATCAGACTATAGTTGATCACTGTCATGTAGTTTTATTACTCTCCCAACTTTTTATTTTGTGTACCTGGACTCAGGAATATTTTGAGAAAGCGTTTGCGATGCCTTATTGCTTATCATATATGCTCTATGCTTACTATTTTTTGTTTGAATGATTGAGACATAGAAGTTCTTGACCATAAGAGACTTGATTGTAGCATGCACCCCCTTGTCTTATATAACCATGATCACCGTACGACGTATAGTACCTTGTACGAGCTAGCTGGCCATGTCCGTCTCCATATTCCGGTACTGGGCTTGATACCAGCTCCAGGAGGTCAGCTGAGATAACCTCTATTGGCATTACAGGTAGTACAATTCGAGAGAGCCAGACAGTAAATAGGAGCTCAGAGGCAAGGACACGTATTTTCTCTGAATCAGGAAGGAGAAGAGACTGAAGGAGAGGCTATTACAGGTATTATTCTAGTCAGATCAGTACCTGCCACTATTTTATTTAATTCTGGGGCCACTCTTTTATTCATATCATCTAAATTTGTAGCAATGCATAGAATAGCTACTTCACCCTTGCCTAAGAGTTGGAGGATTCTTAACGGGGGAGGAATAATGCCTGTAACTAGTACCTATAGGACTTGTTCAGTTATTATTTGTGGTCGGGAGATGAGAGCTCGACTTTTGGTATTTCCAATGCCAAATTTCGATGTAGTATTGGGGATAGATTGGCTTAGCCAATATCATACAGTATTAGAGTGACATAAAGGTTTTGCTATCTTTAAGCCGCTAGGTCAGCCAGAGTTTGAGTTCATAAGAGAAACTACAGAGAAGGGAGTAGGCCAATTAGGTAGATCTTGCATGGCGATAGAAGTTGTGTTACTACTGATTATTGAGGAGTTTGCAGATGTCTTTCCAGACGAGTTATCGGGTCTGCCACCGGACAAAGAAGTCAAGTTCACTATTGAGTTAGTATCGGGAGCAGCGCCGATATCTTCTAATGTGTATCGGCTAGCAAAGAAGGAGCTAGATGAGCTGAAGATGCAGTTGCAAGAGTTACAGGATAAGAGATTCATCAGGCCAAGTGCATCACCATGGGGATCCCCAGTGTTGTTCGTGCCAAAGAAAGATGGAACATTTCTCATGTGCATCGACTACAGAGCCCTTAATGCAGTGACCATCAGGAATAAGTATCCTCTGCCGTAGATTAATGACTTGTTCGACCAACTGACAGGAGCACATGTATTTTCTAATATTGATCTGAGATCAGGATACCATCAAGTGAAGGTGAGGTGTGTGAATATTCAGAAGACGGCTTTTAGGACTCGCTATGGTCACTACGAGTTCTTAGTAATGCCTTTTGGATTGACAAATGCGCCAACTGTATTTATGAACTTAATGAACAGAGTATTCCATCAGTACTTGGACCAGTTTATGGTCGTATTCATCGATGATATTTTGGTGTACTCGAAGAGCCATGAGGAGCTCGAGGAACATCTGAGGAAGGTGCTAGAAATATTGAGACATCAGAAGTATATGCTAAGCTGAGCAAGTATGAGTTTCTCCTAGTTCATGTCTATTTTCTTGGGGAAGTTATCTCAGGAGAAGGCATATCAGTGGATCTAGCTTAGATATCAGTAGTAGAGACGTGGCCGACCCCAAACGACGTCTCAGAGGTACGGAGTTTCCTAGGACTTGTCGGATATTACCGGAGGTTTGTCGAGAATTTTGCAAGGAGTGCAAAGCCTATGACAAGTGTCATGACCCGTACCCAAAAATTGGGCATGAGTCATGGATACGTCCAGCCAACACCACAGTATCGACGGTAGAACGTTGTATAGGCCCACAATACTATATAACAAACTCGCGCAAGATATATATACACAACCTGTCAATGGTAACTCAACTCCAAAAGGAGGACAAGATGAATATATATAGCATCAATACTCAATCAAACAAACTAGAGATAGATAATGGCACGATGTCAAAAAAGAAGGAAATAACAAGTCATCACAATATCCAAGTCTAAAGTTTAGCAAATAACACAAAGGGTCTTAATATAAATAACATGCCAAGGTCTAAGCTGGAAACATATCCAGTACAAATAAAAGATACTAGCTACATGTCTGCTATAGCTAGGTGCGTCTCCTCGACAACTAGAATCAGATCATCTTGGACTAAGGGATCTACCTCAGCTGGCTCTCCTTCCTGCGGGTCGTAGTAGGCAGGACACAGTCCTCTAAATAGTCATATGGAAAAATATATCCAATTAGGATATGAGCAAAGTACAAAACTCTGAAAGCAGTTTCATATATATGGTTGAGAATATATAACAACAATAAAAATAAATACAAGATGCACAGGTAACTAGGAAGTGGAAATATAACTAGAAGAGTAAATACAAGCAACATGGTATAAACTTATAATAAGAGAACTGTAAAGAAGAGAACTGATGATACTAACTAGTGCCTTAGAGTACAAGTTTATTATATAATCGGTTTAGGTTGCACACAAATATTCTACGGTAACTCAATTACACGTGTATGGTGTAATTGACATGAACACGAATACACTAAGGGTTTTATCACATAATCAACTCCTACTCCCCCGCCCCGACTAATATTCATGCATCAAATCATGACACGTTACGCACACGAATATAATATGAGCAAACGGGGCACACGATATGTACGAGCACAAAAAATACTCGAAACACACGATAAAGTACATGTGTAAGAAGTATCCGATGCACGCGTCAAATAAATAATATCTCCTGACTTGATCCATATAATACCAGCCCGTGTAATCATGGTGTCAGAATCAAGTAAAATAGATCTAGAATATGCGATATATACACTATCAAATACTGAAAACTAACAGAGAATTCATTCGCTTGAGGTCCTGAGCAAACGAGATAGAACAGTGTCCGAACTGTTGCCATAAAAACTTATATATGAATTATCATGTCACGGGGTATAATAAAGGGATAAACAAGTTTAAATAATTAAAATAGGATATCTAAGTCAAATCTAGGCTCCTCTAGTCGAACTAGGTCAAATGTTGACTTTTAGGGTCCAACTAATCAATATTAGTCAACACTAGGTTACACCTGGGTTTCTAGGCCAATATCTTACCTATACTTGGTATCTATATATACTATATAATCTAGAATTCTAAATGGCTCTATATTCTATGATATCTCGGAACTTGCCAATTACCTTAACTGACCCCTACACTTATATATCTATATATATCCAATACTTTACATAAGAATACTCAAGTTCCTACATTAGGTCACATACCATTACTTCCAAATATTTCCAGTTTCCCCCAACACTCACTTACCAACCCTCAAGACCCACATCTCTGACATCTTGATGACTGATACACTCTTTCACATACTTCTACACATCAAAATGAACACCCTACCTATATGCCTACATGAACCCCTACATAGCATTTTATGTATCCAAACTACTATACATACTTATTAATACTCATAAGGTGTTGATATATAATAGGGTGTCCTTCACATCTATTGATACGTTCATCTATTCTCAGGTACAAGTAAGTTAAACATTCAACACACTGATACTACTCAGTCCAACCTTCAGTCAATCACTACACTGATGCAATGCCTCCCCACTGCTGTTACAACTGTTCTATCCTTGCTGTGTGTACTGCACACATCCCCTACTGGACTGTTCTCGAAATAAACTCACCCTAAACACTAAAAGCAATGACAGATATTAGGTGATACTCATTGATACATCTGAACTTGCTCACATACTAACCCACATTCTCACCTCTATAAGCTAACTGTTGCTGCCTACCTATTAGTGCATTTGCAATATACTGATATGCACCTAGCTGCCAGTGCAGCTGCTGCTCTCACTCCTTAAAATCCCGAGCTTCATTCCACCCCACTTGACACTCATTAACAAATGCACAATACTACCTACTATGCCTGTTGTGTATTGAACACCACATCACACCACTGCTATCTCAAATCACTCTTCATAAACACCACCACACTAACTCCACTAAAACACTAGACAAACTCAGATATACTGATACTAATATATACTAATATGTGTTGAAACACATATACACTAAAGCGTACAGGTACCCATGGCATGAAAAAATTTCTTTAATGGATGTGCAATACCTACGATACACAGATACCATGCTCTCGATCCTATTTAACCATATTCACAACTATGTCAATAATGATTCCCAACTCGATCCCCCTAGATGAACCCGAGCTCACTCTATGGCATGGCAACAACTACCACTCTAACTCACTGCTGAACTACACAGCTGCACACTGCTCTAGCACCCCTAATACATGCCTGCTACCTATTCCATTAACCTGGAACCCCCTTCTCACTCACTACTACTAAGAGCATTTGGATCACCTAGTCCCCTGTTGCACATTTTAGAGTCTGAATCCTGGGTTGCACTGTTTGTAACCCACAACCCCTACTTCGCTGAACTGAGATAACATGTCCCTCAACCCATCGATATCTCACAATGCCACAGATATAGATATGTCCCTCTATACTACCAATATCAATATAATAGTCTAATTATGTGAATGGACACACACTGGTAAGGTACTAGACACACCCCAAATGCACACTAAATCACAATACTAGGTATGCACAAGCCACACACAGTATCACACCATGATACTCATGTGATACCCTAGGATACACACTCAAATCACTCCCAAACACAACCAAATCCTCATAAAACCTCTAAAATATCAATAAGCAATAAAAATTTGTAAGAAATAACCCATTAGTCATTTCATCAAATACTTGGTGTGCCACCTCTAATTTTCTCCAATGGACACAAAATCTAATGTAATTTTCTCAATAGGACTCATATGGACCTAGTTCTTCTTCTTATGGGTAGTCTTAAACTAAGGGAGGGTTTCTAGGAGTTTATTACACCATTTTAGAATGGAAATGATAAGAGAAATAAGATTTTACCTATTGAGAGATAGATTCTTAATGTGGTTCCTCCCAATGAGCACAAGAATGAGAAATGGACACCAATTTCTTGCAAATCCCTTATTCTTCTAGCCTCTTGAAGTCTTCAAGCAACTAGCTCTCCATAAGAATGAAAATGAGAGGGATTGAGATTGATTTAATTTGGAGGAGTTTGGTGGAGAAAAGAATGCTTGGCGGGAAGAACTAAACTTAGGGTTTCTTTATGAACAATAATAAAGAAGAGGGAGGGATCCCTCCTTCTATATACGGCCGACCACCTTAGGGTTAGGGTTGGCTTGGTTACAAAGTCCAAAATGCCCCTCCTTGTTGTCATGAAGAGTTATTTAATAAATTAGGATTTAACTAAGAGGGTTTCTATAATTATAAGGGGTTATTGATCATTCTCTCTAATTAAATTAGTCTACCAAGACTAAACTAATTGGTTGCACTATTGGTCATGACCAATCTGGTTGGGTCCAAATCTAGTTGGGTTCATTAGCAACTAGTCTAACTAAGGGCTAATCATGCACCACCCTCTATATTAAAATCAATATATATACAACCACACCAATTATTATGTAATAAAATATATCAATAATAATATTACCAAAATAACCAAAATACCCCTATCCTGAAAAGTGATGGTTACAATCCTACCCTTCTTAGAAAAATTTTGCCCTCAAAATTTAAGAAAGAACTAGCACTACACAGGCAATCAAAATAAGAAAAGAAAATACCTCACGGCTCGAAAAGAAAATACCTCATGAGAAAATACTTCTGCAGCTAAATAGGAAGGTGATTGTCGTTGTCTGTCCTGCGCCACCCGGAGTCTGTCTCTGATAAGCTTCACCTTCTTGGCTGCATCCACAACCATCTCCTATCCCAACAAGGCTCTGTAAACCCCCTGAAATTTTCAAATTATTAAATCTTGGATTTTTCCCAATTTTTTGGAATTTTCTGGGAATTTTCTGTAATTAAAATCAAGGTTTTTAATTAATAAATGATTTTTTAATTGGCAATAAATAATATTAAAATATCATGAAAATAATATTTTTGGGTGTAAAATGGAAAACTGGACTTAGGGTAATTTTTTTGGATTTTTCTGGGCCTCAGACCTATTTTTTAAATGCCTAAAAACTATTTTATTAATTAATTAATTAACTGTTTTTAATTATTATTATTATTATTATTATTATTTATATTTATTTTTTTTATTTTCTGGGCCGGCCCGGCCCAGTGGGCCGAAGCCCAGCCCAGCCCGCTGCCTTTCCGGGTCGGGTCGGGTCGGGCAACCCGACCCACTAGCCACCCGACCGCCTCCGACCCGGTCCCCCCTCTCTCCCTCGCCTCCGCGTCGCGCGCCGCCTCCGCCGCGCCCTCCCCCGCACCGGCCGGCCACCTCACCCCCACGTTCTCCCCGGCCCGCCTTCCCCGGCCACGAACCACCCCGACACCCCTATAAATCCCCCCCCCTCGCGGCTACACCCCTCCAGCCTCCTCCTCCGACCACCGCCTAACGCCGCCGCCGTCCCCTCCTCGCCGTCGACCCGCAGCGCCCTCCACCGCGGCCAGCCCCTCCCTCTCCTCAGCGCAGCAGCAGCAGCCCGAGGCCGACCCCCGCCGCTGCTCCGACCGCCTCCGGCCCTGCGCCGCCTCCGCCAGTTTCGCCCCGCCTCGAGCCGGCCGTCCCCGAGCCATCCGCCCCCGTCCAGCAGCCGGCGGAGCTCCGGCGTGTCCAAGCTCAAACCCTAACCCTAATTTGGGATTCCGTGTCGGACACGACACGGACACGCCTCGACCCTGATTCCCGGGTCCCCTTCAGGTACGCGTAACTTTCGCCTCGTAGCTCCGTTTCCATTTCTGCAAATTGCGTTGTGAAGCCTGTATGACCCTCTCGGTGTCCGGACAAACTGTTCGGGACATCGCGTCCTGTGGTGATCCAAAAACAGGAAAAACCAGACCCTGTTTTACCCCCGGAACCGAGTACGTCCCGCCAAACGGGACGACTTGGTCGCGTGCGGTCCTCACAGATACGTACGCACCGTCGATACGGACGTGTGAGATTTCGCGGAAGCTGATTCGGGTGTGCGTGCACACCGGAATCAACGCGTATCCGCGGACATCGCCCCGTATTCGGCTTTCCTGTAATTCACCCTAATTTCGTGCACACACGTCGGATCGAGACGAAACTTGCGCCATCGGACTCGTAGCGATACGCTGGTCCTGTGGGTCAAGTTTGGTTCGATTCTGAGAACGTTGACGAAATCGCGTGTCGTGGGCCCCACAAGCCCCGCTCGACGGGCGATTTTGTGTTCGGCTCATCGGAATCCAAATCTGGAAGTTCCGTTGGGTTCGTATCAGCGTTCCTGACCTGTTGACACTAAGTTTGGTGAATTTGGAGACCTTTGACCCGGATACGTTTTTCGGTGCAAAGCGGGCCTACCGGCGGACCCCGTTTTGACCCGAAACTGTCGTTTTTGCCCTTGTCTCCAAATTGGACCCAAGGATAGGCGTTTCTAGCTATTTGACATCTTCTGAGCATGATGGTAATGTCTATTTCAGCTTTTGGACTCATCTCTGGACTTTTCCCCCAAGAACCTAATTAATCAGATCCAAACAACAGGCAAGTACCTGCACCTCAAGTTAATCTTTATATATTGTGATAATTAATTCCCTGTCTTACATGTACCCTTGATGATTACACATTGTGTTAGAAATGTTGAATTTCATGTCTTGAATATTGGTAGTTCCTGTCTTGTTTTTCATGTCGGGTGGGAGAATACTAGGAGGCATGTAGTTTACCCTTTCCCCTGTCGTGACTGCTAGCTTTTGGTACGCGACTGTACCATCAGCCTGATACTCAATTATTCCTGACTGCTAGCCGCCTATGGCGTGCCTGATTAGCCTTATAAATCCCTACATGCCAACTATGTATTCTAAAAACAAACATAAGTACACACATATAGTTTCTGGTTATTTCTTGCTAGCTATTGTAGTTTCATTTCCTGTTTTATTTATTTCTGTTTCTCATATTCCTGTTTGCAGTTAACTCTGAGATAATAATGTTCTGTTAATACTGTTCCTCAACATGATAGCCAATATTTAATTGTCATAAAATATTTAGTTTAACATTGTTGTGCACTGTGTACTTTGCTCCTTTCCTGACTGGATCTGTTGATTTAGGCGATGATGAGGACCTTGCTCCTACTTATTATGGTCCCTATGAGGGGACTGATGATACCTATGAGGAGCCAGAACCCACCCAGGAGACCCCTGCTGCTGAGTAGCTAGTAGTAGCTATCTTTCATTCTATTTCTTATCTTATTTATCGGGTTTGTCCCCGATTTCAATATTGAATTTCTGTACTTAAACATTTGAATCTGTTGTCACATTTATTTTCAGTTGCAATCTTAAGTTTTATTTCTCATTATTATCTTGCCTATGTTGTTGTGAATGAGCTAGTTAGTAATTATGGATTGACCTAGACAGCGTACTACTGCCGATTCTACGGCGTAGGCTGGACGTTCCCACGCACTCGTGCCCGAACTTCCGGGTGCGGGTCGTGACACGTTTTTATGGTGGCCCATGCAGGTCTATCCTAAAATAGGGTAATACCCTAGGACAGGGTATGGAATAAAATTGAGGATTCTAGGAAAAGCTCATTCACAGTATAGCGTCCTTATTTCAATTCTTGATATTATTGCTGCTTCAATTTTTTCTATCGCCTTTGATTTCCAAGTATTCTATTCTGATCTTCCTATCCCTTAATCTTTCAGAATGGTCCAGACCAGGAACACAGTAGGAGGCACATCAGAACCAGCTGAGCAGAATGTGCCCGAGACTCTTGCACTCCCGCCGCCTCCATCTGTTCCGGCAGTTACCCTAGATGGAGCACAGCTGCTAGGAGTATTCCAGGGATTGGTGGAATCCCAGAAAGAACAGACGGCACTTCTGTGGACCAGCCTCTCAGAAGCTCTTAAGCCCCAGGAGTCGTCACTCAAGAGGCCAGGGAGTGCCAAAGACTTCAAGAATCTAAGACCCCTGGAATTTTACGGAACTGAGGGCATTCTCTATGCCGATGAATGGATAGAGAATGTCGAGAGACTCCTGAAGACTGCCCGAGTCCCTGATGACCTCAAAGTGGAGTCCGCAAGCCTGCAACTGTTCGATATTGCTCGAACCTGGTTCAGAGACGAACCCCAACTATCTGCTCCCGACATCACATGGGAAGACTTCAAGAGGCTATTCAAGGAGAAATTCTACCCCGAAGTGGCTAGGGAAGCTCTCGAAAGCCAATTCGAGAGACTGGAACAAGGTAACCTGTCTGTTGATGAATATACTGCTGAATTTAGCAGGTTAAGCCACTTTGCGGAGTACATGGTTCGTACCCCGGAGGACAGAGCCCGTAGATTCAAGAAGGGGCTGTCTCCGGATATTCGCCTTGCTGTCACCACCAGCCGAGCTCGTACCTATGAAGAAATCCCGAGCATGGCACAAGGCGTAGAGAGAGATATGGGACACAAACTGAAGCGGGAAAGAGATACCGGAAATACAGGACCCAACAAATGCCCTTTTCAACAACAGCAACAGCAACAACAGCAGAGGGCCCCGCAGCAAACTCAGCGTCCTCTCCCTCGAGCTCCAGCACCCCAACCCAGGCTCAAAGACAGAACCAACAAGCTGCCCCTTATGGCTATTGCCAAAAACCAGGTCATACTTGGCAAGTCTGCAGGAAGAGGCTAGGTGCCTGCCTCTACTGCGGCTCAGCAGCGCATCAAATGAGGGACTGTCCAGCTGCTCAAGAACGCCCAGCTGCACCAAAGGCTCCAGCCCAGACCAGGGCCCCAGCAGTACAACAAAGGGGACCTCCGCTTCCAACACAACAACAACGCTTTGCTCAGCACCAGCAACAACAGAGGGGTGCACCGCAGCAAGGCCGTGCTTATGCAATGACTCTGGAAGAAGCTGAGGCCACAGCAGACGTGATCACAGGTTCTGTGCTTATAAATTCAATACCAGCTATTACTTTATTTGACTCTGGAGCTTCTCATTCATTCATGTCAGTAGATTTCCTTATGAAGCATAGCTTAACCACTAAACCCCTTAGGAATTGTTATAAGATCATTACCGGTGGAGGAATCATCCCGGTTAGTGATGCCTGTAACAATTGTCCTATCACATTATGTGGAAGAGAACTGTATGCTAGACTACTTGTAATGCCAGTGCCCAGTTTTGACATTATACTGGGTATGGATTGGTTAAGTCAACATCATGCCACTATAGACTGCCACAGAAGTAGTGTAATCTTCAGGCCACCTGACAAGCCAGAATTTGAATTTGCTAGAGGTTCTAGAGAAATGGGTAATAACAAAATTTGTGGAGCCCTAATAACAGAAGAAGTGCCACTACCTATCATCTCTGAATACCTTGATGTCTTCCCTGAGGATCTCCCAGGTTTACCCCTAGACCGAGAAGTTGAATTCTCCATTGACTTAGTGCCAGGAGCAGCACCAGTATCCCAAAATCCCTACAGAATCAACAAGAAGGAGATAATAGAACTAAATGAGCAAATCAAAGAACTAGAAGACAAATGCTTCATTAGGTCTAGTGTCTCACCCTGGGGAGCTCCAGTATTATTTGTGCCCAAGAAGGACGGAACATCCCGAATATGTATTGACTATAGGGCTTTGAATGCCTTGATAATTAAGAATAAGTATCCCCTGCCCAGGATAGATGACTTATTTGATCAGTTGAGTGGAGCTCGGGTCTTTTCCAAGATTGATTTAAGGTCTGGTTACCACCAAGTAAGGGTGAGAAAGGAAGACATCCCTAAAACTGCTTTCAATACCCGGAACGGACACTACGAATTCTTAGTAATGCCGTTCGGGTTGACGAATGCTCCAGCAGTTTTTATGAACCTAATAAACAGAGTTTTCCAGCCATACCTAGACAAATTTGTAGTGGTCTTCATTGATGATATTTTGATCTACTCCAAGACCCCCGAAGAACATGAAGAACATTTGAGGTTAGCATTGGAGACTTTGAGGAAGGAAAAACTTTATGGGAAATTATCTAAATGTACTTTCTTCCTAGACAAAGTAGAATTCTTGGGACATGTTGTGACTGGAGATGGAATAGCAGTAGATCCTAAGAAGATAGCTGCAGTAGAATCCTGGCCCACTCCAGACTCTGTAGCTGAGATTAAAAGTTTCCTGGGACTAGCTGGCTACTATCGGAAGTTTGTGAAGGACTTTGCTAGAATTGCGGAGCCCATGACAAAATTAACAAGAAAGGATGAAGAGTTCACCTGGACTGATGAATGTCAGCGTGCTTTTGAGGAATTGAAGAAAAGACTGACTTCTGCCCCTATTCTGACCTTACCTTCCGGAACCGGAGGTTTCGCTATTTATAGTGATGCTTCTGGAAAAGGTCTAGGTTGTGTACTGGAGCAGAACAAGAAGGTAATAGCATATGCCTCTAGACAGCTTCGACCCCATGAAAAGAACTATCCAACTCATGATTTAGAATTGGCAGCTGTCATTTTTGCTCTTAAACTATGGAAGCATTATCTTTATGGAGAAAGGGTAGAAATATTTACAGATCATAAAAGTTTAAAATATATCTTCACCCAGAAAGAGCTAAACATGAGGCAAAGAAGGTGGCTGGAACTAATGAAAGACTTTGATATCACTCTTCAATATCACCCTGGAAAGGCAAATGTAGTTGCTGATGCTCTAAGCAGGTATCCTATGGCGATGTACTTGACTATGGATAGACACCTGCTGGAGGACTTGGAAAGTTTAGGTATTGAAGTAATTATCCCAGGAAAAGAAGGCCAAATGATGAACTTGCAGATTCAGTCTACTTTAATGGACAAGATCAAGGAGACTCAGTTTCAGGACGAAGGCCTGCGAAGCCTTCGAGGTCAAGTGCAAGCTGGACTAGTAGAGGAATTCAGAATTCATGAAGATGGATCACTGAGGCATGGCGATAGATTATGTGTACCTCAAGGAGACATAAAAGAAGAAATTATGCAAGAGGCGCACAGATCGCAGTACTCTATACATCCAGGAGCCAACAAGATGTACAAGGACCTGAGGACGCATGTTTGGTGGCATGGCATGAAAAGAGAAGTAGCCAGGTTCGTATCTCGTTGTTTAGTGTGCCAGCAAGTCAAGGCAGAGAGACAAAGACCTGGAGGATTGCTTCAACCCCTACCCATTCCGGAGTGGAAGTGGGAACATATCACAATGGATTTT